>JBBYHK010000021.1:5386400-5397036 GCA_038382065.1 Adansonia grandidieri
AGAAGAAGAAGAAGAAGAAGAAGAAGAAGAAGAGGAAGAATAAAAGGTGTCCTTTGGGAAATTCTGGCTTGGAAAAGTTTGATTTTCTTGGGCGCTGGGGTGGTTTTTAGTTTGGAGAAATTTGGATTTTTGTTTTTCTTTGAGAAATGGATGATGAATATGCTAAGCTTATCAGGAGGGTGAACCAACCCAGGTAAGTTTGTCTTAATTGTTTTGAAATTTGTTGTATGGGTTTTTGATGGTATAGTGGATTTTTCTTTTTCTTTTTTTTAATTTAATGAAGGGTCTGTTAAATTTTCTACTTTTGCTTCATAAAGAATAATGTTTGCATTTTTTTTTCAAGTTATCCTTTTTATTGTTCCTGTTTTGATTTTTTTTTTTCCTTTTGTTTGATTTTCTGATGTTTATTCCTGCTCTTTTGGGATGATGAGAATTGTTATAGGTATTTGAAGAAAAAATGATTGCAGTTTTTCTATATAATTTTTTGCAAGAACAAGTCCCTATAATAATTTAACTTATTGAAGCAAAGTTTTCTTTTCTCATTCTTAAATTTGATTTTCCTTTTATTTTTTTCCCGAGTTTTGATGGCAACCAATTAGAGTTCCAGTTTTCCCTTTCAAATCCGAAATCAAGTGAGCCAATTGACTTTCCCAATAAAATGACATGTTTTCTTGATGGCTCCTTATTTTGTTGTTGCAGAGTCGTGATCGACAATAATGCTTGTGAGGATGCCACTGTTATCCAGGTAATCTTCGTTATAAGCTTAAATTATCAAAGGAGACTAATTAGTTTAATTCCTTAGATCTTTGTTTCTATCAACTTAATCATATGGATATAAGGATGTTATATTTGAATTTTAGACCTCCAAGAAGTCGTTTGAGGCAGCATATGAATTGGGGAAAAATAGGAGGGACAGGGGCAGGGATTTGTCAAGTCAATAAGACAGTTAACAAGGTTCTTCAGTTGGTTGAAGCGGGTGCTTTGATGTCTTTCATTTGTTTAGTTGTTTTGATTATATTATGATATAAATTTGAATATTCTGCTCAGGTTGACAGTGTCAACAGACATGGAATTCTCCTGGAAGTGGTCCAAGTGCTTACTGATATGAATCTTACAATAAGAAAAGCATACATATCATCTGATGGAGGATGGTTTATGGATGGTGAGTTTTTCTCTTAAAACTGCTCAAAATTTATATTTAATCCAAGGTTAACCAGTTACCTATATGTATATATATATATATATATATATTAATTTCTTTTTAATTTCTTTTTCTATGTTGCCCATGTTTCAGTTTTTAATGTTGTTGACAATGATGGCAACAAAATCAGAGATAAGGAAGTTATGGACTATATTCAAAAGGTAAGAACCTACCTCATATTACTCTTTTAGCCTCCCCACAGATTTTAATTTTCTTTAGTTGTTAAATTGCAATGTAATAGACTAAAACTCCTGATCTTGCATATTTCATCGTTTTGGCAAGGTTCCTCATTGTTCAATGAATTCAATCACTGCCTTTTGTTTCCCCCCTGTTATCTATTATTTGTTTAAATTGTAAATGTTTGACGAAGTTTTCAATTCGAGTATTTTCATCTTACTCCTTAATTTTGCAGAGAATTGAAACTAGTGCCGGCTTTGTGCCTTCACGGAGAGGCTCTGTGGGTGTAATGCATTCAGAAGAGCATACATCAATTGAACTTGCTGGGACTGATAGGCCTGGTCTATTATCTGAAGTATGTGCGGTTCTCGCAGACCTGCATTGCAATGTTGTAAATGCTGAGATTTGGACCCATAATGCTAGGGCTGCAGCTGTAATTCATGCGACAGATGCTTCAACAGGCTGTGCAATCAGTGATCCGAAACGTCTCTCAACAATAAAGAAATTACTTTGTAATGTTCTGAAAGGAAGTGATGACTTGACAACAGCCAAAACAACACTTTCAGCTCCTGGTGTTACGCATAGGGAGAGAAGGTTGCATCAAATCATGTTCGCGCATAGGGACTACGAAAGGGTGGAGAGTGCAGGAGTAAGGGCAGTAGACAAGGGGAGCTCAAGACCCCAAGTAACTCTGTTGAATATTGAGAAAGATTACACTGTTATTACCATGAGGTCAAAAGATCGGCCGAAACTGTTGTTCGATATTGTCTGCACTCTTACAGATATGCAATATGTTGTTTTCCATGGAATGGTCAACACAGGAAGGATGGAAGCTTATCAGGTGAGATTGTTCCTTTTTTTAAAAAAAAAGAAAAAAAGAAAAGCTGATAAAATGATCGATTTTAATTTAATGTCAGTCCTATCAGCCACTGATATATTGATCAACTTTGAGAATTTGACCACTGGTGTAAGATGATGATGACGTTGTAATCCATTTTGTGTTGGAATTCTACTCACTTGAGCACAAGTTAATTTGCTTAGAATTGTATACTCAACTGTGTTAATGACATTTAACTTCCTTTTTTCCTTTCCGTTTTAAACAGAAAATTTCTGTTTGTTTGTAGGAATTTTATATCCGACATGTAGATGGGCTCCCAATTAGCTCGGAAGCCGAACGTGTCCGTGTTATACAATGTCTTGAAGCAGCCATTGAGAGGCGAGCATCTGAGGTAAAGGAAACTATCTCCCCTACCACCGCTCATGCACACTTACATACACCGAAAAACAAAAGAAAGAAAAAGAATCTTGATTATCAAACTGTAATAAGAATGCTTAGACTCATTTATGTAAAACATATCCTACATCATTTCATGTTTCAGGGGCTGGAACTAGAATTGTGCACAGAAGACAGACTCGGACTCCTGTCTTACATCACCCGGATATTCCGGGAAAACAGCTTGTGTATCAAGAGAGCATTAATTTCAACAAAAGGTGGTAAGGCCAAGGACACCTTCTACGTTACAGACGTGACAGGAAATCCCGTCGATGCCAAGGTTATTGATTCCATCTGTGGACAGATCGGACAGAAAGTACTGCGGGTGAAACATAGCTCAAGTCTTGCACCAAAACCACCCCATCAAGAGACAATAATGGGTTATTTCTTTGGAAACTTATTTAAAGCTCGGCCTTTTCAGAATTTCAAGTCAATTAGATCTTATTCTTGATTTCTCTCTCCTTGTATAGCCAAGTTCTATTTCAACTAGATATTTGAACAGGTATATCAGATATCTACTCAGAAAAATATACATGGGGAGCATGAAAACAAACAATACCCCGTAAAAATGACCCTCTCCCTTGCTAGTTACCAATATCTTATTGATACTGTAAAGGAAAAGAAGCAAACATAAGCAAGTCGCTATACCGTAAAGAGGTGCTGCTGGCATTTGTCTATTATTGTAACTCTTACTATATATTGCGTAAGTAACATCTGCAAACACTATGTTCACATGGACTGTACAAAGCGAGAAAGTCTGCATAGAAAGAAAGTTGCCTCAATGAGGAAGAAAAATCAAAATAAATATCTTGTGGAGATTATTATGTATATTAATAAATTGAAGCCTTCTTTTCGCTTTTTCCTCCCTTCTCTTGATATGATTTCCGAATCTCAGATAACCAAAGTTTATATTAATTGAGTCCATAATGCAATTGTACTTCCTTGAAGCATGATGAACCTAATTTATTTCCAGAAAAATGTAAAGTGATCATACATGTTGCTTCTTAAAACCAAAAAACCCCTTTATTTTTTTTTTAAAAAAAAAATTCAATCAACTATGCTTCTCAAATATACTGTACAAAAATTATTTATAAGAATTGGGTTAAAAGATTTACAGGGAATGTACAACATGGTAAGTGAGGATGTTAATCGTCAAGGCGTTGGATCTCACCCATCATTATACGGTTGCTTGTGACCTTGAAACCCAGTAGGGCAGGATCAATCTGTCTTCCTTTCTTCCCCTTTTTCTTCCCGCTTCTTCCAGCTTGTGAAACACCATCAGATGGTTCCAAAGTAGTGCCATTAACAGCCTCAGTCCCACGAAGAACCGGCTTCTTAAGAACCTCTATAAATGACGCTTCTGACACTGAAGCATCATTGCAAGATGAAGTCCTTCTAAAACGTACATCTTTCTTTCCAGATGCCTGCGTTTCTGCAATCCTCAGTGCACCTAGATTTCCCACAGCCTCCTGTCTTCCTTCTGAACTCAGTAAATGAAACAAGTGACTTTGTGACCAATACATACAAGTACAGAAAAGTTATATAGGTTTTTTTTCTTTTTTTTTGTTCATCTTTTCTATTAATTAAAGAAAGAGAATAGCTAAAAATCATACCATCAGAAGTTGTAAGGCTTGTAGAATTATTCTTTGAGATTTGATCAGAAAAAACATCCTGGGATGATGAAACCTGTGACACAGGTGGGCATTTCTGCGAAACTTTGTCAAGTCCTTCTGTCAGCACTGACAGTAACCTATCAATAACAACAGGACCTTTAGATGGCTTTGCAAATAAAGTTCAATAGTTAAAACTTTAACAACCAGAAAAGCCAAGTGCACAAGCAAAAAATGCAGACCCAAGTCAAATGCAAATAGGAGGGAGAGAGAGAGGTGAGTGTATCATAACTGCACAAATTATCAAACTAAGAACACAGAAAAATAAAAAATTAAAACCAAGCTCCATTATTGACTTGTAATCATTGTGGCAGCAACTACAACACAGGAGCACCAACTGAGCTACAGTCCATTCCGTTAAGTTACAAGTATTAGTTGCTTATACAAACCATATGGTAAAGAACCTCACCTATCATTAGAAACATATTCTCCAACTGATTTATCTAATCCAATTTCATAACCGTATAATCCGCCATTCCCATCTGCACCATTTCACTTTTAAGATTTAATTCATATAAAAAAAATGAGCATTTACTGGAAAAAAAAAATTGGCAGATTACCAGTATTAAGAGAATTATGCCGGCTATGGATGCTACTTTGTACGTCACCATAGTCCAAGGTTGCCTCTAGTTGCTCCAACATATTGTCCTCAGACCCCGACACAGAACCATTCCTTGCAATCATTCCTTTTCCATCTTTCTTCTCCTTTCCCTCCAGTTCTGCTACTTCTTTATCCACAGCTGATTTTCCCATCAAGCTAGCATCCACATAACTACTACGATAATGGCCTTCAATGTCCAACAAGAATGACTGTTCTTCTGGAAACGAGCCAGAACTGGCTTTAAGAGGCAACCTTTCCCAGTTACCCATATGGTCGACACAACCACTCACAGCAACTCCAAACAAATTATCGTTTTTAGGACCTTCCAAAAGCGATTTGTTCACATGAAATTCTTGAGTTGGGAAGTGGTCAAAAGGAATATTGGAAGTTTGTGGCTCGGAAACAGGCCAAAAGGTTTCCCGCCCTCTGGTAGATGAAGTAGAATGTTGATAATCTACTTCTGATGATTGTGTAGATTGAATACTAAGTTTTTGGTGAAGAAGGTCCATTAAAGCTTTCTTAGAGTTTTCATTAACCCCTCCAGCTGATGCCCAAGCAGTTGAATCAACTTCAGACTCTCTTCTTTGCAATTCCGCTTCAAGATTCAATTGCTGGGTCTGCTTTTCAGTCCAACTATTTTCTAGCTGCCCATTTTTCCTAGATTGGTAGCCCTCCATTGCACCAGGATGAGAAGCATATGAATTACTCAAAATTTGCTGGCTAAGAGAGTGATTACCAGAAGAAAAAGGACCTAGTTGGCCGTTGAAGTGCGCATAGTGATGTTCAGCTAGATCTAAAGAATTTATATTGTCTAGTTTCATCCCAGAAGCAACTGCATGAAGAGTAGACCTGCCAAATGCTGTAGAGCTGGCGTCAAAAATCCCTTGCTTTGGTTGCTCCTGCAAAGCGTGGGTCTGTTTAAGATTGCTTAAATGCTCTTCAAGGGGTGTAAGCCTTGGCTGGTAAAGATCCGAGGCATTCAATCCCACAGACTGAGCCTGGTGATGACTGCCAGGATTCCTGACAAACTGACCAACTTCATCTATAGACAATGTACCAGCAAGTCGTCTATCCCCCTCCACTCCTAATTGTTGCCTCAATGCCATAGATAACTGCTGCACTTGCAACTGCTCTTGTTGAAGACGAAGCTGATGCTCCAACGGAAGCATATTGCCATACTTTGCTTGTGACGTGAAATCCAAGAAGTCAGCCTGTTGCCCTTGAAGTGCACTCTGGTTAATCTTTGCTTGGATGATCTGCTCCAGTGATGAATCTAGGGGCCTTGAAGCATGTGTTCTCCGTTGCAGTTCACTAAGGAGACGCCTTTGTAACTGAACCTGATCAAGTAGGTTGTCTCTAGCTGCATCAAATATGTGCTGACCGTAACCAGGATCAGACATCTGATGCTGCAGCAATTGATCACGCAGCAACTGGTGAGTCTGAGAATGTGGCTGCTGTAAATGTTGTTGCTGCTGCTGCTGCAACAAATTAATTTGTTGGTGACGAAGCTGCCACTGAAGTTCCAACTGCTGCTGCTGTCGCTGAATTTCCAACTGCTGCTGCTGTTGAAACTGAAGTTCCAAAAGATGTTCCATGTGTGGAGCTGAATGACAGATTGAGGGCTGGTGATTGAGATTATTGCTCAGCATAAGATCAAAATCATGCATTTGCTCCACACCAAATCCAGCTGAATGTGTAAAGGGATGAGAGAAATGATTTTTCTCCTGAAGTGGTTCATTGGGCAACTTCTGTGACATTAGCTGTTGTAACAAGTCAAGGCTGTTGTATTCTTGCTCCTTGTGGTATGAGGACAGAGCAACAGTAGTGCCTAGATGAATTTTAGGGTTAGACAAAGCATTTCTTCTGTAATCATCAGGCCAGGCCTCTGGAAAAGAAGTTTGTTCAGCCACTGTACAAACAACACTCTGCCCAGCAAAATTGGTGTCTCTATCAAGCAAAGGATCTAAAAACTGCCCCCTATCACCTATGCTGGAAGCTATATTAGATGATTGATAACGGTTCAAATCAGACGTGCTTCTCAACTCAGACATCGAGAAGCCAAAAGGATGCAACTCATCATCTTGATGTGAATGTACATTGGTTTTTGAAAATTCATTTGCAATGGACAAATGGCTTGCAGGATTGCCAAAAGGACCTTGAATTTCACCAGAAACTTTCAAAGGATCACTACTAGCACTTCCAGCCCTTCCAGGAAAAATAATTTCTGTATCACACAGGAGGAAAGGCAGGCATCACTAATAGACACAACAAATAACAAAATCAACAGTAGGTCCAACACATTAAACTTACCATTTTTTTGAGCCGCAGCAAATTTATGGAGGCTTTTATCTTCAGAAAACCGGTGCTCAGACTGATAACTTCGAGTAGGTCCTCTTAACTGAAAATCGGTACCAGAAGTCACAAAAGCAGACAAAGGCCACTGCTGCTCACGTCCGATTGCAGACCCCTTCAATTCAGCAGTAGAAGCAGACAAAGATAAGTTCTCCCCCAAGCTCTCTTCAAAATAATCAGGTATTTGCATTCCAGTAGCTGCATTAACACTCAAGGCAGAACCAGAATTTGTTCTTAGGTGTGGCATGACTTCACCAAGTTCTTGGAAAGGTGATCCATCCAGAGCATCTGCCAATCGAACAGGTAAGTCTGTACCAAAATAACCTTGCTCAAACCATGTAATTATGTCAATCCCCAGATATGGTCCCTGAATTACCCCTTGAGGATCAAGATAGCACAAACTCATCTCCTCAGGAGGGGTAACATTTTCCCGTGTATGTGCCTCGTTATTGCCCTTAATATTTATCTGGTTATGGCCTAGAGTAGGCTGTAGTCCTGAGTCTTCAGGAAGCTCACTACCCACTCCAAATTGCATGGATGATTCATTATCCTCTAATTTTGGGTGTTTTTGCATTTTCAAATCAGCCACTTGTCCGTCAGCAAAAGATTTTAATTCATCCACACCATTTATGGACCCACCAATCTCCCTATCTGTTACCAATGCATTGGTTACATCTATATCAGATGGTGTCACACATCTCCGTCCCCCTTCTTTTGGACTATTCATTTCTGTAATGACAAGCAGAAAAAATCATGAATATATTTGCAAAGGACTGCTGACAGTCAACAACTAAAAGTTAAAGTTTCCTAAATCCTACCATTGGTCATAATCATCTCTGAATCTGACACGTAATATGTCTCAGCATGATTCCCTTGATCATTATTGTTCACAACAGGCTTCTCACCAGATATAACACTATCCTCCCTGTTAACCGAGAAAATTTGTTTCCCTTCACCTGAAATGATATCAGTAAGACTTGGATTAGGATGGGAAAAAAAACTCACAATTTCAAACATATCTAATTATTTGCTAGGTAAGTTTCAATAAAAATGAAACACTAGCAACAATGCTGTCATTTGATCCCCTACTTGTGTCACTAAATGAGTTGTACGAAACTCCACTGCTTGTAGCTTTTCCTTTCCATATATCTGCAAGGACAGCCTGCAAGAATCACGCGAGCAAATTTGAGGCAACTATATAGAAGGATAAAGATGTGTAGATTTTTTTCCTATAAATCAAATTAGAAGCTTCATACCTCTTCCTCAGCAACAGGAGGAACAAAAGACAAAGGCTCAACAGTTTCTTTTTGCGTTATTGGTGATAAATGATCCATCTCATTAGGTAGGGTGTCAAAATTTGAAGCAGTCTTTTGCTTGCGGTAAATGTCAAGGAGTTTTCCTCTTGGGTAGCGATATGCATTAGAAGTCTTAATTTTGTCCACAGGAAGAGATCCAATAACAGAAGCAGATTGTGGCCTCCCAATTTGTAGGCTTCCATTGGCATTTGACCTTCCTCGCCCTGCTGCAAATCGCACATTTGATCCCTCCACTCGAGCCCTCTCGGAACCGAATCCTGGTGCACTGTGGTAAGAAGCAGACCCACCTGCATGAACTTCCAAACGATGTCGTGGCCTCCATTTATCACGAGAATCATTCTCACGCTCAGAAGCTATGCGGCCCCCACTGACAAAAGCTTGTTTGTCAGTAGGGGCATCTTCCTTCTCAGCATCTGTCCTCTTCTCAGTTCGAGAATCCTTTTCTTTGTCATCAGAACCCCATCTCGAAGACCACTTGTTGTCTCTTCGAGATTCATTCCCTGAACTTCGACTGCTAACATCATGCCGTCGTTCTGAAGACGACAAGGTCCTATTTTCAGGAATATCCCTCGTTGAAGAAATATCAGCACGACGGTCTTCTTTTCTGCGATCTCTTCGGCCAAGTAAGCTGGTTTCTCTCTCCTCTTCACGCCAGCGGCGACTGCTTTCAAGATCAGGTGCAGTCCTCCTCCAGTCTTTCTTGTCCTGAGACCCATCTAAACGCCAACTATCTTTCAGATTGGGATCAGCAAAGGTTCTTTGGGGCAAAGAATTTGATGCTCTGATATCCTGTTAGAATTAAACAAATTATACCAAGGAAGGATACAAACAAAATTGAAAAATAGTCACAAGCTAAGAGTTGAATAAAAATTTGTGATAAGCATTAAATAATAAAATTCAGTCTAACTAATTTTTATATAATCAGTTATACTATTTATTCGAACTGCCACTACATAAGGGTAAATAAACTAGAAACCAACACATTAAACCCTCATATGGCAATAAAAGAAAGTACCTAAAAACATTAATAAGGGAAATTAGAGTTCCATACCCCAGAAGCTCCGGCAGCTAACATCTTAGCATCAGCCGGTTTAGCGTAAAGCCACTGTGGGGACAGAGGTATGCTGCTCTCTGAAGTTGCTTGATCTATTGGCCACCAAAAACAAAAATGTAAAATTTTACCCCAAAAAAAAAAGCTGCTCAGGTTTTTAAAAATACAAAAGCTTCATCATAAGACAAATATTATCACCTTTGGTGTCATCGAGTAACGCCGTGAGTCCTTTCTCCTCGAAGTTCCCATCCCAAGCTTCACCTAACAAGAAAAGAAACCAAGATAATTAATAAAAAGGTGAATTTAGCAGAAACAGCCTAAACTCGAGTTTTGGGTTGTTTTTATGGAGTATCTAAAATATCAAATGATTTGAGAATGAACTGCCAAGTTTCCTAACTGAAACAATAAGCCTTTCATTGAATTGAATCTTTTGAAATAATTAGAAGAGTACACACTATAGTACTAAGTTAACTTCAGCGTTGACAGTTAAAACTTTCCAAGTAAAGTAATCTTATTTTTCATAAGAAAAAAAAAAGCACGATCTTTTGTTGAATCAGCGGTGCATTTAAAAGGATGGTTTGAGTTTAATATTATTTTACATACAAACAATTGTGAATTTCTCTTTTTTCTTTTTTTTTTTTTTGTCCTTCTACAAAATTGAACAAGATCTTAGAGGCAAAAACAAGTAAATCATAAACTAAATCTAGAATTTAGAATTAATGAATTAAATTGAACTATTAAAACTCAAATAAAGAAATAAAAACAATAAAGTTCTGGGAAAAAAAAAAAAGGTGAACAGATAGAATAGAAATGGGAAACCAATACCATCAGCATGCAAAAAGTTAAAATTAAAGGAAAAAATGACATAAGGAGTTGAAAAGGAAAAAAAGGAAAAGAAATGTAGATTACCTTTGGAGAAGGATAGATCAGAGCTGGATTTGGAGGAGAGGAGATCTTCAGGAAGATCGAATTTTCCATCGGCCATCGAGATAAAA
>JBBYHK010000021.1:5505172-5524976 GCA_038382065.1 Adansonia grandidieri
TAATACATGCTAAACTAACTTTTCTAAAAAAATAAAATTTATATTCTAGCCTTTGGTAGGGAGGATGCTTATTGAATCATTCGTCTTTTCAGGATCAAATTTCTTGGTCTGAAATTACTTGGTATTTACTATTTGTTTTACAATCTGCACTCGTTGATGATTGTATTTTTATTTGTTCTCTTACCCCATCTTGCTGTTGTTCTCTGCTCTCTTGGCAATGTTGTCTACAAATATATATTTAGCCACCCCTCTTTAAAGTTTTTACCCCATATTTTTGCCCGAAATCCTATGGGCTTGACCATCTATGATGATTTTGAGGATACATTACTTGAAAGAATGTATGGAATTTCGAGGTTTCTGCTAAGGGCTAAAGGTTCGACTTGTTGTTATACTCGAGACTGCTCGATGGCGTAATATTTCCTTTTGAGTGACACTTGTCTTCACTTATTTTGCCCTGTGGATAGTCACATCTCTTTTGCTGATCATTAGGGAGGCAGTGAGACAGAGGGAACTGTTTTGCTAGTTTTGATGAACCAACCACGCATGAGTGCACCTCACACGCTTGAGTAATGAAAAATATGTGTTTGGGCAAGTACTGCTTTCTATTCCTTTCAATTTTTGTTGGGTTCTCTTTCTTTTTTTTTTTTTCTCGCTTCATTTGTGGAGTTGTGGTAGATTGCGAGTGTCGAAATGGATAAATTTGTATAATTTTATCAGTATATTGATTTCTCAAATGTTTAAACTTTGGGATGTTCTGTTTCTAATTTTGGATCTAACTTGTTTTGATATGTCTTAGATAAAAAAATTGTGCCCAAGGGAGCCAATGACATCAAGCTGATAAATGCCGGGAAAATTTTGGAGAACAGCAAGACTGTTGGCCAGTGTAGAGTAC
The DNA here is from genome assembly GCA_038382065.1 of Adansonia grandidieri. NCBI lineage: Eukaryota > Viridiplantae > Streptophyta > Magnoliopsida > Malvales > Malvaceae > Adansonia > Adansonia grandidieri. The sequence continues at coordinate 5,506,065 of JBBYHK010000021.1, forward strand.
CTTTTGGTGATCTTCCTAAAGCAATCATCACCATGCATGTTGTTGTTCAACCTTCTGTAACAAAAGTGAAAGCAGGTACTCCGGTCTTGTCCCTGTTTGTTTCCCGCCACTGAGAATAAGAGTTTGAATGTGAATGGATGGTTTTATCATGTATTCAAGTTCAACATAAGTCTATTCTATGTGCTTTCTTTCCTGCATCTTCTAAATGTAAAAATGTGGTTAATTTTTTTTTCCCTAGGAGAAAAAAAGGCGGATGAGCTCCCCAGGAAAAACTTCTGTTCGTGTTCCATTTTGTAATAAAGTTTGGCCTTGATTCGGAGCCAAGCTGGATAGGTGTTCTCACAGGTTCCTGAGATCTGCTGCTTAATGAGCGTTGTGGCTGGAAATGCGAAATAATTAGTAAAACAGTGCCATCCCTCATTGTTACATGGTTTGTTTGAAGGCATTCTTGAGCAACAATGATGTTGGTGATGATGTATTCGCTTCTTCATAAAATGGTGTTTCTTGTACTTGGTAGCATTTTTTCTTCATTATTTATCAAATTGAAATATGGATTCATTGGCATATACGAGACACTCTCCGAGTCATTTTCTTGACATATTCTATCTTGTTATTATTAAGACTGGAAAGTAGGCTTGGCCCCTTTCTGAACCCATCAAAATTATATTGTGTAAAACAACTAGTTTGATTTGATGACTGGAAGTGTTAATCCAGTTTTTAAGTTGAGTCGTTTCCCCTACACTCTTCTAGCTGTGCAGCCATGTTTCGGCACATCTCTAGTAGCATGCATATTTGCGTAATGTATGTACGTGTCTATGTATGTGTGTGTATATACATATAAAATAAGTAAGATCTGTGGGAGGGCGTATAAGCTTTTGTTGAGTTCATTAGGAAGAGCAGCATGCTGATACGAAAAATGGAGTTCTTCAATTCCTTGTGAGATTAACTGGTTACCTTCTAGCAGCGTTTTCCCTGGCTGTTTTAAAAGTCAAAGGAAGTACGTTACTAATAAAATTGAAGATGATTTAATCAATTCCATCCTAGAAGAAGTCGATCGTTGTTGTCACAAGTAGGACTCAAAATTTACCAAATCATCCACTTTCGAGAAAAATCTCTACTCTGTAAGAAGGGAAAGAAAAAAAAAAAAAAGGAAGCCTTGCTTTATCTCATGAAACAATCCTGCTGTCCAGTCCAGTGGGAACGACATATGGGATGGAAATCAGCAACGGTTTTTGGACCCTGAACCCAAATTATACAGTAATTTTTTTCCCATTATTCAACAGAAAAACTTTATTATTATACGATGAAAAATATATAATATTGACCCTCATCTTAATTCCTAAATAAGGTCATTTTCCTTCATTTTTAGCTTTCTTGTATAATTGTATTTATTCATTTTGTTTTTTGCATGCATGCAGGGAATCCAGTTGAGAACAGCAATATCCAAGACTGTAATTAATAATATAGGCATGAAAAGGGGGGAAAAAAAGAAACGTACATGTAAAACAGGAAGGGAGAAGATGGTTCAACATCGCCAAGAAGAAGCAGCAAGAAGTTCTCTGTCTTCCCAACCCAAAAGCAAGCAACCTTTATCTTCAGTCAGTTTGTAACCATCACAGGAATATAAACCCAGCAAAATCTTTGATTGTGTCATTGCATTTGCACTTAAAGGCACCCCTTTGAACCCTTTTCCTTCCATTATTTTTCTCCATTTCTCCAGCCTCTCGTGCCTTTCCATCCTCTCACTCCCTTCACATGCCACTATGTTTCTTATCTCTGGGGCAAAGATGTACTGCTCAACTTTCGCTCTTTGAGCAGAATCTGGAGGAAAAGTGGCATCCAATGAGTCAAATATTGCAGAGTAATAGTGCAATGCCTCGAGGAAACGGCCTAAAAAGTAAGGGCCATTATGGCTTGCTTCTTTTTCAACAAGGGTTACAATGTTAGGTGCTTGATCACGGATCATTGCCAATAGGTTTCCAAGGCAATTAGCAGGGACTCGGTGGAGCGTGTTGACAGCATTAACAGCTAGAGCCTCACCAACTCGCCTGTTGAACATATGCGGTTTTATGTCTTCAAGTTGCTCCCCGATTGGGTGGAATTCAAATGGGATGTGGAGAGAGTGAGCTAGTTCTGTTAAGCCTCTGCCTGTCTCTTTGATGGCTTCTATAGAGGGTCCAACTCCTGTTATCCTGAGAAAAGGAGCTCGACTAGGCCTGGCAGCTAGAGCTTGCATGAAAGCTGGCCATTGATAGCCTTGGAGGATATCTAAGTCAATGATATGAACACGTTCTTCAGCTTCAAAGGCCTCAAAAATGGCTTGATTAGCAGTGAAATGAGCAAATTTTACGTATGGACAGGCTTGGTAAACAATTTGGTAAATCTTGAGGACTTCTGAGGAGTTTGAGGGGAAAGGAGAGAATTTTGGAGCACTGGAAGTGCTTGGGTTGGTTATGGTTGCGGCAAGCCTTGCACTTAGGGCCTCAGTGAAGCAAGAGACAACTCTTTGCATGGAGTCCCCAAGAGGAGTTACAACTCGATTAAGGTGGTGTATATATTTTCTTGCTAACAGGTAATCATCTTTCGCCACTGCCTCAGCACATGCAAGGAGGAGATGCACCAATTGAAGCCCACTATCTTGCTCCTGTAAAGGAAAATTAGAAAAAGAGTTCAAATTTCCTGCTAAACTAAAGTAATTTCTTTATATGTGAATATTTTCCATGCATAATCTCAACTTCTTTAATAATCAATGAATGGTAGAAGAGAAAGAAGCAAGAGATAAGATAGCACATGCTCAGGGCCAACAGGAATAGGAACCATCAAGGTATGGCCAAGATTCTGGTTCTGGTTCTGCTGCTGCTGTTGCAGTTGTTGTGGTGGTGGTGCCGCTAATTGTTGCTGCTCTTGTTGTAGTTGTTGGGATAATGGTGCTCTTGAGACAGAGTTTACCTGATAGTGTTGCTCCTGGTTCAGTTGAGGACAACCGGCTGACAGTGATGTTTCACTTGCAGACCCACAAAATCTTGAAGAACTCGGCATTGGCATGCAGTCTAACATTGCTGGAACTGTCGTTGGCATTTCAAGCATGTTATTTGAAGCTCCAATACCTGAAATCTTTGTTGTTGGATGCTCTCCATAACCATCCTTTTGAAAATCATCCAAGAATTCTTCTATAGGAGGCAGTGAAAGGCTCTCAACCTGCATAAACTGGTTGTTAGGTGAGTTAATAAAGACTCTATGGAGTGGACTCTGCCCTTTCCCTTTGTGGGTGCTGCTAAGTGAACCAAGCTGAGATGAAAATCTAGGTGGAGAGCACCCTGAAAGACTCTGTCCTTGCATTGCCTGAATATTATTGAAATTATAGCTTGATATTTGTGGAGATGGTAAGTTCCTCACTGGGGATGACATCATGAAGTCACAGTCGAAATGATCAGAGAAAAAAGCTTCCCATAGAGAACTATCTGGTGACTGGACCTCAACATCTCCATCCAACTCAAATTTGACTGCTGGAAGGTTGAGGTTTGGTGGGGTTAAGTTAGTTTTCTCCAAGTCAGAAGATAGAGCAGTTTTCTTAGTCTCAGCAATTGATTCACTTGAGTTCTCACTCTTGATGGAGCCCAAGCTGCCGCAAAGAGAATTAATCATGTTTATTTTTTCCAACACCCAGAAACTATAAAAACAAAAGAGGTGTTATGTTATAAAAGAATCAAGCTAATCTTTTCAAATGATATATAGCTAGTTCCCACTATTGCTCACTCATAAGTGGTTTAACTAATGGTAGCTAGTTAATACCTGTTAATGATATGAGAAAGAGCTAGAGACAGCTTTTCTCTCTTCTTATTCCTAAAGGCGAATTTGTCTTATTGTCAAGTTGTCTTGGAGAGGGAAATGGATTAGACACAAATTGCTAAGCTGAACTAATGTGATTATGTGATTGGAGGCTTTTGATTAATAATGTACTCTACTAAGTTCAGCTGGTGTTTCTAGGGGCCTAATTTGTCATTTGGGGTAACTTGTTTTTAACAATTTTCAACTCCCACAGCTCCCTGTTCGCTACAAGACAACTCTCAGTTGGCATTGATTGGGACCCATTTGTTCCTTGGGCCGGCCCATCTCAAAGAAGTTTATTAAAGAATAATTGGGTATAAATTTAGTAGATTTATCACCAGCTAAACTAGATATGAATCGGGGACTGGAGACTGGTATAGATTATAGAGAGAATGATGGGAGAGGGAGAAAAAATAGTTGGAAAAGACAGAGAAATGGGACCCCTGGAAACATGACAATTTTTTTGAAAAGGACTACTTCGAACAATGCGTAAAATCTTGAGAAAAGGACTTAAACATTGCATAATGAGAAAGGAATATATAGATTAATTTTTATACTTTTTACACTAACGAGGATGCTATGCTCCTACATTGTGAATTGTGATGATAAAAAAATTGCTACTTTAACACTATCGAGGGTGTTCCATTGTCGATGCCCTTAGCTTAGTTAGCTGCTTTCATCGATCGCAAATGGTATTGGATTTTGATCTAATTTGTCAATTGTCATAAAATCAAACAATTAAAAGTGACATCGCATTTATCTTCAACCAAATCATTATCAATGAAAAGTATCGTTGTTGGTAATAATATTTAAGTTACCATGCATGGATCATAAGTTAAGTTAAAGGGTAATTAGGGTTGAACTTTGAAGGAGGAAATTCGAGGAGAAAAGAACGAAACAAGAAAGGAGACATAGGCAAGTTCGTCGGATTTGTCGTCGATGTAGCGCCTACTCCTTGGATTTGCCGTAGGAATGGAGCGCTTGTCTCAAACCATTTTTCTTAGTCGGCATCTCTCTCTCTCTCTCTCTCTCTCAGCCACCTCTTTACGGACCATTTTCATGCCAATAATAACAACACCCTAAGAAATATAAAAATGATAATAATAATAATAATAATAATACCCCAAATCTTGCCTTTGACATGGAAACATTTCTGTTTAGGAGAATATGAATACATATATACATATATACATATATATTTGACAGCTAGCTAAATTAATTGTGTAAATATCTGTCCAATCAGAATCATCTAAACTTTCTTCCCTTTTTGCATTTGTCACCATCATCTAGCTTGGAAACACCTGTGTTTTCTTTCTTTTCTTTTCCGCAACAAAGTTTTACTCTTTAAAACCATCGTTTAATCATTGTTGAAATCCTATCTATACTAACAATTTCTAGTGCATAATATTCTTCCTCTTCTTTTCCTCGCCACAAATTTTGGATGGTGTGTCATGGTCTATTTCGTAATTTAGGAGATTATCTTTCATTATATATCTTAAAAGGCACACCTGTCTCTCCATGGATCATCTATATGTAATAAGCTGAAACACATGACATGACGTGGCCTGGTCCAAGCACTGCTTTAAAACTATATATTGTTAGGCGCATTAGGCATGTTTAACCCTAAACAAGACCTCCATTGCACTTTATTACCAGATTCAATTCAACCTCAAAATAACCATAGCTTTTCTTTCTCTCCGTTAGTCAGTCTATGAATCTTTTTAACTTTCATTGTTTTCATCCTTTCCTAGATTCCTGAAATAAATGAAATTCATGCGTCCTATAGGATCATTAGGAACTGGCCTAAATTGGGTGCCCAAATTTTTATTACTTCACCTGCGATTGTCCTTGCGACCGCCAAGAACCGTAGTGAGGCCCAATTGACATATGACAATTTATAAAGCTGGGCTCTAAGTGTACTTAGAACTAAACTGATAGGCCCATATGTACGATATTATTGGGTTGGTGTTGGATAATTTAAAATTAACCCAATAAAAAATTCAAATGTTCTTGTTGTTTTATTTATTTATTTATTTTTTGTAGGGGATCTGATGAATATATTTGCTGTCAACTTGTTGGACTTGGGTGTTTGGAACTCCCTTTAATGTACAAGTTGTTGTTTCACATGTTACTACAAGACATATGATCTTCACAAGAATGACTGTATTAGTATTTCATCAAGTAAATTAGTTTTAACACTAGCTTGGTATTACATTAATTTAGTTGCAATTCCGAGGAACATTGGAGTTGAAAAGTAAAACATTTCCATATTTCCTAGATCCCATTTCTGTCTGGGTGTCCAAAACAACAATAAATAAAACATTTACCATCTATCATTCATCTAGCTACCTAAAGCCATTCTAGCAACTATAAATGAGCAATCCACTGCCATGTGATTCCATTGCATTTCACTCTTTCATAGCTTTAGAATGAGCCAAATGTCGCCTGGCATCAACTCATTTACCTTGTTCACGGGTATCCAATGCTTTCCATCAGGCAAATATCGGGCAAGGCCAGGGCCGAGCTCGAGTTAATTAGCCCCAATAATTAGTGCACCTAAATTACCCTGCTGGTGCTTTTGATTCTATAATACAACATAAGGGCTGAACTGAATTACATTCCCCAAAAATGGGTTTTGCTTTGCCCCATTAAAACAGGTAACAAAGCAGTAGAATTCCAGCTTCAACCATGAAATGTGAATTCAGAACAAGAATAATGGAAGGTTAGCTGACACCAACTCAAAAAACTCTTCTTTCGTAGGAATTCAATTTTCAAGTTTTCAACAGATTCATGATTTTGCTAGTACTGGTGTATGTCGTTTCCAAATTACAGTTGATGGAACTTTATCCGATTATCCTCACTATTTCTTCTGAAGAGCACGTGAACAACTTTAAATGTTTTCCCTTTATCCTGCATGCGAAAGCTTTTTCTTAAATGCCTCGTTCATGTAAACTATCAGCAATGCAATGCATGATGCATGACTGCTAGTAAGCAATAAATTCCGAGTTAATTGCTTAAATATTGGGTTCTTTTGAAGCTAAAGCTTTCTGTTAAGCATCAAGGAGAGTCTGCTTATGTTAAATAATGAGTCAGGCTATACCCTGCAACAGTTACAATTTGCCTTTTATTATTGCACAGACTCCTGTTTAGAAAATTGGAGCTAAAGACAATCAAAATTTCCCTAAATCAAAAGATTGCTCCCATTAATTTTCCAACTTGTTTTTACACGCTAATTTGACAAATTATTATAAACTTAGGCCTTCAAATCAAGCCCCACAATGAATGTGACAAATGAAGCCACTAACCCTCATAAAGAAGCTACTCCTTTCTCTCTCCAACCCAGCAAGTCCGCATATTGCCAAAATACATTCACATGTCTTTGTTTCCTTGTGAAAAAGGATAAATTTCCTCCACTTTTGCTTACAGTTGGATCTCCACCAACTACTACTACCCTCCTCTATCCACACTCCAAAACTCATCTTCAGCTACATTGCATGCTAATGCTTTGTAAGCTATTCATTTAAGCCAACCATTCATAGGGAAAGTTTTATGAAGTTTGTCTCTCATCTCCCAAATTTTGCTGCCATGAACCCAATGATTTTCTTTCTTTTTTCTTCTCTTTTCATTAAGGCATTATCTTTGAAACCTGAGCTAGCAAAAAACAATGCCCAGATCACTGTAATGGGCCTTGTTTATTGTGACATTTGCTCCAACAACAGCTTCTCCAGACACAGCTACTTCTTACCAGGTGAAGTATCTCAACAATCTATGGTTGGTTATGCCATGTTTTGCGGTTTTGTTCTTAGGTAGTAAGTTAAAATGAAAGTATGGTTCTCATTTTTCAAATATTGCCTAAACCAGGTGCAGAAGTTCAAATAGCCTGCAACTTCAAGGCGTTTGTTCCAAAAACAAGAGAACTGATATCATTCTCAGTCAACAGAACTACCGATAAACGTGGAGTTTACAGGTTGGAAATACCATCAGTTGATGGGATCAAATGTGCAGAGGCAGCCATTGCATCATCTTGCCAGGCAAGCTTAGTTGGCAGCTCATCTACTTCCTGCAACATTCCTGGTTACAGAAGCACAACTGATCAGATAGCAATCAAATCCAGACACCCCAATCTCTGCATCTACAGCCTAACTGCATTGAATTTCAGACCATCAAAAAGAAATGCTGCCCTGTGTGGGAAATAAAGCAAGACTCCTCCAGTTGTTCCCACCTCACAGCATCCATATGGTTTTTCTTTTGGAAACTTTTCCAATTTATCTCTTTTTTAAACACACTAATCCCAGTTATTGAAGATAGATCCAATCTCCTCATCCTCGGCTATCCTGTGAAGTTTCTTTCCATTTCTCAGTCTGCACATAATACAAGAAACGGAGAACCCCAAATACCCTTTTTCCTTTGCCTTCCATCCTTTCTTGGTGGTCTTTAAAAAGAACAAAAGGCCACATCTTACTAAGTATTTTTCATCCTTGCTTTGCTTTTATGCTTTGTGTGAGCACAGTCAACATATCAAGCATGTGGACGTACATGATTTACAATATTTTATTTAGAATGGTCTTTAGTTACAATGTATGAAATTTAATAAGTGTCTAAAGATATTAGTAATAGTCTTTTGATGAAATCTGAAAAACTAAATAAATTTTCCAATACTGCATCAAATCCGTGATACCCATCAGAAAAAGAGAACACACAAGATAAGAAAGTGAGAAAGATCGTTGAGGTAATAAGAGAGGAAAGGGTTTTATTGCAAAAAAACTGATTCAGATTTACAACAGCAGAAGCTGCTTTTATTACTTGTGCCAAAAGCCATGATCAAGCTTAAATCATGAGGATACTCTTATATTCACAAAGTTCTAGTTTTGCCCATGTCAATGTTCCTTATAAACCATTGCAAGGCCCTTTCAACTTTAAAGCAGAAGATAATAATTAACAATCCACTAATTACAGTACAGCTTCCAAATCCCCTGAAACACGCTCCTAGTACGATCTTCATCCTACTCTGATGCTTACAGTTGTTTGTTTCCTGCAATCATTTCAACAAATAAATCAGGAAAAGGAAAAAAAAGAAAAAAGAAAAAAAGAGAGAACTTAAAAATTATTCAGACATGAGTTTCTAGTGCCAATTTAGTTCTTGTAAGTTGCTATTCTCCAAGGTTTTGCTGCTGATAAGGTTCATATACCTCCTAGTTCCACCATTATAATTTCATCAAAAGACCCCAGTAATTCTACTTCTTCTACTTAATCATTGGAGCATACTGACACCAAATGTTACTTATATACTAGTATAAACTAGTCGCCTTGATTTATGTCTCTCTAATTCTGGCTAAGTTCAATACTGATTGGAGTAGATGCTAGGTACCAAAATGACTCATAACCTTTCGAGTCGTACTGCGTCAGATTTATTTCTCTGAAGGGTTTTTGGATTAAACCAAGCTCAAGTGTTTAAGCAAATCTCCTTAGGATGCGTGAAAGTCCAATGAAAAAGACACTAAAATCTTTCATAAATCAATTTTTAAACCCTCATTTCCTGAGAGTGTAAGTGGTCAGTTTAAAGCAGCAACATCTCCATATTGTGGACCATCAGTGCTTTGACAACGCAGAAGAAATCATATGATATGAGCATTGCACATGATCATCCAGGTGAAGAATGGCCATGTGCAAGTCATGTGACCCCTCCGAAGGGCAGCAATAGCCAAATAGTTCATTACTATGCTTAAGGTGGAGGACCAATTTTCGGACGCTTTGTCATAGTGGGAAAAAAGATCATAAATTAGAATACTGCTAAGGGCAAAATCCTAATAAGTAAATGCCACAAGTTCCTCGGGCCCAGCATGAGCAACCACTCGTAGTGCAACTACCCTTGGCATTTTCAGTTCCTTTTACTTTCTTCCTTTTCCATTCATTTTCTGTATTTTATTCTGCAGTTGGGAAGAGATGGAAACTTCCATATTTGAGCAGAGTATTGAGTTGAAGATTTCACGTCAAACTAATTGAAACAAGTAAGGCAATGCCCTTCCGAACCTAAATTAAACCCAATTCAGAACAAGTGGGCATTAAACTCTGGTTTGGACAGTACATTGTTTCCAGAAACTAGCACTAGCAGGCCTTCATCTGATCTAAAGCCCTTTTAGGGTCTCCAAGAGTAAAATCACCATCAACGAAACACTGAATGGATCAGATCAAGCTAAGACATATACTTGCTAACTCATAAGCATTAATTCATAATTTGTCACACAAGTATAGTTATTATTTTGGTCGTACTTACTAGAAGCAATTGTGTTTGTATATCTTCGAAGGATAATCAATCTAATTAGTACTATTCCCAATTGTTCTCGGCAAATTTTCACCCATAAGATAGACAATCCTATATTGCTTCTCTATGAATGCAAAGGCTGTTAAAATAGTCTTAGGGTTTTATCTCCCCATTGTAAAAGGAGAGCCGTAAACTAAGTAGCTATCAAACGTTAACATCTACACACTTTTCCTAGTATAGGTTGTTGGTTATAGCTGATAGACATGCTAGAAATAGTCTGAATAATGTTTCATAACAGACACTCCTGAACCCGACATTTGCTTTGCTTTTCTTTTTTAGGTGTTTCTGAGCTGATGCAAAGCATGGCTTCTTACTTTATTGCGTAATAAAAAGCAATAAGCAACTAATAATGCGTTTAGGAAGCACATTAAGCATCTTTCACTTTTTTAGGTGAACTAACTTCTGCTTCTGTCTTATGTATTTGTCTCTCCCCTTTTGCCTTGCTTTTGAATAATCGAGGTGGACTTATATATGTATGTGTGTGTGTGTGTATATATATATATATATATATATATATATATATGCAGGCAAAGACTTAGCTTTTGAATCATTAAGAATGAAATATAAAACATACATAACATTAAATTTTAAAGCAAAGATACATAAACTTCTGGGTAGTACAAATTCAACTTTGATGTGCCTCCAGCTAACAACATATAAAAAATCCATACTAAAAGAAGAAACGAATAACCACCCCACACAGCAGAATTTTCACCTTGTAATCTGAACTAAATTTACTTGGTATTTGGTCGTGCATAATTTTTCTTTTTCTGATCAGCTGCATGTCTTCTGAAGAAAGTAGATATATATCAGTAAGAGATTTGAACTAGAACGGTGATATAGAAGACAGAGTATTATAACAGCATTTTGCAGATTTATAGTTATCTAAATCCGCATCTGTTCTTGGAAGACTTTCATGGCTGAAGCTGGCAACCCCAAAAGAACATTGATGCTTTTCCTCTCTTTGCCATGAGATAGGAACAAGATCACTTCCTTTTCTGGCAATGCAACTGGCCCTGATAGAACAGGCTCTCCCCATCCAAAATCTGTAGTGTGGAAAGATAACCTAGACCATGTAGTGATCAGCAGGGTGGATGACAAAGATGGCCTAGCTCTGGTTACCTCAAAGTAATCTATGGCTGATCTCATATAACCATTGGTAACCATCTTAATTGCATCCTGAATCAGACCCACAGCATGTGACAATGACTTGTCCAATAGCTCACCTGCTTGGCATATGGAATTTGTCAATACAATGCCATTGCCGAAGTAACCTTTTGGTATAGGTGGATTGAATTTAGGCCTGCCATCAATGGCAAAAAGAAGCTTCGTTTTTTGGTCAGAGAGCATGTTAAGTGCCTTGGTCCGAGCCCTCCACACGAATGCTGAAAGAGCTTCAAAAGTAGTACATTTTTCAAGAACCCCATCTTCCATGGCATTTTTCTTCAGTTTTTCTAGCTTCTCAGGCTCAAAACAGAAAGATCTATAGAGCATTTCATCTTTGTAGAGGTCACCAGTGCTGGAGGTGTCCTCTATCTCAGCAAATTCTCGATGCAGGTGCTCTATCTTAGGTGGGCTTCGGGCTTTCAGAATTGTTCTGTCGGAGAATGGAGGGATACTTAGCGGCAGACCTCGGGCTGTTTCACCCCATGAGTTAACAAATTCCATAGCACCAATGCCATCAAACATGCAATGGTTCATGCACAGGCCAAGGACAAATCCTCCACACTGGAACTTAGTCACCTGGAAAATAAAATTTATCATTCAGATATACAGATAAATTTGAGCTGTCCAATATTCTGGATAACATTCATGGAAACTACCTCTATAGAGATCATTATTGGTCATGATATTCAGGTTGATAAATACTTGATTCTCATCAAGCAAAGAAAGTAAATTTCACAGATTGAAACTTAATTAAATGGTGACTATAAAGTCAATAGATTAGACTTCTAATCTACAAATTCAGGGGAGCGATAAAGTTTTTCTGGATAAGTTTCAAATACCTGAGCCACTAGAGGTGGCATCTCTAGTATGTTTTTTGCACCAGGAATGTCATAAACCAACTTCCCAAGAGTCTCAGGATCAGGCTTTGTTATGTCTCCAATCTCCTCCATCTTACAGTTTGCTTCAGCTTCGACAAACACAGCCCCTTCCCCGGTGCAGTCCACGATTAGTTTACCCTCTGAGCTGATTGTTAGCCGCCCAGCAAGGGGATAGTAATGAACAAGAACCTTTCTTAATGCATCCTTGATCACTTCTCCAGCAGTTTCATTACCTTTCTTTTCCGACTTAAAGCAGTATATGGTGCGAACAATAACTGCAATGTTTTGATCAAGATTAGAGAGAAAGTATAGACCCTTTTCTGTCTCCTCAGCAGGACAAACCAGGGTTGGCTCTCCTTGCGTCACGCTGAGCTGAGACACTTTGCCATTGGACTTCTCCATTATAGCAGAACCTTCAATAATTTCTGCACCCTGAATCATAAAATGATAAATCAGAAATGAGATGATATATACATATATATAACTTGAGAAACAAAACTAAATAGAAAAGTTGGTTCATATCTAATGCGTTTAAATGCCAGAATTTATTGATTCTGAGAAAACAAACCATGTGAAAAAGGTATAACAGATGTGGAAAGTTTTCAGGGTAATAAACTGAAGAAAATTGTCAGGTCTCGCTGCAGTGAATTGCAGTAACCAACAATTGATAACTTTGAAAACAGGATTGCACGAGCTCGAGGCCAGTTAGAAATTTGTAGTGGAATGATAGAACTCGGTATATCTATAAGGAGAAGAGTAGGACCCAGCGTCAGAATTTTCGTTGCAATTTATAAAGGAATGAATATGTCATGAAAGGGCATGTGTCTATGTTTCATTGGCTGTGGCAATTGCATAATGAATAGCATAGGGAAAAAAAAATCTTGTTTTGAACCGAAGATTTTGGTTTTGGTCAATGTGGGTTGGGTAGGCCACTGGTCACACCAAAGGCGTCTGACGTGTGCAAGGAGAGCCTGACTAGGTTTTGGTTTGGTTGGTGGGGGTTGGCATCCCAATTTTGCCAGCCACCCTGCTTATATGTCCCTTATTCGTTCCTATCATTTTCCCACTGTGACATATTCTTTTCTAATGAAACTTTTTATCCGATTTCCCTCAAAACTACTTTGGTTGCCCGCTGATTCGCTCCTGATGACTTACAAGATATTTCTTGCTTACTTGCTTGCTTATCATATTAGTCAAATTATTGCTGACACACAACCTTTAACTCTTTGAAATAAGAAATCATATCAGTTCAACAAAGCAGCCAATTACTACTTTGCAAAACTTAAATCATTTGCAGGTATGGGGAAAACAAGCAAGGCATGGGGCCGGGAGACATTAATAATTGTATCAGTTCGTCTATTTTTAGTTTTACATAAATCAAATAAAGAAAAAAAAAATGGAAAAAGCGATGTAAATCATTCTGCAAAGAATAATAACTGTTTTCTATAGTATTAGGTGTTCAAAATGCTGTAATAGCCAAAGGCTGGTTAAAATATATATTATCTTGGTGTATTAGTTATAGCTTAACTACTTCAATAGATTTTTCCAAAGGAAAGATGGCCAATTTACGAACAAAATATTCTTGGACCGACATTGTTTTAATGGATCGATGTAGCTTGTTAATTTAATCAAATTTTTTGAAGCGAAATGGGTCAAGTAACCCAAAAGTAAGCACTGTTTTTGGACACCAAATTCGTTGGGATGTTGCAATCAATCCTTGTAAAAAAAAAAAAAAAAAAAATCATTAGATCAACAAGAAATCAAAAACTTTGAATAATGGCTGGCTTTTCTTACCATTCACGGGCACTGACGTATGACGCCAATAGTTGACTTTAATCATTGGCAAAAGCTGGGAATATGTCAATATAATTTGATTTTTCTCAGAATATATTACCTCAAATGACCTTGTTATAGTAACTTAAAAGGGGAAAAATATCTGATCTTTGAAAAGGTAAATTACCACAACAAAAATCATATGAACCAAAAAATGTTACGTAAAACATACAGGTATCTTCAAAGATACAATGTGCCATATTCTAAATACTGACAAGTTCATTCATTTCAAGTAGGTAAAATATAGCCCGGAGCCTTACGTCTAAAGGAAATAAAACAAACATGAGTGTAAATACCAAAACCAAAGTTTTGTGCTTCACATTTTGCTTGGTAAAAGTAGATAGCATAAGGAAGCTTTTGCTGCTATAACATAAGAGGAAATCACTCAACGTGCTGCCTTCGCTCGATACAAAAATATATGGCAGGATGTGATATAACCAAGTAACTGACATGAGTCCTTCTAGCTAGCTTGTGCATCTTTTCGTGCATTTTCTTGGCTAATGGTTTTGCCTGCGGACAATGCAATCACAGTGTGAGAGTTTAAACAATCAATGATAATTGCAACCCGTTGTCAAAATGTCAAGCCTGGCCACACTTGCTTAGACAGGCAATTCCTTCTTCCAAATAATCCTCCCTTCTGATCCAAAAGTCAGGTGCATCCTGCACAGGTTACCTCAAGATTCAACTATTCTTCATTGGCTTTCAAAATGTCATTAAATATATGCTATTTCCTGCTCAAAATTAAGCCCTGAAGCATTCTTTTTTGGTCTTTTGGCTGGCAACAAGAGTAGGCATGAGAAGGACTTTATATGTGCATATATATGCATGAGAGGAGAAATACACCTTCATAATCCCTGCAAGAAATGCACCTCCAAGATACACCATATGCTTTCTTTGTGGTGGGTCCTCAATCCACAGTCGCAGTTTCTATTCAGACGCATGAAAAAAATTTAAAGATAAGCAGCAGTTTATAAACATTTTTTTTTTTCATTTCCTTCATTTGCTGTATCTAGCTCCAAAGATCAGTTGACTAACTAAATGATTGGCAAGAAATAAAAAGTACAAAACCCAAAAAGAAATGTATAAAAGCAGAAGATGAAGTAGTTTCTGTTATATGTTTTGACAGCAACAAAGGTTATTTTTGACCCATCCTTATTTCCTTTTAGAACCAGTTCAAGATATTGACCTAGTATTTCCTTCTCCAGCCTGATCAAAAGTAAAATCCCTATCATATGAAAGGCAAAACCATACTTGAGAAGGCAGTCAGGCAAATGGTTGAAGCCAGGATTGAAGAAGATACGGAAATTCCCTGCATAAAAATTTCAAAGGTATCTTAGAGCATGTTTCTTATTCGAGTAAAACATATTACCGACTAGGTGATCTAGGATACATGATGCTCCCTCCACTTAAAACTATATGATGATAGAGCTGTAAAATTTAAAGCCAATAACATGTCAGACAGACACAAACAAGTGGATGCATAATGGTTTCAAGGAAAGAGGATGACGAGAAGCTTCACGAAAAGTCCACACATTGCAATAAATTACAGCATAGAGCTGCAGCACTTTGTTAGAGTAATTTTAGACAATTAAAACTATAGTGCTAGAAAAAATTTTAGTATCATCATGCGGTTATTGATATCCATCTCCTGAATGCAGCGCAAAACCATTTCAGGAATTCCATCACCATCAACATCAGTAAGTTCCTACAAAAGGATAACTTTTCTTACTTTTCACAATCTATGATCTACTAATATATCTTTGTGACTAAATGATCTCAGATCTACGGCAGTAATTCATAAGAACTCAAAACCCAGCCTAAAAGATGCAATGTTACTCAGACAATAACTGCTTTCTCAAAAGCTCTCAACAGCCGACAGATTTGGCACACCAATTCAAAATTTACACCACAATTGCAAATACCAATTAACAATGAAACCATCTAACAAATTCAGATATTTCCAGAAAACAGGTAGCACAGGAAACTATGAATAAATAGAGTCAATGACAAGAAAGAGAATAAAGAGAAATGCGGTCTTACTGGTGTGAAAAGAGCCTCGGGGGCCTCGAACCTTTCACTGCCACACCTATTTTAGATACAAATTCAGTATGCTAGATACAATACTTTTAACTAGAGTTTAGCTATTCTAAAGATAGAGAAACTGAAATGTCAGACAAAATCCACAAGCATGCATCAAATTTAACAAGTAAAATCATAAAATAACTGATGGATAACAAGGTAAATTAAGTAAGGACAAAAAGTTTGTTTATGTTCCTGATTAAGTTTCTTGGATAAGAGTTACAAGTATTATGATGGAAGAGGAAATGATAAAAATTACTTACAGTATAATTCTGAACCAGGATGTTGGTCTCAAGTCCCAGTTGATATTCCCTTTTGTAATCATAACTGCATGAAAATAAAGGTAATGTTATATTTAAAATTTTATAATGAGTTTCATAAAACCGAAGCATAATATAAAATGCTTGTTAACCGTATATAGCAGAGTCTCTCTTTGATTCCTCAGACTGACAGTATCAAAATCAGCAGTTCTATTCATTGGATACCTACAGAAAGACACCCAAAAGAGGATCTCTTTATGATCAATAAAATATTAGCATTATGATCCAACAAGTTTTTCTCACAAAGAATTGGTCCTCACCCTCTACAGGAGAGTAAATCAACAAGATAGGATGTTATGTGGCGGCCCGCTTCATTCATCCACTTAGTAGGATGAGGAAATGAATAGCCATCAGCAACAGGAACCTGAGAAGAGCAATCATTCTCAAGACTTCACCTGCAGTGTTCCCATGATCACATACCTTATACCATATACTGCAACTTCCCCTAAAAATAATGGTAAAAAGGATTGTCAAACAGTTTACCACATTAAGTGACACCATCACCAGCATCGACAACTAATCCAGTCAGCAGACCTGCAATTCAAGGTAAGCTGAAGCATAAGTGCAACAATAAAGTAGAAGTTACAAAAAGTAAACATTTGATAGTTTTCAACAAAGATCCTTGCATGTCAAAATACAAGACTGCGCTATTCTTATTAACAGGCTATAATAGCTATCATTTTCTTCAAAGAGAAGTAGCAGAACTTCAAGCCAATCCGTGAATATTATACAAATTCATACATATAGCAATAAATTAAATCTTCAATTTATCTCCGGAGGCACCTTGTGCATACCAAGTTAAAACAGCCTGGATTTGAATGAAGACACCAGAAAAGCTGTATTTCTTAAAAATGGTCTCGGGCTGAAATCTCAAATCAGACCCAACTCATCATATCCTAAAAATAATATTCCTGGAAATTTCAATGAGTACCTAACTCATCAGATCCTAAAAATAATGTTCCTGAAAATTTCAATCGATCAGTAAACAGGTAAATTAGACAACAGGATTAAGAGGCGGTTCACTAAGTAAGATCTTACATACCGTTAGATTTATCTGTTTACAACATAGAGCACGTTTAAGACCAATAAAAATATGAATCAGAGTTAAACAACACAAATTAGAAGGAGGAAAGATAACATTTAGTTCATCGGAAAAGGCGTGATCCCAAACATAACACACATTATCCCTATCCTACACAGTTCCATTGTTAACAGGATATGTTATATTCAATTGATGTCTCAAAATCAGCAAGTGCTTGTCCAACCACAATATCCTATCCAAAGTTCGAATTTGAACAAATAAAACTCTCATAGAATTATTCAAAAAACAAATTAATATGATGTTTGAATTCCAGAATTTTGGAACGAGGGGAAGTGAAAACAAAAATGATGAAAGATGAGGTTTTTGACCTTCAACTCTTGTTCCACGAGAGATTCCTCGTACCGCAACATAGTCCTACCGACCACGCAAGGGAACACCAATGTCGGAGAGTTTTCTCAGGCGAAACCGCATTTTACGTACTGCAATCGAATATTAAACAGACCTATTGAAGCAAACTAAAAGAAATGAAATACAAAAAAGAGAAAATATTTTTTTTTAATGGAGAAAGCTTCGAAATTAAGCTTGCTAATTACTGAAATTTAGCTTAAACTAGGTAATTAAGTGCATTTTACAACTATCAGTTCGGTTGAACAGAGTACCGGAGCATCATATTGCGGGAAACAATCTGATGTTGGTTTCACATTTCGAAATTAGATTAAAACATAAAATAAATTTTACGAGTGTTAAAGCAGGTTTTGAACAATCAAACAGAAAAAAAAAAAAAAAAAAGCCCAATAATTGTTATTATTTTGTGGGGTCTTGCTGCTTGATGCTTCATATTCTTTTGTCAACTCTGTTTCTTAGGTTGCTAATGGTGTCGAGTCACACTGGGAAGAAAGAACTTTTTCAATCCTCCACTTGCAAATGGATTTTAACTTGACAGACAATGACGTTGTCGTTGTTTAAAGTTATTTTTGGAATCGATTTTGGGCTATTTTGATTCTGTGATTTTCGGTTTGTTTGTCCTTCTCAACAGTTTCTTATGTTATTGGGCAAAGGAAATCTAATCGGACCACAGATGGACCCATCCGCTCATATACTTTCTTCCTTTTATCCAAACAAAATTAACTATATATATATATATATGTATAATATTATTTTAAAAACACACGCTTCTGGGGTATGGAATTTTAATTTCTCCTATTATATGTTTTAAGGTACTTTGTCTTATTTCCATATGAGGTTTGACGTGTTTATTTCTAGTATTATTTACCCTATGTAGTAGAAGTATGGGTGAATAGTATACCTGTTTGCATAAAAATTAATTAGACTGAATTTGAAGAAATTGATATAAATTTGTTGTTTAATGCTCATAAGAATTTATACTTGACCTTTTATCTTGTGGCTGTCTTTCATTTTGGTTTTTCTATTGTTTATGTGCTA
>JBBYHK010000021.1:5551006-5563338 GCA_038382065.1 Adansonia grandidieri
CAGCTATCCACTATATATTTTAAAAATTTATCATTTAAAATTTTTTAAAAAATACCTTTTATGCCATAAATAAATTATCTATGTAACTTAAATCTTCAAATTAAAATAAAATAAAACCTCACCCACGTCATGCTTACAATAAATTCAGGTATATTAATATAAAAAGAGTGACTTAATTGTTGTCAGGAATTAACTTTCACCAATTCAACCATTAAAATTATTTAAAAACATTTAAAATGATCAAAAATAATATAAATTTAAAGATAGTTATATTTTTTTAATTTCATAACTACTTACTAATTTTCTTTTGAAACATAATGTCTTTTACCTTTTTTTCCCTTACTACCAATCTCATCTAAAATTTTTTTTATTTTTTAAAAACTACTTCAATTTAAAAATATATTCCAATCATTTTACTTTTAAAATAACTACTCATTTTAAAAAATACCTATACTTTTTTAAATATTTATCTATTAATTTTTTTGAAGATAATTTTTTTTATAAAAAAAATCATCTTTCACGTTCGTTGTTTGAGAAATGGAAGCCAGAGAAAGAGGGGCGAAGAGGGATTTTTTGATTTGCTTCTCGGTTTCGCGCCTGTCTCCGTCTGCCTGTGTTACATGAAGCATGATCAACTTAGGATAGAAAGCTGGCACTTCCTGTCCGGTTCGGTTTTATTGGGTAAAGGAAAAGAAATGGAATGCCAATAGAAACTAAGAAAACCTGGCGTGGCGTTGATTTAAACGTACCATACCGAATTGACCACGTGTGGCGTTAATTACGAAAATGACATTCAGTCATCCTATTCCCTTCTTCTTCGCCTGCAACAAAACGACTATATTTGCTTGCTTTGTAATCATTGACTGACATAACATACCATAAACCCATTAACATAAGCTAACTCCAAAGAATAATCTATTTTATATGAACAAAAAAAGAATGCATATGCTGTCAGCAGATGCTTGGTTTCTTGTTCTGTCACTTCAATAACCAATCAATCAAACATTTAACTCTGCTGAAGCTGAACTCATACGGTTACAAGGTACTCATGTATGGATCCCTTCAAAAACTAATGCCAAAGCCAATTCGTGTGGAGCATCTCAGCACTCCTTTTCAGACTTCAAACTCAAAATATATATTACGCACTTTCTTACATCCCAAATCATTTAGAGAGCCAAGATCAACACCTTGTCAATCAAGTCCATGGTGCCTGAACTTCATATGTAGTTAACATCTTATTCTAATCTTCATTTTTTTTTTTGGGTTATCAAACAATGCATATGTCACCAATAATCTCCACAAGAACAGAATCCATCCTTAAAATGGTGAAATCGCTTTGAATCTCTTACAACAATTTCCCGATCAACAATCTTTGAGATCAACTTAATGAAATTATGACAGTCTCTACAAATCCTAAGATTCTTAATAACATGGATTGTTGCACCAGGAACTGTATGCATGATTGCAAAGACAACCGCCAACTTCTCACTATGAACCCGCAATGCCAATCCTTTCTCTTCCTCATCCACATCGTAAAGAACTGATGTCATATTGGGTATGTAGCCAACTCCCTGCAGCTTCACATTTAGCTCTTCTAAATACTCATATACTTTCTCATGTTGAGGATGCTCTTTATCTCCAACCAAGAAAACATGTACCTTACCTTTCAGTTCAACCAAACTGAATCCAGGTGGTTTAACCAGTCCACGATCCTTCATAACAAGTCTCATTCTCCCTACATCTTCCCACCTTCCAGCATCAGCATATATATTAGAAAGTAAAACATAGTACCCACAATTATTCGAGTCTAACTCAAACAACTTATTGGCAGAGATCTCTGCAAGCTCCACATTCTTGTGAATCCTACAAGCCGCAAGAAGTGAACCCCAGATTACAAAATCAGGTGTCACCTTCATTTGCTTGATCAAATTGTAAGCATGGCTGAGATGTCCAGCTCGTCCAAGAAGATCAACCATGCAACTATAATGTTCCACCCCAGGTTCTACTCTGAATTCTTCCTTCATTGCATTAAAACAATCCCAGCCCTCTTGTACCAGACCAGCATGGCTAAAAGCTGCAAGAACTGACACAAAAGTTATGTAATTTGGTCTTACCCCATCTCTTATCATCTTGTAGAAGACCTCTAAAGCTTCTTTGGCACGACCATGCATTCCATAACCAGCGATCAAGGCAGTCCATGACCTAACATTTTTCTCTTTCATGCAACTAAATGCCTTCCTTGCCATTTCAACTCTCCCACATTTGCAATACATGTCAATAATGCTGGTTCCCACTATCACATTATTCTCCAAATCCATCTTTATAACCTATGCAGAAAAACACAAATCCAGACCTGAATAAAGACTCAAAACATTACAAAATAATTATACCAGGAGATTAATTATAATGCGATAGTAAAGGAACTATAATTAGTACCTGGTCATGTATACACTTCCCGGCTTGCAAAGCACCCGTATGAGCACAAGCTAATAACACAGCAGAAAGTGTAATGACATTGAAATTGACATTATTATCCCTTACCATTGCATAAAAAACTTCCAAAGCCTCATTAGACAATCCATTTTGTGCATAAACAGAAATCATCGAATTCCATGAAACCACATCCTTCTCAACTATCGCATCAAACACTTTCCTAGACAGAGCCACTTCCCCCATTTTAGCATATGCATCCAGCAATGTATTTCCAACTCCCACTTCTCCATCATATCCCTTTTTTATGACCATTCCATGAACCCCTTCACCTGCTCCTGTTATAGGAACATGAGAACAAGCCGAAATGACAGAAGCAATAGCTACTGAATCAAGAAAAACTTGTTCATTTGCAACATTTCCATCATTTTCAGTTTCCTGAATCAGGAACTCTTTGAAAAGCAATAAAGCTTGGCGGGCACTATTGTTTTGGACATAGCCGGTAATCATAGAAGTCCAAGATACAATATTTCGTTGAGGAATTTGATCAAACAAGATTCGGGCGTCTCTCAATTGCCCGCATTTGGAGTACATATCAATGAGAGCGGATGATAAAAAGAGGTCAGAGTCATAGCCAAAGATTAAAGCTTGTTGATGGGTTTGTTTGCCGGAGTAAAGATCGAGTAAAGCAGAGCAAGACTTGATGGTGCAAGGGAAAGTGGATCGGTTTGGTTTAAGAGAAAGCTTCCGCATTGAATAGAAGGCTCGGAGAGCTTCGGCAGAGTCGCCACCGCGAGCTAACTCGGCGATGATTGAGTTCCAAGAGGAGACGTTGGACTTGTCTAAGTAATTGTTGAACCATGTTGTGAGATAGGAATTTGTTGGGTAGTTATTTTTAAGAGTAATATTGGTGAATGCCGGACTTGGATTTGGAATCTTCATTCGCTTTCGGCTTTGGGTTTGAATCAGTATATTATCTTTTTCAAGTGTTTTTTTTTTATTTTTTATATTTACCTTAAAAAGGGAAAGAAAGAAGAAAGAAAACAGCTTACCTTGTAAATATTAGTTGGAAATAATCTTATTACTACTAATAATGTAAAGGGTTTACTTATGGACGTATCTCATTCATTACATGTTTATTTCCTTAATTTATAAATAATTTAATCATTTTAATTTGGTTAATTTTGTAAAAAGTCGAATAAAAAAGAATAAACCAATTGATTGAATTGATTGTTTATATATCGACTATTTTTATATATGAAATACTAGTAATTGGGGGTAGTGAATCTGTTAGGCTGGCTGTCCAATTTCCTCTCCAATCCCTGAATAGTTTAATAAATTTCTCATACTTCTAATTTGGGCAGTTGCATAGGCTGAAAATCAATGGTAGTAAAAGAAATAAGGACAGCAGCTGAAAGCTAGGAAATGGAAAACTGCAACTTAAAAATTAATTACAACTACAAGCATCTATCTATCTCTCTACAAAAAGCAGAGGAGAATATCGATTATGTTAGTTATAGTACGTGCTCAAACAGTAGAGACTAATCTGATTACAAACAAACAAGATGAAGAGTTGCAGAAGCATAACAATGGCAACATCAGACTTAGACGAAGTGGAGGAATTCATCCCTACTAACTCCCCTGAGCTTGGGATGGGTGCAAATTCTTCTGAATATGGAACAGCTGCTGAGGCTGAACTTGTAGGCCACTGTTGTGGTGGCGCTTGAGAATGAGAAGGGAAAAAGGACTTACTGGGTGCATTCACATATGCTGGAGAGGCTAAAATTGGAGGTTCATTGCTCACAGTTTGCAAATTAGAAAAGAGAATGACGACAGGTATAGCATTCGCGGCAACAGCAAACGAGCTAGTAGCCAGCCACCCTGTAATGCATTTGCACTCCCCGAGTCTTTGGACTTTGGTTGGACTGATTGGAAGTTCTTGGATCTGCCATTGACACATGCACAAGAAAGCCGAAAGAAGATGGACCCAAATGCCATGTTTACAAAGGGCAGACACCAACGTTAATCAATCTTATAGGCCCCAGTCATGATCCATCAAAGCCAATTCACGCTCTAAAGAGAGAAAAAGAGCTTTTTCAATCAAAAGGGAAAGGGAAAAAAATCAGCTGGAATAGTAGAGAAGAAGATTTGAAATAGAGCTGTAATGCTCTTGCATTGCATGAAATAAAGTCCGGGAGATTGGATAAAGTCCCAGGGATTTAAGAGCCACCAAGTGAACACTATTTATCAGCCAAACCATTGATTGGATGTGTCCTAGTAAGTCCTAGGCATCAGCACATGGATCCAGTGAATTTCATGCAGGAACATTAGCACATTAAAATTATAAAAGCAACTCCACAAATTTCTTCTTCTTCCAACAGTACTTTCCAGTGCAAGGAAGCCCATCTCTGTATCATTCAGGATTTTTAGCACTAACCTTTGTTTTGACCGGAGATTTTCTCAAGCGGCGGCGCAACAATCAATTCAGACTGATCAGAGCAGAACAGCCGCTTATATTCATTTCCAGCACAAAGAGAAGAGATTATTATGGTTAGATTTGCTTTAATTTTGGACATGTATGATGTAATTAAATACGCGTTAATGATTCAAATTACTAACCATGCCATGAAACAATTATCATGAGACTGACTATCCAATTTAATCATGCTTTTAATTATCTATAAATATAATTAATGTTTATATATGATCCATGATGATGTTGATGATGATGATAACAATAATAAATGTAGTTTGGTCACTAACTCACAGCAAACAGCTTAATTAAACTGACAACTTGCCGAATGCGCATGCTGCATGCATGGATATATTTATAAAATCACCACTAGAATTTAAAGATTAGTAGTGGAATAATGATTTAAGCCAGGGTTTTGTGTTGTTAATTATAACAAAGACATTGACCTTAATTAATTATTTACTATTAAGAGATAAGAGACAGTACAGGTTGTAAGACTAAGATGATGAAGCTGTCTCCACTATATATCTTATCCTAATAAGATGACAACCTTGTCATTCCTTTAATGACCCAATAATTTCCCTGCATGATTGTACCTTCAGCTCTGCTCTGCATCTCTTTGCATGATTTCCTGTACAATTTTCTACCCTTAATAAGGCCAAAAGCCATTGACCCCAACAGCTTTCAAACCATGTCCATATGCACATAGGAGGGATGATGGAAGGAAATTAAGGAATAGTATGATCGATTATGTTGATCTTGTTTTACATTAATTCACAAAAAGCTTTTAGTTTACTTTGATCAAGCATGGCTATTAGTTGGTGCCCCTGTAAAAATATAAATAAAGAAAATAGATTAATGTTGAGGCTTATTTAACACCCTGTTTATTAGGATGACAATGGCTTTTACTTTACTAATCTTAATTCCAATATATAAGCCAATGATCAAACATGAGCTGTCGTATTTTGATATTCCTTGGATCTTTCAAAATTTAGCTACAGCACTGAGAACGGCTTAAGTACTGAAATTCAAAGAAAAATTAGTACTAGTAATAATAACTTTGTGCCCACCAAAAAGAGTTTGACCTTTTCATGCTTTCCAGTTATACGTACTACATGTAATTATACAAACCTATGTGCTTAATTTGCACTTTTCACAATATAACACTGGTAATCTTCGGATGATACATATACATATATATATATATATGTGTGTGTGTGATTGTCTTAAAGAAGAAGCTAAGAACCTCTTCGAAATTAATAAAAATGTAATGGATTAAGATGTCTGATTTTGATATTTGAAGTCTGAAGATTTGAATTAAATTTTCCAAATTTGTGAATTGTTGTTGTTCCCGTGACAGAAATGAATTTCATTCTGTGGTTTATGATGCTTTACATCAAGTAATTGTATGTTACACGGAAAAAGTGATGGAATAGAAAGAGTTGGTGGCATAAGTCAATATATAGAGTAGGCTGGCTGGCTGGCTAGCTAGTCTTTTTAAAAGTTTCTTCCTTTTTTTTTTATTACTTTAATCATGCATCTTGACTTGTTGCAATGCGAGGGAAATAAAGATATATTTTATATTCATAATTTCCTTTGAAATATATCTACTATTTAACTAATTAGCGTGAGAACAAATCTTTCTCATCATATTTTATATAAGTATATTCTCTTGTATTTAAAAATTAAAAGTGGTTTCAAAAATTAATATCAAATACACTCCCACCACATCACTGGAGACAATTTTTGTCTCTAGATGAAAACGAGTAATTTTTATCCCTGTCCAGTCCACATTAATATCATGTGGCAGTGAAGGATGATTAAATAGGATAGGAGGGGTGATAAGTGCTATTAACTCGTGTTCAAGGCTTCAAGCTCCTCTCTGCTGGATGGAGATTATGTGTCACTTTGAACTTTCAGCTGCAACCAACATTTTCTTCTTTCTCCTCCTTCTCCACCAATAAATCCCCTTCCTCATGTCCTTCTTCTTCTACATCACTACTGATCTTCCTCAAATTTATCCCTTCCCTTCAACTCTTTTTTTTTCGTAATTTTTTTTATTTGATCCCTTCAAGTTCAAGTCTATTAATACTGCTGATAGCTCTGAATTCCTTCCACTTCTCAGGACTTAATTTCAAACATGCTTAGATCATTAACCAGGTACTCTTTTAGTTTATTGCATACCTTCTACTCTTCTACCTTAGCTTCTCAATTTTCTTTATCTATCTATCTATCTATCTATCCATCTGTCTATCTATTTTTACATTCAACAGTTGAACGTTTTCATTCTTTTTCTTTCATTAATCCAATTCCAGGCAGTTCAAGTTCGTCACCAATTATAATTTATTCACTAAGAAACTAGGATTTTACTCTGCGGATGATTCCGCCAGTGGCAGGAGGTAAGTAATTAAGCTCATGAACTGCCCATGCTTATTTTCAGCTACTTCTATTCTATTCTTTCCTTTTTCTCTTACTACCAATTAATTAATAATATGTTAGGTATGGACTACGGACTATGGAGAGCTAAATCTGAATTTTGTTCTAAAAACAAAAAGAACATTTGAAATTTAATTATTGGCAATGAAATGACAGTTACCCAGCCAGAATACGGTGACTTGATTTTGCTTGGATAATTACGGCCATAACACTATTTCACCTTTCTTTTTATTGTTGAATCGGGGCTACACATTGCCAACTTTAGGTGCTTCCCTTTCAATGTTCTCCCATCAAACGATCTTCTTTTTTTTTTTATTTCCTTCTTTCTTTGGTCTTTCAAAATCTTCTTTCTACCAAAAGCTAATGCGGGTCTGTTATTCTGAGCAGAAAACATGATTTTCCATTTTAATTTAAAGTAATTTTTGTGAACATCATCAATAATTCACACATATGAGCTGAGTTTAAAGTTAAAGTGACTTGATTACTTCCGAAACATGTTCTATTGTTGTAATGAAGTAATAAGTAATCAATAATTCATTATAAATAGTATCAGTGGCGTGTTTCATTATCCAAACTGATTAGATTACATGAGAATTTTTTTTTTTTTTAATTTTCCTGTTAAACTTTTACCTAAATAATACTACTTAAGAATAAGTTAAACCTGTATCTCATTCATTCATTATTATTATTATTTTTTTTTACGTCTCTTTCTTTCTTCTTAGTTTTCTTGTTATTGCAATTCTTTCGTTTTACTCACGTAATTGTATACGCGAATTTATTGCTTTAATAATTCTCTTGTCAGAAAATACTTTTGTATGAAACGTCTTAAAGACTATATATATATATATATATATATATGTATATATATTATATACACACTTCGGAAAGGAAAATTAATGTACTCTACAAGGTTCCCTTTTGTTTTATCTAGTATTTAGGTTTATTCATTTTTAATTTAACGTGAAGAAACAGGTCACTAACATTTTTTGCCAAACGATGTAATCAAGTCAAAATGCTTGTGGTTGTTAACCGTGGTGAGTTGTGATAATGGGCCAGTGTGGTCCGTTCAAATATATTTATCCAACACAAAGAGAATTTAATTATTTGATTGGACATTGCTATGCTAAGTGAATTCAATGGCATTTAATTTATCATCAGTATCAACTTTCGTTTTTTTCAATATATTCAAACAAGACAACCACTTGGTGTCATCTTCCTTCCCACTTTCCCCTTTGCCCTTTTCTATTTTTTTTATTTTTTATATCTTCTTAATAGCTTTGTTTGACAGAAACAGGTTAGAAGGCAAAGTAGCCATAATCACGGGAGGTGCAAGTGGGCTTGGCAAGGCCACCGCCTTTGAGTTCATCGAAAACGGAGCCCATGTCATCATTGCGGACATCGATTCCCAATTAGGCCCACAAACAGCAGCTGAGTTGGGCCCTGAAGCCCAATTTGTGCACTGTGATGTGGCCATTGAGTCCCAAGTCGCAGAAGTTGTAGAAATTGCCATGGCCCGTCATGGAAAACTGGATATAATGTTGAACAACGCGGGCATAGCAGGCCGGGTATTCCCACCTAGCATTGCAGACCTTGACCTAGATGAATTTGATAGGGTAATGCGGATCAACGTCCGAGGCACGGTGGCTGGGATAAAGCATGCAGCCCGAGTGATGGTTCCAGTGGGCTCCGGCTCCATTGTTTGCACGTCGAGCATTAGTGGGATTATGGGTGGGCTTGGGCCACATCCGTACACAATAGCAAAATTCACAATTCCAGGAATTGTTAAGTCTATAGCTAGCGAGGTGTGCCGAAACGGGGTGAGGATCAACTGCATTTCACCGGCTCCTATTCCAACTGCAATGGTGATAAGTCAAATAGCTGAAATTTATGAAGGTTTAGCGAAGGAGAAGATAGTTGAGATTATAAATGGGGTAGGGGAGCTCAAAGGGACGAAATGTGAAGAGATAGATGTGGCAAAGGCTGCAGTATACTTGGCGTCAGATGAAGCAAAGTATGTAACTGGTCATAACTTGGTTGTTGATGGAGGTTTCACCAGCTTCAAGAATCTTAGGCTTCTTTCTCCGTCCTGACCAGACCAGACCAACTTTGTTTAATTAATACCATATCATATCATATCAGATCATCCTTTTGATTTTGCTTTCTTATTTGATTATCAACAAGTTAAAATAGATTTGGATTGGTCTAAGGGTTTTATTGTGTTTGTTTTGTTTGTTTGATGTAAACTAAGGTCATGGAAATTGGAAACCTTATATAATAATAGCGAAGCTGAAATAGCAAAACAAATTAAGATGAAGTGAAGATTTAGCCAGGAAATTAGAAAAGAAAAGAAAATTTTATGCCTTACTAGTACAGCGGATGTTGTTATTTATAAGTGGCTTTTCCCTTTTCTTTCGTTTCTAACACCATTATGTTGAACTCAACTCAACTCTCCCCATTCGAATCAATCGAATCAGTACTGGAAGGAGAGTGTGATTTCAGTTTCATTAAATAGAGTCAGATTATATATTAAATGATAATAATTTCATTTTAATTACAGAAGTAGGATTGAATCTTTCTTAACCTTAACCCTCAACCTTACCTCGGCGGGTCTAGCTAGCTTGTAAATTCGATTAGCTTCTCATCCCTTCCCTGTTCCCTCCCAGTTCCACTGGTGACGGACCAATTCGGAGTAGAAGTTGTTAAAGGTTAAGCAAGAATGTTTAGCAGATATGTTAATTGGTTAGATTTTATTTAAGCTTTTAGAAATTAATAAAACCATATCATTGTTTTTAGATGATTCTACGTAAGCGTGGCTTGATGCATAGGTTCGGTTTTGTTTTGTTTTTTTTTGTAGGATTGGGATTTGGGACAAATGTTTCACATAATATTAACATGACTAGAATCGGTAGGTTGATGGATGCCACTGTAGTTTGCACAAGAAAAGAGATCGCAGCATTATTAATTATTACAGCTTATATACAACATCAGTTGGACTATAATCTGAAAGTGATATCCTCGCGCGGAAGTTGTCTCTGAATTTTAAAATTACTAAAAAGAATTCAAATAACCTCGTCCGTCAGTATAAGATCAATGTAGCAAAATGGCTTATAAAAGAGCCGGAGTTGATCTGAATGACCTAATCTAAATAATATATTCTCAATTGAAAGAAATAAGGGGTAGAGGAAAAATTGAAGAAGAAAATTTTCTTCACTTTCAGAATTTGCTGCAGTATTTTTTTACTTTTAATTTGAGCATAACGCTTCGTTTCGTAGCTTCAGTTTCACGCCATTGAACTTTCCAGGAAGAAGCCACCAAGAAGAAACAAAGCAGTTTGTTGTTTCGTTCTTTTTTTTGCATGCATGATGATTGTGAAGATGAAGCAACCCGCAAGAAGCCGAAATGATGTGGGTCCGTCTAACGGCTACAGAAACTTCCAAGAACTCTAATGGATTATTATGGGCCAACAGTTACCTTCTGGCCCAAATAGATCTATGCAATCAAGGCCCAGAAAGAATAAGGGCCAAAGGGGACATAAATAAGGCAGTCAGGGCCACAACCCTTGTAAATTTTACTACTCTCTGCAACTAGCAACAGTCGAGCACAGCAACCACCCATTCTTTCTTACTTCCTGCCTTCTTGTCCTGTGAATTTCTAACAAATCAGTTATTTAAAGTCTCAGTTGCAGAGGTCAGTTTTGATTCTTTTACTCTCTTTTTCATGTTTTCCCTTTTGTTCTTTTTCTTTCTAAACTTTTTTTTTTTTTTTAATTTTAGTTTCTACAAATTCGGTAAGGGAACGCTAAAGTGAGAGACAAAAGATGTTTAGGAGTACGATTCGGTACTTTTCGACAAAACCCAAGCCAAAAATGAAGCCAATCGAGCTAAAAACCCCACCAGAGCAAACACAGACCATAACCAGAGTTATCTTTGACATTCTCAAGGAGCATGGCCCCCTCACTGTGGCTGATACCTGGGAACGCGTCAAGGTCTCTACTTTTGTAATTCATCTTTCATTTCCTTAAATGTTAATTTTCAAACACCAGACCAAGTTGCTATGTTACTCGCGCACACACATACTATCATAACGTTTTAATCGAGTTTGTTTGCTCTCTCTCTCTCTCTCTCTTCTTCTTCTTCTTCTTCTTCTTCCTTTTTCTTTTATACATATATCCTTATTTTCCATTTTCACATTGAATTAATTAAGCCAAGAGTGAAGAAAGGAAAATCGCAATTGCATGGTTGTTTAAACTCTCTCAGTCAGTCCTGGTGGTGACATGTTTTCCTCTTATGTGTTAATTCAATTTACTTATTACTGTCTTTGTCTTCCACAAATGCAGAGCTATAACTAGTAATGGTTGAATCAGAAATGTTGGTGTACAAGTCTTGTATGATCGTGATGCCTGCCTTGCATGTGACTCTCTTAGCCTTTGACTAAACGGTTTTATTTTGATGTAAAAATGTTGCAGGAGGTTGGATTGAGAGGACTTACAAGCAAGAGGCATATGAAGATAGTGCTGAGATGGATGAGGGAGAGACAGAAGCTTAGGCTAATATGCAACCATGTGGGGCCTCACAAACAATTTCTGTATACAACTTGGTTCACTAAATCCAACATCAGGCAGCAGGCAAGACCAGGGAATCATTCTTCAACAACTAGTTTGCATGCCAATAATTCTTCAAGTCCAAAGTCCCCTTGAGTTGAGGGTTGCAACTTCCAAGGGTACTACTGGCTTTGGGATATCTACTGTTTTTGCAACTATCTGTCATGCTATAATTTTGCTCCGAATGATGTTGTGCAAACTTTAGTTGTTCATTATATACAAATTCCAAGTTCGATTGCGTTACTTAAAATCGTTTCTTTACTTGCCAATGCCATTTGAAATATTGAATTGCTGTGAAGTCTCAATTATCAGTGAGTCCTTTGCTCTCTTCGCTTTAGGGCTTCTTTAAGGATTTATGTATATAACGAGCAATACTGAAATGCCCGTGATAAC
>JBBYHK010000021.1:5568802-5589089 GCA_038382065.1 Adansonia grandidieri
TGTATTTGTGTCATATCGAGTTTAAGTATTTTATATTTTTATCAATTTAGAAAGTTAATACTTCGTATTATTTAGATTCTAAGAATGTATTCTTGTCATGTTTTAATGACTTTATGTGTGTCATATTTATATAATGGTGTTTAACATCACCAGGTCTATACCATAGCTTTTCTATGCTTATATCATATCCATTAACTTTTAAATTCACCCCGCAATGCAGTTGATTTAATATTAGTTCAGAAGATGACTGATTTCTACAAAAGAAAAAAAAATACACCCACAAAAAACAAGCATTAGAGAAGGCAAGATACCTGAAATATCCACGGATTGATCTGTTGATGCACCTCATGTATTAATGGTCCTTGCATAACAGTCAAAGAGGCCTGAGACTTAACAAGAAGTCTTAGTTTTTAGTTAAGGTAGTTACGTATTTGAACAAAAAATTTTTTGAAGAAAACTTGCACACCTCTTCAGCTTTTATGTGATATGTGCCATTTGGACGGAATATATACGCCCCAGAGTTCTTGTAAAAGCACCAAATTTGTATATGAGAACAAGCAACAGTGGAATATAGAGTAATTTTACTTAATTGCCAAGCATGCAACAGCAGTAATAAGAGAATACAGAAGGATAGTTTGTAATGCATGAGGAACTTCAATGTTACATATCAGTACCTGGGGCACTTTGTCTTTAGATCCATTATATCCAGTGTAAAAACTAAATGATTGTTCCACTGATTCCTCAACCTTCAAAAGTTTCAAATAAAGCATTAGCCATTGTTAGCCTCATCTCTCTCACTCTCTATCTTTACAGAAAAGGAAGCAAAACTCAGTAACAGCAATACTGATGTAACGATTGCAACAGCCTCATATAGTCATATGTAATCACAATTGAAAAGACAACAACACAAAGCAATGCTTGAATGAACATAAAGCATCAAATAAGATAAGCAACATTACCAAGTTTCTGTTGTTGACATAATTTACGATCTTCCCTTGAGGAGCTGAAATGGTAAGCTTTAAATTTCCTTCACCAACTTCAATAGCTGGTTTTTCTCCCTTCTGAAATTTGTATACAGATGATTTGATTGATCCATCCCCTGAAATCAGACATAGAATTTATTTACATATGATAATCAAGGAAATAGCATCCATACTTGTTACAACTAGATGAGAAAATTTTCAAAAAGTAGAGCAGCTACATGAGTAAACCTGGCTTTTTAGACGTGGAGATGGTGTAAGTGCTGAAGCCAAGAGGTGGTACAGAAACTGTAAATGCAAGCCAATACTTAGGTACAGCACTTGGGTTGCTACCTAAATATGCCTTAGCATAATAGTTCCTCAGGTCCACATAAGCATCTACCGTTGGAACAAGCTGTGACTCAATTTTTCTTCCCTCAGAATCATGAACAATGACATCTTCATTAACAACCTACAGCAAACCAGTAAACAAGCATGATTTCCTTACAGCAAGGAAGCCTGATAGTCGAATAGAGATCTCACTAACATTTTCCTTGGTCCACTTTTAACCTAATTCAATGAGATGCATACCAAATATCAATTCTGGCTACAATATTAGCAAATGATTTTAGACATAATTGCCTACATTTGAAGTTGCCCAAATTCAGTTATGAATGTAGGAGATGGGTAAATGTCCATCACAGATATATTCAATTTTTTTAGGTTTTATCCTTACTCTCATAACCATGTCCATTTCAATATGTCCAAAACTCGTACTTCAGGAAAAATAAAGGGTTGAAGCAACAGAGAGTTGAAGCATTGCACAAGAAGTCTTTGAAAACAAAGTTTCATGAATAGCCAACATTTATCAACAGAATATTCAGGGAAAAGCTCCTTAATTTGCCACAAAAAAAAAATGAATAAATGAATTCAAGGCAAAGAGAAACGGAAGTACTCACAGGAAAACGTATTACATCCGCTCTTTTCCATCCCAAAGAATTGTAGACCACAACAATCTGTAAATGAGAGTATAATAAAATAAATAATATCTAAGAATTATTTACAAGACCAAAGAAAAAAGACAGGTGGAAACGTCCTTCTTACCAATTTCTTTCCATGAGACAGGTCAGTTTCTGATTCAGGACAATAAGTTATATTCAGAAGTGGACACTGGGAAAAGATCAAAGAAAAGAGGGATAAGAAGACACATCTCACATGTCAGAGTCCCTTCGCTAAATTTCATATCACAATTAAAATTGAAAATCAACTGTCTTACTCATGAAACTAAATTTCATCAGTCATGACATTTACCTGCTGGAAATTAGTGGCTGAGTCTCCACAGCCAATGGATGACTTCAAATCAGTTAAGCAAGCAAGTGAAGATGCAACAACCTTCTCAGCCTGCAGAAAGATAACAAACAAATTCACAACTTTCGACCAAAGTGAAAAGAAACCAGCATCCAAGAAAATTTTAAGGATCAAATCTGCACCTCTGTGTAGCCTATCGAAAGTCTTTTTGCATAATCATTGGCCACGTGCTGCTTCTCTGTACCTGTAACAGCATCATGATGTTGAGCAATAGCCAAAGCATCTGCCAATGAGTCTGTATTGGGCCCTGAATCACTTCTCCCTTTGAAAAATTCAAGTTGCCTTGCTGCCTGATCATATATTCACGAATATGAACTAAATGCGTAAATTAAAAAGATTAATTAAACTTTTAACTATAACGTATAAAGTGGACAAATAACAGTACCAGATAGTAGCCGCTCATTATTCTAACATAGAATTTTAAAGCTGGTCTACTAGTAAAGTATCCCGTCCAGTAAGCATTTGCACGATCTGCATAACTGGTACGAAGTACACTTTAATTTCTTAGAAAAGACAAATTGTGAGAACAAAGATTTAGAGATTCTCAAGCAATAAACTCACGGAAAGTAGTCATCAGTTTTGAGTGGCCAAGATTTACTCGTGGCATATTTAGCATCAGTATAAATGGATGGAGTAGAGTAGAGAGCATTGACACGTCCATCCTGCAAGTATTAATTCAAAACCACCTAAAACCAATGGTTTGAATTGATAATATGACATCCAAAGAGGATAAAAACACACCAGCTAAAGCATGCTTCACATCCAGTCACCAGAAAAATGAAAGAAACTAGAGATGAACACTCACCTTATTCACATAGTGAATAAGCTTGTCCATGTTCCGGAACCAAGTGTGTGCATACTGATACTTAAAATCTGTTCCCATCGTCCACATTATGTGATTTGTTCTAGTTATGTTTGCCTGCCAATGCAATAAAAGCTTTTCCAATAAGTATCAAAGAAACACTTTCTTTCAGGACCGATGTGGACAATTAAATCAAAGATAGGATTTTTTTTAAGTTAATAGACAACAGGGTTTTCAAATATCTTAAGAATATACCAAACATTCTGTGGCAGACTAAAAAATCAGGAAGATTATATTGAACACTGTTTAGTTTATAATGAATAAGGACACTGTTTAGTTTGTTGCAAAAAACAAATTTGTGGTAAAAATAGTTCTTTGGTAGATACAAGGTTAGAATTTCTTTTAAGTGAGGTCATACTGACAATGATTATCTTTAATTTAGGATTACAAATAATAGCAGGAACTTTTCTAAAACAGGTACTTGCCATCGAATGACCTAGACCTATTATTTCAACAATATCATATTTAACAAAAAGGGAGAGAAAAGAGGAAACATTTTAGTAAGGAAAAAGATACCTATGAATATTAAGACCGAATTCACGAGAAGCAAAAGCAAAAATCTTAAGAGAGTTTCGTAAAGAACCAAATTTCCAACAAAGAGACAGGAAGGAAACCAAGATAGAAAATTGCTCTCATGCAACTTAATTTCTTTACCTGTGCTATTGCAGCAGCAACAAAGTCATTCACTCTTTCTTGAACATTGTAATCAAACAAATTGATATTGTCCTACATAAGAGGGAACCAAATTTACACTAGAACCAATTACATACTCAAAAGTCAAGAACCTGCCTAAACTAACATCATTTCTTGCAGCTTACTTGAACAATAGGGGAATCAGCATTAACTTCAAAGTAGAAACCTGGTGGAGGTTCATAATTTTCTGGGAATGCTCCAGCAAAAATCTGCAACACATCTAAGTTCAAGTGAACACTAATTGAAGAATAAAATATCATGATATACATCTCCAGCCACATTTTAAGGTAAAAAAAATCAGTAAATGAAACACTATAATCATAAAGTTGATGTATAAAATGTGATATTCGAAGCTAATCATGTATACGCCAAACAATGCTGTTTACCTGAGCAGATGAGCCCAGGCTCTTAGAACCCTGCCAAATAACTTCAAGACTCTTCTCTTTTTTTCGCTTAATCCTGTCTTGGTAATCTATGCGTCCAAAGAACAATGAGTCAAACCCAACCTACAAAAATAGAACCACAATTCTATCTAAACTATGCTTGAAAGCAAGAAAAACTAAATTGAGGAGGCAAGCTAGAAGGCAAAGTTACGGATAGACTGACTTCTGCTCCCAATAAGTAAGCCTGCACTGCAGAATGTCCAAAAGGATCAATTTGCCATCCAATTCTTGGAATGACACCAAACTCCTCTTTAAGGAATCGATGTCCAAGAGTTGTTTGATCAATCATGTCTATGTAATGTGTTACTGCCTCATCATGCATGCACATGCCTCCATTTCTGGAAGAAGCAGAGGAAGAGAATGAGTGGAAGTACAAACTCATTGGGAAATGATAGAAAAGAATTAGTTTTTAAACAAGCAACTATGGGGGCAACCATTGCTGTTCGCATTGATGGCCGATTTCTTATAACTTTTTTGGAGGGGAAGGGGTTAGAAAAGGCTTTGTGTCTCGTATTACATGAACTCTAGTTGACCCGAGCTGACAAGTTTCTTGACTATACTCTGAATTAGCTCACTCTGATCTCTCCACCATCGCTGAAAAAATGCCTGCATAAATCAAGTAAGAAAATCACGAACATGACAGACGACAACCACATATCTCTTGCTGGCTAGTACAAAAGGGCGTATAACCTCCAAATTTGTTTCATGCAGCGCTTTAGACAAGTAGTGCGAATTGGAGGTTGGGCTTTAAGGAAAAATTCATACTAAATACAGTCGGAGACAGAATTTAAGATTTCATTTCTTTTTCCTACATGCTTTTCACAACCAAACAACACACAATTGATGATCGAAAAAGCAGAAATAAGAAACATATATTCTTTCCTGTTCAACATAAATGAATTTCCGGTTTTTGTCAGCCAACAGTGCAGGCACTATAGAATCCAACACATTCTGCACACAAGCCCCCTGGAAAAACAGGGAAAAATAACCACACAAACAGAGAAGAGAAATTATCCAAAAATAAAAAAGAAAAGAAATATTCCTTAAGAGAGAAATAGAGACTGGCAGGAGAAAGAGCCCACCTGGATGGAATTGTTAGAACCAACATAATACTGATCAACGGTTTTTAACCAACCAACATCATCATGGGTGTGAGGAACCAGATGAACATTGATTTTCCCAGCATCTATTCCCGCGGAAGTGTTATAAACTATGAACTTCGATTCTGCACATAAAATTCCCAATAATAGCACCACCACGCCGATCAACCCAACAACCCCCATATTTTGCAGTTTTCCTTGTTCCTTGAGTCCGATTGTGGTGTTTGAGATTCTAGCAGTTGAAGTACTAGTTGGTTTGAGTTAGAAAGGGAGATTCATGATGATTCATTTCAAAGTGTAGGCTTCAAGTGAGAGATGTTTTAAGCTTTAGACTTCATTAAAAGGACAGCAGAGATTTTCAGCAAAGATTTTTGTGAAATTCTAAAACATACCGTATAACTGGTAAGTGGTTCAGGTAAGGACCAGGCAGGGGAAGACTCACATCAACATCTGTGCAGATGAAACTGCCATTCTTCGTTTTGACTTCTATGCTATTATTATCATTATGGTACAAGCAGCGTGCTTCTTACCCAAACTTTTCTTTTTTTAAAATAAATAAATAAAACCTTTGTCTTTTTTTGTGACGTAAAAGGAAGGAAAATTGCAGAGTTGCAGTGCGCTGCTCGTGCATGGTAAAGCATTAGTATTCATTTACTTATCCAAAAAAAAAAGCATTAGTATTCATTTGTCTCTGCCTTTTTTTTTTCTTTTTTTTTTCATCTTTAAAATTTGCTTTTTGATGTAAAAGGCACTTGACAGAACACAAATGCTAGTAATTAGGGTTGTGGGTAAAGATTTATTTCATTACATTTTATGAATATGATATGATACACGGGTTCGGATTTGTCGTCGCCTTTGCGTACCAAATGAATTTACTCTTGCTTAGCTTAGATGACATGCTAAACCGTGAATTGCAAACCAAAGCAAGCAAATGCCTCGCTAAATAGTGAAGATGTTAAATATCCAAATTCCAATCCCTTCCTTTTCACATTGTGGACATTGAACAATATGCACCTCCACGTCTCCTACTTACAATAGCAATGCATAATCAGCAGCTACAAGTCTTCCTAATGTTGAGCAGTTGCCAAAGCATCAGCTTAATGCACCTGTGTTTGGTCCCAAAGTACTCCTACATTTAAAGAATTCCAACGGCCTAGCAGAATGAAAGTAAAACACTTTCATAAACAGGCTGCTAGAATAGAATTGTTGCCCCCGAAGTAGTACTGATCAACTGTCTCGAGCCAACCAACAGCATCATGAGAATGTGGCACCGATTGGACATTGACTTTACCAGGAATATTTCTCTGGGTGGTGTTGTATTCCATGTAACTGGATTCTGTACTATTAACAGCTCCAGGGAATCCGCGTCTTTATGAACATTAGCCAGAGAAAGTGAACCATTTCCTGTAGTATGCCTGGCCATCAATCATTATCCACCGCATGGGAACCCTACCTGGTTGGTTGCTCCATGATGGCACCATGAGGTCTAAAATATAAAGCTTAAGATAAATATACCGAACATAGTTATAGAGGAGGCAAAATGCAGTAAAATATGACCTGTACGCATGAGACGACACTTAAAGCCACATCAAGTTGTCCACCACTAATACTCTGAATAAACTACACTGACTTTGAAGAACAAAAATTTGCTATTTCTTTTTCATCAATTCCCTTGAGCTATGATCTATTAAAATCAGTACATAGTGTATTTTCTCATATAGAAGCCTATATTTCTACACTTGCAACAACAACAACAATTAGCACCATAATACAGATAACAACAACCAGCAGCACCTCATCATATACAAAAACAAAAACCCATTTGTAAGGAAACCTATATATTGCCCATCATTTGTAAGGAAAGATGTGACATGAATAAATCGGGGCAGATACAAAAATAACAGCAAATTCAGCACCTAGAATAAGCGCTTTCTGCAATCTTCTGCTCCACAGTAGCATGCCATCCTTTTTACCTTCCCATCAGGACCATAAACGCTATCAAGGGCATACCCATAGTCATAAGTAAGCTCCTACAAGCACAATATCAGAATAACTTCCAGTCACTCCAAATTCCAGCCAAAATTCAGGTAAT
Source organism: Adansonia grandidieri (assembly GCA_038382065.1). Lineage (NCBI taxonomy): Eukaryota > Viridiplantae > Streptophyta > Magnoliopsida > Malvales > Malvaceae > Adansonia > Adansonia grandidieri. The sequence goes on from JBBYHK010000021.1 coordinate 5,576,320, forward strand.
GCAAGACTGGGAAAATATAGATAAATAAAAAAATAATAATAAGACCCATGGGTATATCATGATGCATGGGCCCCAGAAGTTGATTCAAGCTCCAAGCATTATGACAATTTGTGAAGCGATACAAAAGATATCACATTAAAATTCAGAAATTGGCACCAAACATGTTCCCAAGAAATTTAAAATGTAGTTCTACAGACACCAATATGAAGGGGAAGGGGAAAGTTGGAAATCACCTGCAACGGAGGAATGTTGTCTGCTGCAAAGAGCATTACTCGAGCTAGTTTAATATCCTGATGTGCACTCAGGACACATTGAATAAAGAGGTTAGGCTCGCAGCTATGATTGATAAATCTTGCAACATTTCCGATAGAACCAGCATCAATGCAGAATTCCGGCACACTATCCGATCTCTGTTCATCAATTTTGTCCATGTTCTGAATCATTGGCAAGGATGCATCCGGTTGCCGCCTCTGTGATGGAAAAGAAAAACAGAATAAATACAATCTTATGTGCAGCCAAAAACAACCAATATATTGTTTCAGAGCAGTAATATCACAAATCAGAGAAACAGTGTTCCATTAGAAAAAGATTTCCTATGAACTCCAACAGAGGTGGGCCCCTTTAGATGTCACTATTATACTGAACTAATACTCAACAACTTGGAATGCAAGGCTAGATGAAATAATATGCTAAAGAGACTAATTAATACCTCTCTGCCACCAAGCCCTCTCATAGTTTGCAAGCAATCAATGTCAAAAATGTAATTATTCTCGGAGACACTATCCAGCTCTTCTGTCCTTGTGAGTGCTCCAATATATTCACAAACTGGGGCACCAGCAGGTATAAAATCCCAAGATCTAACAGCCCATCCTTTCTTTGGAGTACGGAAGACCTGTCAATTCACATCAGTCAGATTTTATCTGGAGATGTTTCAACCAGAATTTCATACGATAAAGAAATTAGCAGGGTAGTTTTTCTTGCTGCAATAAGAAACCTCAAGTCGATATTTCAATCCTCTCTGAGATGTACGATTTACGCAACTTGGACCACAACGACATTTTGGACCACATTCAAAAACAACATGCTTGGCTTCAATTAACCTGGAATTGAATAAGTGGAGGAGCACTATTAAGCAACAAGCTTCAACAATAAGAAAAAAGAGTATGGCATAAGCCATTAAGCCTTCCTATTTGTAATATTTTACCTGCCACCATCACGATGCACGTAAGGAAAATCAGATCCGTTAAGCCTAGCACATGCACAAGTTTTGGGATCCCAGCAAAGTCCCTCACAATCACATGCAACAGCATTAGCAGGGAGCTTTATATTTCGTGCAACTTTCATAGACTTGCAATACTTGTAACCTGAAAAACACAGGAACAGGCTGAATTCTAGCAACTTATGCAAGCACAGGATTGCATCAGAAGAAGCGATCTTTAAAAAGAATGTATGAAGTTGGAGAAAATGGGGAAAACAAGTAAAGTGACGAATATCATTATCATAAGAAAAGTGTAACACAATTGAGCATGCGAACAAATATTCAGTGCTAGCAATTGTTAATAGAAAGGAAATAAACTGCTTAGAAATGAGGATTGGTAGACCTTCGAATGGACCTACTCTAGCAGCGCATGCTGCGAAGACAGCTAGGAGAAAGATTACCAAAGGGAATCAATGAATGATTTACATGTAAAATGGTTTACAAGAACCTATATTGAGATTGCAGGAAACAAAAAAGTGCAAAATTTAGGAACGCATGGATGGTGTGGATGGCTTGGATTATAAGACGAGAAATCAGCAATATTGAACTTGAAGAATTGGCCAGACACCAATGAGAGCGAAGTCGCAAGAGGAAACAGATCAGATCTCTTTTTGTGAAACTAGTATTAACTCTATAGCCAAAAGTATATCTCCAACATATTATTGACTTCCAGATGCATGAAAATACATCACAAAGACAACAAATTTGGAAGTTAAGCTTGCCTGTCGGTGCAATGGGTAGATCATCAACCAAATTAGTAGCTGGAATAGGAACATCCTCTTGACCGCCACTTATGTCCTCACACACCAACCTTAACCAATAAACAATACAATTGAGAAAGACTAGAAACAATGATACATAGCAAGCAATAATTTTGTGAATACAAAATTCTTCAAATACCCGCGAATTTCAGAAGGAGACTTGGGAACACGGCCATGGGTAAATTGAACCTGTCATAAGAGTGAACACGCATGATTACAATAATCAGATCCAACAGCAAATTCCAAATTCCCATAATAGGAATTTTTGCATCATATTATTGAGATCTAAGCATCTTCTCATAAAGCAAATTATTGTCACAATTTTGTCAGAAGTTTGAAATACAACGTCAGAAAGAGTCCAGGATTTTATTTCTCAGATTACACCCTTGCCCCAAAGCCTCTTCCGTACTCTATGTCAATAATGGATATTCAATTTATTCTGATTTTAAAAGTTAGTCACCGCCAGGAATAGGTAATCAACTGCATCTCCAGTTACCAGGCTTTATTAATAAAAAATACAGTTATAAGCTAGACGACTTCTTTTGTCAAAACTTGGGTGAAGTTAACATGTAGAGATTCAATTTTGGGGGAAAGTATACCAGAACAATCATCATCTTCAATGAAATAATATTGTGTCCAAACATAAACGGCCTATAGATTTTGAGAAATTAGCCATCCAAAATCATACAACAGATAGTAAACCTGGCTAGTTGTTAATGTTGGCTGTCCCTCAAGCCGCCTCAATCGATATTTAAAAACATTGAACCCAGAAATACCCTTCTCTGCCCAGCATTGAACAACCTGCAAATGTGGAGCAGGCAACGAAATGCATTGCATCCTATTGAATCTTAGGCATAAAGCATCTGAAATTTCTCAAAATCAACAAAGACTGATATTATTATTTATCAAAATAAACCTAAACGGAACACTCTATATTATAAAATATAATTTTCAGAAGACAGCAACTAAAAGAACAACATCTAGAATTTAAACAATTAAAAATTATGAACAAAGCGATGTTATGTCTTGCATGATCAAAAAACTACAAGGCTACAATGCCAAGCAGGCAAAAGTCAAATCAACCAGAAAACCATAAAGATTTTACAAGCAAAACCAGACACTCAAAATTCAATTATTCAACCAGTGGCACATGAGACAGATACAGAGATTGTGGTCACCAATCAAGAAGATACATGCAACAAACTGCTTTTCTCATCAACTTTTGAGCAAAATGTAGTCATCCAATCACTTTAATTTTTTCCTTTGATCAATAGAAAAATATTTGTCATGGTCATTCAAAGACAGTGAGAGGACTACATGCTTCTGATAAAGACTACAAGACTCACTCAGCCAAGATGGAAACACCAAGGTAAGTCAATCATGTTGAACAACTCTCAAACATTGTCATATTCCATCAAATTTTCATCACAGAAGCAACTGTTAATATTATTTTATGCATTCAAATTATTCACAAAGATTTAGGAATAAGATTACAGTTTTAATCATCATAGTCATACAGTGTAAGGGAAAAGTAAATTTACCATTTAATTATTTCATGACATATAACATGATTTATTTAATGAAAACATATCATGCAACCTTAAGCATCAAATAAATTGTTCAGACAAACCCAAGCTTAAGAATTTTTCTCAGAAACTTACCTTGTACAATCCATCATATGTATAAACTTTTCCAGAGTAACTGCTAGTAGATTCATGACCACGAACTACTCTGACAGTCACCCCAAGGTCTGCACAGTTCTGTAAACAAACTCAGGCAGAAAGTAAGTCTACAATTTCCACTGAGATGCTATACAAGACGCTCCACACTAGACCTGGCAATTTTAGATACGATTACACGAATATGACACGTATAAGCAATAAAACATGACACGATACAACACATATATTTCTAAAAATTTTATAATACAAATTATAAATGTATCAAAATTTATATGAAAATAAAATACCTTAAACACGATTATGATATGATGAAAAATATGAATATGACATGAATACACAAATCATCAAGTCTACTCCACGCGTTGGAAAAGTTGCAAAACAACTATGCTTTAAGGATGCATGCGTTCACAAACACATTAGAGCAAATTTTACCATGTCATGAACAGAAAACTTTTACTTTAATTGTCTCTCTCTTTAACCAAAGACAAACTCACAAAGCCATTCAACATACTTAAAAGTTTAAGATGCCATAGAATCTAAAGCCTACAATCAGATGCCAGACAAGACATTCCTACATTAACATAACATCAAGACATATGCGCGCACATACACAACATAACTTTTACCAGTTCTTGAACCTAATATATAACAGTTGCAATTAGAAAGCATATAACAACATAGCGACTTACCCTCAAATACACACACACAATAGACGAAGCATTTTAATAATCATATCCATAACATATCATTGCGCTCTATTTAAAGATTATATCCAGAGTAAGATTAAACAATTTTGAATATATTTTGTTTCCAACAAGTAACGAAATTCAGTTAACAACCATCCAAGAATATAGACAATGTAAACCGATAGGAGTTTAGGGTTCACACCTTGAGTGCTAGATTACCACGTTCCAAAACTTGATCTCGAATTTGTCGTTTATTACCAGTTAGGTCATGTCCTCCTTGTCCAGTGTAGACAATATCTTCAGCATTATCTAAATCATCCTCATACATGCCAGACAAAACTATAGCTACTGCAAGTGGGAATATATAGTGTTCATACTCCTGCAATTTTTCAACCACAAAAACGTAAAGCATAAAAGAGATAGCTGTGTCGTGAATGCTATCAAAACTCTATGGTTTCTTCTCTGATAAACAAAAATAAAAGCAACCACTCAATAAGAAAACGATAACCAAATGAAGGACTCCTGAAGAGCGTGCACGAAAGAATTAATTGAGAATAAAAATGAAAGCTATCTAAAATATCTAAATAAAAAATAAGTCAGGTAACACCAAAAGATCCAGCCAGGTAATTGCAACATTAATAAAAAATGACTCTAGCCCAGATGAAAAACAGAAAGCCTTGAACTGGTAAAGAAAAGAGGGGCAAGGGGAGCCCAGTTTTTCAAATGTCAACTCATGTTCATACATGTTTCCTTTAAGGGATATTTTACTCAACAAGATCTTTTAATGGTAGCCAGCAGCACTGGATGACAACAAAAAAACAAATAAACTAACAATGGTCAGCAAGGCCCTGCAAAAACCGGATTTTTTTACGAAGTTGGACAAGCTTGAGAGTATGATTACAGTGAACAAGATGGATAGGGTATGATAATCCAGTTATAGAGCATCTTCAAATCAAAGGGGCATCCCTTGAAAATATTAACAAAAAAGCCTTTTTAAAAAAAACTGCAAACATCACTATAACCCCATTCACAGCAAAAATTAATGCATTACCCCTTTCCTGTAGGACTGTCCCATATAATCAATACCATTCAACCAGTGGCTATGAAAACCAACCGCAACCATTTCAGCACGAGAATAAAACTGATGACCAACATCAATGCCTGCCATAAGTTAAACGCATGTTAGAGAATAGTTCTTAAAGTCATAAAAAAAGATCTGAAACAGCCATAAGAGTACATGTCAGACAACTAACACCAGCATGAAAACAACACAACAGACATACGCTCTCACAACCAACCTGGAAGGCTGCCTATCCTTTTCTCAGGATAAAGCACCTCATTATTCTCCATCATCTGCAAATGTTTTAATTTTGAGAAAATATTAGGGCATATAACATCAGAATCAGTATTAACACCACAATGCCATACATATAGCAAAAGCAATATAAGAATAAATAACAGAAATGGAACCACGAAAATTTTATAGCACTATCATAAATTCATAATCATTACAATAATAGTTCAACAAAGTTTCCCCATACAGCCAATAAATATCTATTGATACATGAAGGCCAGAAAAATAATTAAATAATCATTACCATGTTAATCTTTCAAGGAGCTATGAGAAAACTTCTCACCAAATGAAAACATAGCCTATGAGTCCATCTAACCAATATGATTTGAATGAAAGCTATGATGGATTCTTAAAAAATATAATCAGAATCTGAGATCCTGAAAATAACCAGCAGCACGTCGATATCGACTTGCCTTCGATATTGCCTTTAAGTCAGGTCGCTTGGCTTTGCCCTTAACATCAACATCATGTACATTTCCTTTCTGCATATATTTGTACATTAAAAATGAAATTCAAAAAGACATTGGAAAAAAAATCCAAGTTTCACCACCAATTGCAGGTTGAAGGGGCAATGAAATTAAAAAAGTTATCACAGAGATACACAAACGTAAAGCTCCAGTACTATGAGCGCTGCAACTGAAAACAAAGACAAGGATAACTTACCTTGGCATTCTTGGCCTTGGGGGCTTTCTTGCCAACTTTGGCCGCTCCGCACCTCTTTTCCTCTTCCTAAGAACCACTAGAAAATATTGTATAAGAAAAAAAAAAAAATCTACCAAACCCTTCTCAAATGGTAAACAGGATGCGATGCAACACATTATATAACGAAACAAGAGTAGTGAAGTTCCAACCGAAATTTGAAGCAACCAATGAAGACCCTAAATCAGTAGAAATATAGACGGACCTGAACAAGGTGAAGATAATGCTTGTTGAATAACCTTATAGTCTCCTTGACTTTAATATGTGCACTCTTCTCAGCAACATTGGGAGCATTAGCAGCAGTGTTACCGTCTAGCCCCTCTGCAATTTTGGCGGCTCGTTCCACCATTTTGGCCACTTTCTTGTTGACTTTGGGTTCAGTGGGTTGTGATGAAATCTCAGGAAGTTTTTGGATTCCAGTTTGAGCATGTCGTAGTTTTAGCTTTAGCTTTTCAGCATCCACATTAATTTTTTTTGTGCTACTTGCAGCATCTTCACCACCATCCAGAAGGTCCACTTTCCGCTTTGCCAAAAGCTCCATCTTCTCAGCTTTTTGTTTGGCGGCTTGTAATCTGGCACTGGCTCTCCGTTGTCCGCAGACATTGTCCTTGGGCGGCGAACCTTTCCCTACCTGAATCTTCAGTCTTTTGGTTCCGTTTTTAGGAGTAGGGACAGAAGTCTGCAGCGAATACGGCGATTGAACCAACATTTTGAAAATCTGAAAACGGAAGGATACGATGATGAAATGAAAGAGGGAAGGAATGTAGAGAGGGAAAGTTAGGGTTAGGAGAGGAAAAGATAAGAAAAAAGGATCTTGAGAGTGAGTGAGGATCAGTCAGGAGTCAGTCAGGTTACAAACTCACAAAACAGCAGGAATCCTAACTCATTGGGAGGAACCCATAAAATTAAAGAGAGAGGGGGGGGGGTGTTGAAGACGGGGAATTTATTTATTTTATTTTCCTTATAATTGTTGTTGTGTGAGAGAGGCAAAAAAGGACATTGTCTGAGGGGATCCACCCCTTGGGTTGGGTGCCGGATGGTTGAGTCTGAATGCGATGTTTATGAGCTGGGGGTCAGGTGTATCCTACACTATACTTACAGTGTTAACGTTAGAATTTTTTTGTTTATTTAAATTTAACCCATCAATAATTTATATTTTAAATTTTGAATATAGATAATTTAAATTTATTTTTTAATATTATTTATTTAAAAAATAAAATATATTATTTTTTATTAAATTTTAAAATATAAGTAATTTAATATATTACTTATATATTTTAAAAGGTAAAAGTCCATTTAAGAGTCTTTATATTATATTGAAGAGAATATTTTAATCTTTATATTATTAAATTCAGTATTTTAATTTTTATACTTTAAAATTATAATAAGTAAATAAAAATAATTACGATATTAAAATATTATTTGAATGCTTATAAATACTGACGTATCATGTAATAAAAAATTTTAAATTTTATACAAAAAATAATTTAAACTCGATTTTAAACCCAAACTTATTTTTGTATAAAATTTAAAATTTCACGTTAAATGATATGTCAACCATTTATCAATATTTAAACTACTTTTTTAATACTGTTAACTATTTTTTTCTTATTTGTTATAGTTTTAAAATTACAGAAACTAAAATATTGAGCTAAAATGCTCCACTTGCTATAATACAGAGACTTACAGTGAACTGTTATCAGTGTAAATTATATGTTTTAAATTTTATACATAGATAATTCAAATTCATCCTTATGTATTATGTATTTAAAAAATAAAAATATATTGCTTTTTTATTATTTTTAAAATATAGGTAATTCAATGTATTTTTTAAAATCTTATATTTTTTGTTCACATGATATGAGTAATATATTGTATAATAAAAATGAATTAAAAATGAATTGAGTTAAACCAAATTCAGACTTAAATGTTAAAATTAAAGTCCGATCAATTTTAATAAATTTTATTTTTTTACTTAAATTAATGTTACAAACAAATATTTTTATTTAAACTTTTTCAAATTTCAGGCAAACGAATATCAAAAAGTAATGCAGTAATGCAGACTGTGGATAAGTTTAATGCTGATAATTGCCGTCCCATTTATGAAGTCCATTTCGTAGTTACAGTATTATTATAATTTTCATCGCCAAATTTTTACATGCAAATAAAATTGAGAAAGTGATATTATAGGCTTAAAGTAAGCATGCCAACTACTAATATCTTCTAAATCTACAACTTACCCCTTAATTACAAGATCCATCCCGATATAAACTCTAGGTGACTTTTTCCATTATATATAATTTTTGGATATACAGATTAAAATTCCAACAATTTTTTTTTTTTTTAAAACTAGTGGGACTAATTCTTTTTTTTTTCCCCTTTTCTCAAGGAGAAGGGGTAAGGCTTAGCAAGAACCATGTTGCTAACACAGAAACTTCATAAAAGTTTTCAAGTATATCTTCTCTATCATTAAAAAAGATAATAATAAACACTGACATTTTAAAATTCTATAATAGTAATGAACAAATTCAAGGGTGGAAAAGACACCATAACTATGAAATCTAAAATCTAAATCACAAGTCTTGATCAACATCTGAACTGAACATTCTTCAAGTGCTACCTGGATAAGTCTGTTCATCACTTACATCGCTGTCTGTCATCATGTATAAAGAAGGGTGTAACTCTTGCTCTCGGCAAGGAAATACTAGCTTCAAACGGAAAGCATTAACTCCATTCGAGTAGTAGTGGAAAAGCCGTTTTGCCCTGATAAACCCAAGACGCCCATAAAGTGCCAGTGCTCCTTTATTTGTCACTTCAGCTTCCAGCTTTACCTTCAAAATATGCAATACATGATGCGGTAATCAGTTCCTCAATCTCCTCATTGCCTCAAACCTCCAATGATTTATAACAAACTAAAGCTTACAAATACATAATGTTAAGCATACAACGTACTTAAAAGCAATAAAGAAAATACTTAAAATTTTTTTAAGCATACAACTAAAACTTACAGAAACATAATGCTAAGCATACAGCTAAATTTGAGCTTCTAGCAAAAAGGGGTTGATCTCCTCCATAAAGGGATTGATCCCCCAGTGTCTGGAAGCCTCCAAAGGCAAGTATCTTCTCCAACAAACAGCTCTTTCTTTTCAGCCAAAGGTTCGAAAACCATTTCAAGCTACAGAAGTGCACTCCAATAAATTTAGATGGTTAGAGAAAAAAGCTTCCAAGATCATTTATTAATCTCTCTCAAGCATTCAAAAGAAATTCAAGAGATTAGAATTCCGATATTATTACTCTTGTATTCAATCCTTTCAAGTTCCTTTCTTTCATTCATTATGCGAACATTTAGCTTTTGGGAGGTCATTTAGTTTGCAAAAACCTTTATTTATATTGTTGAAATTGTGAGATCAAGAGGTGAGTATTATCCTGATTGCTTTAATGAGTTTTAATAAAAGCTAACTTTGGGATTTAGAGGTTATATTTTCATCTCCAAAGGTAGTGATTGTACAGGTTATACCCCAGTCTTTTCCTTGGGCAAAAGGTTATACCCTAGTCAAAAAGAGGTAATTTGCAAGGTTTGAAAAGCAGTAGTGGATTAGGCTCCCTGCCAAGGAAGGCCAAGAGAAAGGATGTATGCACCTTGTGGAGAGGCGTTGAACCTCTATAAATCCCTTATTTTCTCTTTCTTCCCTACCCTCTTTAATTACTTGTTTATCTTACTGCAATAGCTATCTTTATCTCCAATTGCCTAATTTCTTATACTTGCATTCAATTTTATTTAAATTTTTAAGAAACCAATTCACCCCCTCGTGGTTTCTCTTACCAATTTGAATTAACAGAGGCCATCTTTAAAGTAGAATAAACTCAAAGGCAGAATACGTATAATATATATATATATATATATATAAAAGTTAAGCAGAAAAGGATGAAAGTTGTGTCAATGTTGGTTTAGAAACATGGTTTCTGATTCATGCTCAAGATTGACTTTGGTTGAATAAAGGATCAAGGGAAATTATCACTAAATGGATAGACACTTAAACCATAAATTTTAGAGTTCAGACAGCATATACTAGAAAGCAGGAAAGCCAATGCTATTATAATAAATTACATAAACAAGGTTATCTCCAAAGAATTAACCGGTTATCAATGTAATAATTACATACACATCAGCGTATATGAAGAGTGAAGCCTATTAGAAAGGAGGCAATCCATATGCAAGCTAACTACAGATATAGCAGCTAAATTTAAGTTACAGAAAACAATAGCACTGCATCTCATCCTTCGGAAAATGATTGAAATTAACCAACCATGTTTCAAATTTAAAAGTACGCAATAAAGAAATGGGCATCAATACTCAAATTAGAAATAAAATCAACAAGACAAAGAATGAAAAATCCCTTAGCTCTTCACAGCCTGACTCTGTCGTCATTCTAATGGATCTGGTAGCAAGTTCAGTGGCTGCAATGTGAGCTAGAGCATTAAAAAAAATCAGTATCTACATTTTACATAAATTTTGCGACTATAAAGCCACTGAGATATGAACAGATGTTACGGAGTTTAAAGGAAACCCATGTGATACGCACTTTTTCGCTTTCAAAGAAAATAATCAAACACATTCAAGAATTTTAAGTAAAGAATTATTACACATTAAAAAAAGCGGTAAAATAGAATGACAATAAAACGGAAAAAGGAGGAAAAATTACCAATGCCTCTTCCACGATAAGGCTTGATTACAACTAACATGGCAATGTAGCCCCTGAATGTATTTCCATGTTCTCCCATCTTACACACCACAGTTCCCAGCCCAATGTTTTTTTTTTTTTTAAAAAAAAAAGGAACATTTGATGAAACTCATTGTGCAAAAGCAAAATCAAACGCAATAAGCCAAGTGGAAAAGAAAAAAGGATAGGAGAGATTACGAGGAAAGAGAGCTGGGGACAAAGATAGACGGAATAACGGTAGATGAAGATGGAGTAAGGCTCACTGAGTTCTTAATCCACCAAGTTCATGATGAGGGGCAGATGATGCTCCCCTGCATAGTTCACATACTCTATCTCTGTTTCTTCAAAAACCGCTTTCCCTTCTTCCATTGTTTAGTTTTTCTTCTGTGCGTTTCTTCGCTGCATCAGCGTCAAATGTCGATATCCTTGTTTGTTTACGAATATAATGTTTGGGCTAAAATTAATGAGAGGCCTAAATTTGTTTTTCTTTTGGCCCAACCCAACGACCATTTGATTGCATTGAATTGGCTTTTGTTCTTGCTGTGTTTTTTTTAGATAAAATCAAAAAGCAAGTTTAGCGAGGATTTCAACAAAATATTATTAATTTCAATTTGCTCTTGACTTGACTTGAGGTGTAACTCATGTGGTATCTTTTCATCTCCTCCAACAGACACACGCATTAAATAATTTTTAACTTCTACCTGCAACTTTTTGAGGCTATTTATATAGTGTAACCAAAAAAAAAACATACTCAGTACTATATATTGATATAAATTAAATGAAAATAAAAACTTTCAATTCATCAATACCTTTCAAATCAAATTCAACGACTAGTTTTGATTATATTACTCTCTCTCTCTCTATCTATATATGTGTAATAAATAATAACAAGAAACAAGGCTTTTTTCCTCTCTTTCTGATCTCCTAACAACCAAAAGAAGATTAAAAGAAGAGTAGAATTGAGAAAAGAATAAGGTAGAATAGAAAGCGAAGGGAAGAGAATCATGACACCGACAAATAAGACACCTTCCAAGAAATGAAAGCAAATATATTCCTAATTTACCTACCAAACACCACATCATGCTTTGGTTATCAATATTTGGTATTGGTTTCTATTTAACTATCACTCACATCCCAAAATGACTGCTCCCGCCCTTTTCATCACCGCTGGGATGAACCCCTTTTGGCGATTCACAGTTGACAAGGCTATGATCGATCCAGGATTTTGAAGTTTATTATTATTATTATTATTAATCTCCCTTTTTTCCTACCATTTCTGTCCTTTTAAAGCTTAGTTCGTTAATTTCTATGTAGTTTAATTTAACAATGCCTCACTGTTAATATATATGTGTGTATATACATATATATATATATATATATATATACACATCACTTCATAATTTTCATGTGTATTGTGATCCCTCAAAATGAAAAATTAAGCTGAATGCCACATTCCACAATATTTCTCATTCCAAATTCCAAAACACATTTGTATTTTCACGTGATCTAATGGAGAATTTAATGGGCACCCTGCCATGGCCAACCATGCATTCCCAATTTCCCAATACCACCATTTCATGTCATATCTATCGACTATCAACTAATACCA
>JBBYHK010000022.1:12667-33395 GCA_038382065.1 Adansonia grandidieri
TATTTTCTTCATGTTGTGATAAAAGTTTGTAATTAATCAAACGCAAGATTTTGCATGTGAATTGTGATACAAGATTAAGCTGTCAAAATATCTAGACTTTTTAATGTTCAACCATGGCTGCCTCTATCCCTGTTTGGCGTCAGGAACGGATAGTACACAGCTACTACATAAAATTTTATTTTTTATTTTCTAATTTTCTATTATATTTATTTAGATGGGACATGGTTACCTACCAACTCAAACCAAATAGTGTTGTCTACCATATATTTATTAATTAACATAAGTTTATTCCAACAGACCTTAATTCATTATATGGTATCTCCTGTTTGTGTCGTAGGGACGATAAATTAAACATTTATATTATAAATTATAAATATAATAATATATGGCCTGCCTATGTTTCTGGGCAAACTTAGTCCGCTGCTTCATTTAATTTGATGATACATTTCTATTCTCTCCTCTAACAGGATGGCTGCAGCTGCTGGGCGAACAATAGTCCAAGCGACTGGCGATATCAGTTGGGAGTTTTGCATTTTGAATTCAACTTCCAAGTAACTAATTAATAAATAGGAACAATTCAATCTTATTCATATATATAATTAATCTCTATAGGCATAGGAATAGGCTAAGGCATACACACTAAGTAATACTGATGAAAACAAGAACAACAAACATATAAATATTATATATATATATATATGGAAGATAAAAGGCTTACATCATACATGACCGGGCCCCTAAACACAAACTAATTAGAAGTATATTAAAAAACATAATAAAACCATCTCTTCTGAGTTCTGACTCTTATGTTGTTTCAAATGGAAATGCTTCCTTTGGCTTCATATTTAATTAAATAATCTGTCTGTCTATTCATTCTTTGTAAAAGCAAATTAAGCTCTCACGGTCACAACTTCTTTACCAAGAGGTTAACTCCATTTTCAGGCTCTATGACCAACCTTAGAACAGGAGAATGGGTATACTTGGGAGAAAGGGAGAAGGAGAAGTTGGACAAAAGGAGAGATATTACTAGTTTCAGTTCAACCATGGCCAAGTTCTGTCCAAGGCACACCCTGGGGCCAACCCCAAATGGCATGTACGCTTGTGGAAGATTACAAGCACCTGTTATTCCTTTTGCAAATCTATTCGGGTTGAATGTGTAGGCCTCTGTACCCCAAATTTCAGGGTCAGTGTGCAATGCCAACACCAAAATCCAAATATTCACACCCGTGGGAACAAGAATATCCCCGAATTTCAGATCCTTTAAGGCTTCCCTTGACACCACAGCTACTGGCGGATAAAGTCTCAATGATTCCTGAATTACCATTGTAAGCTGCATTAAGTAAATTAAGGATATTTCAAGATTAGTGAATAACACCCGATCCAAGACATTTTAAATCAATTCTGTATATGAATGAAGTACACTAAGTAATTAATTAATCAATTAATAATGTCAAAACCTTCAGCACATACCATCATATTCCTAGTTGTTGACCCTGTCAATCTAGTCAGTTAGTTATTGCCATAACTCATACTTACATAATTGGTCATTACCTGTTTCATCTTACGAAGCATATCAGCATCCGGAGTACGACCCCCACAAACTTCAAGAACCTCTGTCCGTACTTTATCCTGCCATTCTTGATTGGCAGCCAAAAGCATGAGGCACCACGTGGCTGAAACGGCAGTAGTCTCATATCCAGCCAAGTATATGTTCTTGCAGTTATCAACTACAAACCGCTCAGTGGCTTCTCGACTCAGATCACTGTCTTTAGCACCTTCAACCACCATTTGCAGTAAGTCCTTCTCGTATGAAGACTTCTTTCTCTCTTTTACCACCTGCAGTATCAAATCACGTATCTCCTTTTCTAGTGCCCAAGCTTCTCGGTTGTTTTTTGTGGGAAGATATCTGTAATCAGGCAAAATTTTCAATACAAATTATTTAAGGCTTATTGCAAAAAAGACTAAGTTGCTTGGCATAATTATTTCAGTGAAGATTCCATGGAAGAAAGATGTGCCATGTAATTGCGAAGGAATGCTCACCTCATTCCAGGCACGCCGGTGGATAAACTTTTCTTGGACATAACGTCCTGCAGAGCTCTTAGCTTCAAGAAGATTTCTTCTCCTCTTGAATAATTGCTTCCGAAACAGGCTCTTGAGATGACATCTCCAGAGAAGCTTCGCATATACTCGTCAATTCTGATGTCAGCTAATCCACCGTCGGCCTCAATTCTGGTCTTCCAAGAGTTAAGTAGTGTATATGTAGACTCGGCAATTAGGTTCATCATTCCCTACAGGAAGTTTCAAGTCAACAAGTATTTCACCTTTGTCATACATACATATCCACCCCGTGTAATAATCATGATCACGTTCAGATATTTAATGGATCATACCTTAACCTTGTCCATGTATAATTCAGGAGCAAGAATTTTCCTCTGATGAGCCCATACTGCTCCATTTGATGTTAGAATGCCCTGACCAAGCAAAGAACCACGCTCTTTGTGCTGATAGGAAGGCTTACCCAAGGCCAAGGACGTGCATGTAGTAATCTCTTTCACAGCATCAGGTTGATTCACAAACAATATTTGAGTGTTACCAAGAGAAAACACAAATACTTGACCTGGCAATTAATTAAACTCCAGCACTATCAGTGGTTACTATTTTAGTAAATTGGTCCATTAGTACTCGTGCATCTGCAGTATTTAATATTGGATCATATGGAACCCCCTTACTGAGAAATTTATATTTGTATATATACACACACACATGATGGAAAGAAACTAAATAATACTCGTACAGGCAAGAGCAATGCTCCAAAATTCATTGTAGACGCGCATACAAGAGGCATAGGCATGTATATAGGCATGCAACACATACCATACAGTTTCCTCCATTGCTCAAAGAATGGAAAGAGTAGTGCAGCGCAGTTGTGACTGGCAGGGGGTTGCGTGCAAGGAACCTTAACAACTTTGGATTGGGCCTTCTTAATCTCTCGTATGTTTCCGAGCAGCAGACTTGGAGGCGGTCCTTTGATGCCTTGCGTGTCTAATCTTGCTCGAAGCTTCGCAGGCTTCGCTACCAACCCATGATACAAGCCTAGGAACAATCCAAAGAAAGCAAGCAGCGCAACAGAAAGAAAACTCTTGACAGAAAACTCTACAAGTTCCATTGCCGAAGTATTTTTTTTTTTTTTTATCTTTCTTTTCCTTTGGGGCCAACAAAACCCAAAAAATGAGAAAAGCTTCCTATGATCCTTGCTAGGTAGGTGGTGATAGCATTGGGGGTTGTTTGAGCGCAAAGGGACTTATATTAAGCGAAGGGACAGTGGTAGGAAGGTTTGGCCGTAAACAATAAGGAGAAGAATTATTTACAGAATTAATTTAATTGCTAATTTTAAACAGAAGACTTTAATATATGTCTGTCTGGTCAATATAGAGTATAGAGTGGGAACATAGAAACCGCTTGCCGAACAAAAAAACATTGAAAATGCGTTTAGTCTTCATTTTTGTTTTTTGAGTTGATTAAGTGTTCAAACAGTAGTAAGTAAACATACAAATGCAGCAAGGTTGTTGGTTTTTTTAAGGTAAAAAGATGAGAACTTTTGCTTTAATTTGTTAGAAGGAAACTAGTTTGCTTTAGATGCAGTTGCAATGGACTTTCACAGATGTTTCATTTTGCACTTTTTAAAATGATAATAGTAAGGAAGAAATGGTGTAAGTTTCGGGGTTATTCTCTTATGTCTGCCACTGGCCAATGGTTCCTCATACACAAATTGACTCTCCATGTCCAAATCTAAGTCTAAGTCTTAGTCTTAATTACTAAACTTGACGGCGATGCACGCTTAACTTTTTTTTTTTCCAGCTTTCATTTCCCACCTCTGGCTCTTGGCTCTTGACAATGCTAGGTTAGCTTGGTTTCTCCATACTTAGCCCAAATTAATTCTCACTGTTCTTCTCTAGACTAGGCTCTTGCTGGGCATGGGGCCCAGTCATTTTACGACCGATCGGGTGGCTTCACTCATGCCGTGTGTTTCGCTGCTAGTTTCCAATTGGCGTTAAAATTAATGAATTTGCATTAGGCCAGCCCCATCCCACAGCATTATTAGTTGCCCATCTTGGACCATCTTATTGCATTGCATCATTTTAATCGATTATCAAATATTATCCTGGGTCTGGTCTGGTTGCAACGAAAGTCATCAGGATGACATAACCGACGACATTCATTTTCCCAAATTCCTATTGACCAAAAATATATGTTACGCATATATATTGCCCTTAATTATTCTTAACTCATGACTGGAGCCAGATTGCCCCGTTAGAGCGCAGTAGCTGTTGCCAGAGGACCAAACTTTCATTTACTTTGTGATTTAGACCATTATTATAAAGTGAGAGAGGGAATTAGAGAATATGACGTATATTTCATATGAGTAATGTATATAATTAATTTCCCAGTTTCCACTGCCATTGAAGCCGCTTGCATGCCCATCAGACTTTAATTTTTTTTCCCCCATCACTTTCAGCAATTGGTCACAATTAATTAATTTTCACGATTAAGCGATAATATATATGTATATATATATATATATATGATCAGTATGTCTTCTGTGATGTAGCTAGCTAGGCCTAGGGTTTGTTCCACAAGAAATAATTAACAACTAAGTCCATGCATTTGCTAATGCAAATTAACAAGACTGGTGCACCAACGAAGTAATGGAGAATTTACATTAGTTATAACATGCATCTACCTATATATATATATATATATCACTCCATTCTTGTCCACTTCTCCCTGTATCCCATCCCATGCATATAAATAAATATATAATATATAATTATATATATATATATATCTAGTTAACGCCACTTCAACAATATATATATATATATATGTAATTTTTTTACAAAATTATATATGTCGAGTGGGCTAGCTTTTTCCTCCATCAGTTACTATAGATGGATAGATATATAATTATAGTAATCAAACTAATATTAATTAATTAGGTTGAGTTGGAACTATAATATAATATAATAGTAACTTTCTGACTAATTAATTGCCAGTAATGCACGTTGTTGTTTAAATGAATGGTGTAGCTGGCTAGTTGACGTTATATGATTGCATCAAATATACAGTATGGCAGAAGAAAATTTTTTAAAGAAAATGCTGATTGCGTTTAAACCAAAAAGTGTAGTGGAATTTGGAATTTAAATGGAATTAGGATGCCCATCTAGAAGTAGAAATTAATTAAGGGCTTCACAACAGTTGCAAGACAACACAAGAGAGGACCGTCATCTATATTCATTGTGAATTAGGTAATTTGATGACTTGAGATTTAATTTGGTGGATGATGATTGATTTGATGACATTCCCTTTTACGTCCATGCTCTTGCTCTTCTTGGGCTTCAGCAGTTGAGCTTAATCAGCCAACTTCTGCAAGTGCAAAGCAAATTTTGAAAAGGCTCTCTGGGCTGGCTTTAGCAGTCGGAGGCCAATTAACCCAAAATGGCTAACTTGGATTGGACTTGAGTGGAGGCAATCAAAACCATTTTCATTGCAGCTGGTAGAATAGATTACAGGGAGACATGTGCTGCTACAATTTTCATATTTACTACTACTACTACTACTATTATTATTATAATTATGTGCTTGCTTAATGCTTTCTGCATGCTTCGTAAGAGAATCGTAACACTGCTCCATACCCATACAATAAAACAAAGTTAGTCCTTTAATTACTTCACTTGCATGCTTAATGCTTTCTGCATGCTTTAAATATTGCTTCTTCCAACAAAATAATATATTTATTACTATCAATCACTTGCAATTCTTTAAATTTCTTCTTTACTTGGCAGTGCAGGCAGCTATTATATATATATATATATATATATATATATTATTCAACAATTACTTCCAATTGCTTCGATTTAATAAAAACACCTTAAAATACTACATAACAAAGTCTGGTACTTTAATAAGAGCCTTCTGCCGATAAACTGAACATATTGGAATGATTATGTTAGATCAATCACCTCTTCCATCTCACTTGTACATATACACATATATGCAGTCAAAGTCAAACACATTAATTATACAAATATGTATATTATTTATTTATTTAAGCAAGGGCCGAGGGAAATTAGAAAAACACATATTTATTATTTTTATGTAGTTTTAGCACTCGAATTAAACTGGAAGGATATAAGTATAACAGCCAGCAGCCTTAATTACACATAGTAGGGTATGAATCGATGCATCTCAAGTCAAGTCAAGAACACACTTTTTCGTACATTTCACTGGCATAGTCCCAGTTGACAACCTTCCATATGTTTTCCAGATAGCTGGCTTTCACGTTTTTATACTGTTGAAGTAAAACCATATCAGTGAGAAGATTAATTTTAACAACATATATTTACAGGGGTTTCACATTAATTTATTTTTTGTACCAACGAGAAAGAAGATTCCTAATAAATTAAAATTATATTATTTTTATAATTAAGCAAAGGCACTTACGAAGAAAAACTTTGCAGCGTTATATGTGTACATATATACAATTTTTATACTTAAGCAAAGGCACTTATAAAGAAAAACTTCGTAGCATTACATATGTGCATATATTCATGGATCAATCAGATTCTCGCATGCATTGAGGAGTAATAAGGAGATGCAAATTAATGAGGATTAAAAATAAAGAAAGAAAGATGCACCTGTAAGTAGTATGCATGCTCCCAAACATCGACACCTAGCAAAGGAACTAAGGTGGACCCTTTGGACTCAAGTGGATCCTGCAACAAGTTCGAATAACATCACTTTGTATTGTATTTGTATATATGTTTCAGACTTACTGATTCAGTTGCAGCTAGCATAGCAGGTAGGTAAACATAATTTAACAATCAACAAATGGAAATGGAAGGTAGCTAGCTAGTTAGCTATTGATATATCAATTGAAGAAAATTCTACAATTACAGTGGCAGACTGGACCTGGTTTGCGGTTGTTTCAACGGAAAGCCGGTTGAGTTCCTTTTCTTTATCAAGAGCAAGCCACTGTGACAAACAAATATACAGCCAAGGTAGGCGTAGTTGTGTCAATCAAGGCTCCAAAGATAAAAATTCCAAAACAAGTCAGAATTGAAGGAAGACTAAAGAATTTAAAACTTACAACCCAGCCAGAGCCTTGCAACGCAGCACCTTCCAAATTGATTTTGTCAATCAACCGTTGCAGAGAACCAAACTGCGTGTGAATAGCCTTACCTAGCACCCCAGCCGGAGGCTCACCACCTCCTTTCTTTCATAGTTAATTTATTTTTAAGTATTTCGGCTCTTAAAAAACATAAATCAATGAAATGAAATAGAATTGTAATTGGACTCACGGTAACAGGAGCAAGATTCTTCCAGAAAATAGAGTGGTTTACATGACCTCAAAAAAAAAAAAAAAGAGTCGGAAATGAATTAGGATTACTTAAGATTTACAGAAGAAGACTTGAAAAATATATTAGATGAGAAAGAGGTAAAAGAGAAAAGGTACCTCCGCCATTGAATTTGATGGCACTTTGGAGCTTGACGATTACAGGAGGGTCTGGCTTGGACATGGCATGTTCGAGCTGCTCCAGAGCTCGGTTGAAGTTGGTGATGTAAGTCTGGTGGTGCTTTTGGTGGTGGATCTCCATTATCTCAGCGCTGATAACTGGCTTCAGTTCGTGATAGTCATATGGGAGGTCAGGCAGCGTAAACGTCTGAAGTTGGCGGACATGGTTATGGTTTAACTTTAGAACTCCTCCTCCTGATCTTGGAATATTTCTGGTTAGTGATTTGGTCGCAACTCTTAGAGCCATATACTATAATATAATATATTATAATATAATCTCAAACCCCAAACCTCCCAAAATATGTCTTGGCTGGCTAGCTCTTTGCTTCGTTTTTTAGTCTCTATCGTACAAATAGTGTATAGAGTGCTCTTTCATTTCCATTTTCCAAGGCTCCAACTTTATATACAAGCATGCAAAGAAGGCGGTAAATAGATAAGGATGCGCCGATAGATAGACAGAGAGATGGGCGATAACCACCGAGACCGACTGCATTGCATTGCATTCCAATTTCCTAGTGCAACGCAATGCAATTCACCTTTTCTTTTCTTTCGCTTTTGTCTTACTTTTCCGAAGCACCGAAATGCCGAATGCATGCAATGAAATGGCCAATTCGATTTAATTATTCATATTCATATTACGCAAACAGGGTGGCGTGCAGCAGAGGGACTTCATAGTGAGAGCAATATTCAGAGGCAACCATCCATCCTTCATTTTCTAGAGGACCCACAGCAAACCCATGCTAAATTTTGAATACGATTGTATATAAATGAGGATAACAATACGACTACATTTCTTCAAAAATATAAATGGGGATAACTGCATGCTAGGAAAAATATCGTTCACACGTTTAACAAATCAAATCCAATTCTGGTATGCTGCATTCCATTCTGCCTGATACACAACTAACATTAAGCAAAACTGCTAATAATATCATTACGCATTTCCTTCCACTCCTTAAATTAACATTCTCCAGAAGTTGGTGAAATCTCCAAAATAACATTGCCCACTGTTGCTGTGCCACAGATAAAGCCACCCTTGCCACCAACATCCTCCACCACCGGAACACTTACGACCAATGAATATAACATTTGGAAGATTTTATGCATGCAGGTCCTTGTTTGTATTCCATACAGGACCTTTTGGAACAACGCCATCACTCAACATCCCACTTTCATTATCCACGCTAATCAGAGGATCAGATTCACTTTCCTTAACCTGCATCATTCAGAAAAAGGAAAACAGGTCAGCAAATTTTCCAAGATATCAGTAAAACTAGCATCACATTTAACAATTTATATGCAAGCTCATTAAAACAACAAACATGGACACACAAGGAACTACCTGAGGCAACTGTGCTGATACATCACTAGCCTTCTGCTGCTGGCTCTCAATACTGCAATAATATGAATAAATGACCATTCCAACTACAGCAATCAAGATCCCCAAAATATTGCGCCAACTAAACGGATCATGAAGTAGAACATAACCAAAGGCCAACACAAGGCATGTTTTCAGATGTCCTAGGACCTGATATGTGACAGGGGATGTCTTTCCAATTACCAGAAATGTACTAAAGTTGACAGACACGGATATCAGGCAGGAAAGAACAATGAAGAACTGCAACAAAGATTGCACATTAAAACAATTCGAAGCAAAGAAATTCAAGAAAATTATAGTACCACCAAAATTTCTCTCTTTTCTTTTTGTTCCTTCTTTATTTGGGGGGGGGGGGGATTCAGAGGGGAGGTTGGGTTTGGGGGTTGTTTGGAAATTGGAAATTTCCAGCAACGATTACATTCTTACCAGCACTTGAGGGGTATACTTGAAAGCAAAAACATTCTGGTTAGTCAAAAGCCCGTCCAGGAATGGGCCAATGATGAACAAAGTCATCGCTTGATAAGGGCAAGACTGGTAGAGAAGTTGGGTTGAAGACACTTTGAACTTCTTCTGAATGGTATTGGTCATCTAAGAGGAATAAGTTAAGAACTTAAACAACTGAGAATTTAAAAGCAAGAAAAACCTATTTATGCAGCACATATTTAATGGTTCCTTCGTTGTTCCTAAACGTAGAAACAAATGATAGAAATAAAAGACAAAAAGAAATAGCAAATATCACTGTAGCCAAGGATACAATTTGGGCTATGCAAGTAGTAACAACTGCCAGCAGAGAAAGGATAGAACCCAAGAGATTGAGCTGCAGATCAGTCACAGTTGCAATTCCAACACCCAAAAGTAGAATGGCCAATGAAAGCTGGATATTCCTACTGCAATAGCATATATATGTATTAAACAAAGCCATAGCCACATAAATTACTACTTCAAAATAATAGCAGTAACAGGTATAAACTGCAAAAATTAAAACCACTAGCAAATTATAAAATAGAACAAGTAAAGAGTTCTTCAACTGGGAGGAGTTCAGAAATAGTAGAATCCAAGAAAGAAAATTTATTCTATCTTTATCATCCTCCGATGGGAAGAGGAATTATGATTTTATTCTACTTTTTAGCATAAAACAGTCACATTCAAGGCTTTCAATCCTTTCTTATGAGCATGTCAGCTCCAGAAAATGGCCCCTAAGCCGGTTGATGCAATGTCTAGCCTCTAAAAGATCTATTCCTAAGGCTTATCTCCAAAAAACCACAGTTGCAAGAGGCCAAAATAATAAGAACATGAAAGAACATCAGTCATAGGAAGAAACAAGCATGCTCATAACTGACCTGAATTTCTTTCTGAAGAAAAGGGTCTCCAAAAGAACAGTGCAGGGGATAATTGCCAGTTTTGTCATCTAAAATACCAAAAAAAAAAAAAAAGGGGATACAAACTTTCAGAAACTGATGCTCCTAATACGCTAGCAAAAAAATAGGAAGAAGGGCTAAACTTTGAACTGGGTAGACATAGCACTAACTACAAACTGATGCTCCTAATACGCTTGTAAAAAATAGAAAGAAGGGCTAAACTTTGAACTGGATATGCATAGCACTAACTGCCAACAGATTACATATCCCAATATGCTGTAAGCATAGAATATCATTCTGTATGAATTTTATTGCAATCAGGCAAAACTTGGACATGACTTACAAAAGATTCAGGAGGACAATAACTGGAAAATAGAACTTTACCTGGTAGAAACCAACAGAATTGAACCCTAGACTCAGATTCAACAGCCCAATGGATATCCCATTTAATATACCAAATCCCATGACAGCTCTGGCATCAAAAGGTTTGTGCTCAAACAATTTCATCCATAAGGCTACATGAAGAGAACAAAAAGTGACCAGGAGATGCCAGCTCGTCAAAGTTGTGGCTGCAGAACCCATTCTATAAATTAGCATAAATGATCAAGTAATTGCATGCCAGCAAAGATGGGAAATTCTGATGATGCCTTTTCAAATTAACCACATGTATTACAATAAACTAGTAGCTTACGTCTCACACGTTGGGAAAAAAAATTTCTTAAGACAATGAAGGAATGAGAACATTACTCATCATATTGTAACTAAAATGATGTGGCAATAATTGCACGGAAGCAAAATAGAATGATTAAACAACCTGAAGAGTCTATCACCGACAACAAGCTGAAATCTAAAAGAAAGATAAGTATATAATGAGATCATAACAATTAACTAGGTTAAGCTGCCACAAAAAAGCTTACAAACTCTATGTGCTAACTAACATATTCTTTTAGAGCTTATAATGTTAAAGTATTTCAAATTAAAATATAAGTCCGCTCATGTCTTATGATATATGTCTGCCATAAATCAAAAGCAAGTAGCAACAAATAAGGCATCGGATGGAAGCAAGCTTGTTTCTCATACCCAATTGTGAATTCATTTGATCACTTAGTAATATGATCAGCAATCTGACATGCACTCAAGTGACGCTTACAAGTGGTAATTGATAGTAATACCTCCCCAATCATTTTCATACTTATACCCTCTCCTAACTTGCTTTTCAAGGGTTTGGTATAATTTCCGCATTAACACACAAGACTGATAGCAATTGACAATCTATTCAACATGTAATTTTGAGACAACCAGGTGCCATGACAATTCTGCTTGGATAACAGCATCTTATTTTTTCCAGTTGAAAATAAAAACCATCTCTAGTTATAGTGAACGGATCACATACTTGATAGTATAAATAAACCATATGAAAAAATATATATTTAATGGGATCCGAAATCCATAAATTCTAGAAGAAAAAAAAGGCTTGAATGTGGAAGTGCCTAATTCTGTTGAGGGATCAAAAGCAATAAGACACCCAAAAAAAATAGGGAATCCAGACAAATAAGGAACGGAAACCAATCGGAAAATTACAAAGTGATAAAAGATAAAGAAGAGATTTATTGAAACTAACCAAAGGTGAAGCCGAGAGTGCTGATAAGAGCCTTGTTGCATATAACAATGGACACCGAGGAGACCACCGATAAACTCAAGGCACCAATAGTCCCCAGCTGGAACTTGTGGTTCTCACTCATTTTTCCTTTTGAAATTTGTTTCTCAATCGGGATCCGGATCTACGTAATCTCCAACAGTCTACGATCACATATACGTCGAGTACGTATACGTATATGTATATGTGTATAAAAAAAAGGCACGGAGTGAATCCTCGTCCTACCTCATTCGCGCATAAAATTCCCGAAAGAAGTTGAAAATTGAATGTGGGGAACAGCTGCCTCAACTGCAGGAATGAGAATGAGATAAGAAATATGAAAAAAAATAGAGAATAGAGAATCAAAGAACCCTACCCTAGCCTAGATCCGCAGCATTAAAGGAAGGATCAGAGAGAAAGAGTCCGATAAAGGGGGAAATCTGTGAAACAGTGACAGTTGCATATAAATCCGTCGGTGTTAGTGTTACTGTTATGGGGAAGAATGATCTTTTTTTTTTTTTTTTAAAAAAAAAAATTAATGAATGAAAGAATAAAAGAAAAGTCCTTAAACATATCATTGACGGGCTGTCCTTCATTTAATATTATTTATTTATTTTGGGTTAAATGAGCGAGCCCCATGAAATGACAAATAAGAATAATGATATATATCTATTCTTACCATAAAAGGTACACCAAAATAAAGCCCATTAGATCCAAATGGTCCCTACTTCACAACGAACGAGCCCCAAACCCAATATCAACTTTCTCAATTCTCAGTCAATGCCTTAATTTTACTCCACATTCCACGTCCCACACGCACAAGGTTGATTAATTTGGACTTATTCTCTGATTTTGTTTTTGAATTTTCTTTATCACCCACCACCAACATCTTCCGGCCTTTAATTAGCTATAATTTTGTGCCGCCCATTTGATCAATAATACCCATGACACATGGAGGTTGAAATAGAAGAATCGGCCTTTAATTAGCATTGCCTTGTTTTACTTCACTGTGGAAGAGATCCTGGAGGGATGGAAAATGAACAAGTCCTTTTAAGGTTGGATCCCGTACGGGTGGGCCAAAGCAAGGTAGGGCAAGACAACCACCCTTTAGCCAATCCCAACGGGTCAGGCTATCATTAGTAAGTTTACAACTAGTAGTAGTACTAGCTTGAAATAAATGGATGATATACATTGATGCATGAATGGATGGATGGATGGACTCGTTTCTCGGATTAGCACCAGCAGTAGCAACAGAGCTTAGTTAATTTCTAGGCAGTTAAAAGAGAAAAAAAAAAGAGCGGCATCTATTGACCATTTTCTGCGACTTTACAACACTACAATACGAGGGAGACTGCAGTCTGCTGTGTAATGTATCAATGAGAGAACAAAAACTGCTGTTACCCTATTACCGACTCTATTTGTTTCTGTTATGTTTAGACCTTCTTAAGGTGAATAGTTGATGATGATGTCCAAGCCAAGGCAATGCATAATCAAATGTTTCCTTTCCTTTCCTTTGCAACTCTCCCTCTCTCTCTACGCAAACAAATTCAAAAACATAGCTTTCCTCCTGCTTATATTGATCCTCACCGTGACTCTTTCCTCTATTTATCGCTTTTCCCTCTTCAACCTTAGCCTTCAATTTGGGTTCCTGCATTTCAAACGTTACACATGAGAACATCAAACAAACATCTATATCTAATGGCAGTCCAAGATTATATATATATATATATATATATATGAGTCTGGTATAGTGAAATAAGATACACCTTCTGTCTCACTTTGACAAGTGGAATTTCTGCGTCACAATTATATCTAGCAGCAATGAAAACCTTCTCTAAGCATCTTACTAGTCATGTGGTAAGGAAAAAAAGTGATGAAAGTTTGGAAAGATGAGTTCTAAGTATGTCATATGCTCTCGCATTTCTCATGGATCTTAACAGATAATGGTGTTTCCACACCATGACTCTCCTTTGTTTTCAAAGTTCCATCTTTTGCCTCCTGGCAGTGAACATCCTTCTTGTTGTTGGGATTTGAACCATCCATTGTTGTGGGCTCTTTTGAAAACAACAAATCATTTTCAGTGCAATTTTCCATTTCAAATTCCAACACTTCGCAGTTGGCTGGTGGGAATTTTGATTTTCTTTTATCATCTCCACTGATTCTTCCTTGTACTGACAAATCAGGAAATCCTGTCTCTCTATGCCGACCAGCAGTATCGGACAAATCCACAGGAACACCTTGTTTTCTTGAATCTGGAGATAAAACACGCTTGATTGATCCAGGCCCAACATTTGAGAATACTGGAGAACCGTAAGAGTTTGTGTGATTAAATGGTCGGCATAAAGCAAACTTCTCAGATGCGAAACAGCCAAAGGGCGTACACTGGATAGATCCGCAGTACTTAGGTCTATTAAAGCAAGATTTGACATCAAGATTGAGTTCAGGAACAGGAAATGCGCCAATAAGATCTTCAGCCCACAGCTTGGATCCTACAGATGGAAGGTTTGCCTTTGAGATGCAACGCGAAGAACTGAAACCCAAATCTAGATTAACTGAATTGCATCCTTCCTTAAGCAACCTTGTTTGAGATAGTCCTATTTCCCCTCGGGAACAATAGCTTGTGGGCTTGTTGGCGTTTGACTTGGGAATAACTGGCGTCCTTATATTTTTTCCAGATGGTTGTCCAAGATTATCCCTGTCTCTGCAATGTGTTTCCTCGGCAAAAACATTGTCCACATCAGACTTCGTTCTAGTCCTACCAAATGTATTGCTTATTCTTCTGCTTCGCCTAGGCATTCGATTTGGAGGTGAACTGTTTATCGTTTCGCCCCTCACTGCAATGAAATATTTTAAATGACTGTTTTATTTTCGCAAGAGGAGCTTTTCATTAAAGACTACAACAAACTGACAAATGAATTGTCAAAGCAACTTAAGAAATCAAACTTAACCTGCGCTAGATGAGCATGATTCTTCACTGCCAAAGTTCGGGAAAAAAACAGGAAACATGTAAGTAGGACCAACAAGCCAAATCACCTTGAAACACAAACGAGTTCCAATCATTTACCTCAGCAAGCTCAAATTATCCTTTGCCTCTTCAGTCTCAAGAAAAGGCCAATCTGGTTGGGCTGGCAAATCTCTAATATCATAATTCCTTTGAATTCGGGTATGCCTGCCACTATATGGAGGCAACTTTTGTATTTTAAAAAGAAAAAAGAATGCCTAGTTTCCCATGTACCTTTGGAGGGAACTTTTCATACCTTACCCCAATTAAAGTTGGGAAATCATGACCAACTTCTGATGATGAACGCTTTGGAGAAGGCTCTGATCATGGACAAAGATAAAGCATCAGAGATGACAGCAAAATGGCATTCTTAATCACAATTCTCATCATAGGGTGATACATCAAGGAAAGAATAATAACATGATAAGAAATACGGCAAACACCCATTATTCACGTGTAACTCCTCTCTTAGAGGTAACTAGAGCTAACAATCAAAGAATCTGGAGATGGTACCATGGAAATTTCTCCATGAAGTCCAATAGAGCACTCCAAATTCTAAAAAGACAAAGAGATAGCCCCGAGACAGATAATTGTTTGTGTCTATGCTTCAAATTTGACATACAGCAGCGAAAAGACAATAATGCAGCAATAATGATAAACTTATTCGTTTTATTGATAAAAAAATGTTGAGCTAAACTATTCCATAAATGGAATGAGAAATAGCACCTAAACTGTTCAACATTGTTGCTTTGACATCCCTGCACAGATGTAATAACTTCATCAAAAAAAAAAAAAAAGGAGGTATACACCTGTCTCTCAGAACAAAGAAATATTCACTGTTGAATGTTGATGGCTCACCTTTTCCTCAGCATGCCATGACCTTCAATAGCATTATCTGACATTTCACCGTTTTCATAATCCAAAAAATCTCCAGAATAACCATGTATTTTGTGTGGCCAGTACTTCCAAGAAACGTCATCTTCCCTTTCATGGAGAAAGTCATCATCCAGGAAGCCAATTTTAGCTGGCAAACCAAATGAGAAAGAAATGACATATGCAGCACCCCAGAAGCCTTCCACAGTATAATGAGGTTTAAATATGAGAAAAGCTTTTTCAATAAAAAAGACTAGTTCAAAATATTACTTACTGACACTAGAACAAGAATGACCTGATGATAAAATTTATAGTCTGCTGAATGGGATGTTGCCATGATCATGATTAAATCAACCAAACTTGATGAAGGAGATGCATATGAATAAACAAATCCATCCCCTTAGTGAAGATAGGCAAAAGAATTTCTAAATACCTTAATCATAAGGTGTTGCAATGTGTAAAATGAACAATAAGAATCATGATTTAGATAAAAATAACTAAGACGAAATAGAACTGAGATTCACCATCCCACATATCTCCCCTTCTTTTGTTGTAGGAAATGTCACCGTCACCAAAAGAGCACTTTCTGTCACTGTAATGGCTGTCAAGTTGCATGTCGTCAGCAAAAGTGGAGAGCTTTGGCTTCCAATTGCCATGTGAATCAGTTATGTCCATTGAGAACTCCGAAGAATTGCCACCAAGTGAAATATCAATGTCCTGCATCACGGCATCCTGCATTTAGCACATAATAATAATCAGTTCTACCTCAACCAAAATTAAGATAAGCAACTTGAGATTAATGTTTAAGAGGAATAAAGTACATACAAATCAGCGCACAGAACAAAAAAATGAGCTTTTCATTCAATGGTCAGTCTCCACCATTTAAGGTTAAACAACGTTAAGATGCATATAACAAACATATATTATATTCTTGGGAGACTAATGTTGTGAACGAGGCCCGAATGGCAATTAGCTGTCTCCTTTTGCTGTTAGACAGACTTTAGCCATTAAGTCTTACACAGACCAAAATTATACATAAATTCTAGTTGTTTAAATTGATCTCCCAGTATGTTATTCTTCTTTCCTTGACCTGTTCTACATAATATTTAAGAACTAAAAGTGAACCGAACTTTTCAAACCAGGAAAAACTTGAAGAAACAAGGTAAAGAGGGAAAAAAAAAAGAATTAAAAGCTTTAATGTGAAAGTTATTTTTTGAGGAAAGGACCAATTCACAGCAAATAAGAAAATAAGAAACAGAGTCGATCGATTAGTTCTCTCACCACTTCTAGTTCAAGATCATTAAGCACGCAGTTAAAACTCTTTGATGAGTGTAGTTGCTTTGCAATGTTCCAGGGTAATGAGCAATCATGAGAGGAGATTCTACAATTGCAGAAAGTTAAGATATGTTTAGATAAAATTTTACTACTCTTTAACTAAACAACTTCTTGTTTATCAATGAAATAAGAATAAACTTTGTTCAAGCGAACAATTAGCATGTAGCTGCAGATGAATGTGTTTCATTCTAATAGAATCTAAAATATTATTTTAAGAGACCACAAGCAGAAACACAAAAATATTAAGAAATGAGAATGGATGACTAAAAATCTCTAGCACTTTTCACTCCAAATGCTTGTACAGAAAAGTAGAACTGTTCAGCTCTATGCCATCAAAGGCACTTAAGTTATTCCTTCTTGAAGGGCCAAATGAAGTCAAGGAATCTTCCTAGGAATTTTATCATCAACTCTTTTGCGGGGGAAAAAATTAAAAACTTGCAAGAAAATGATAGAAGGATTATTCTCAAGCACACCTTGAAACGTCTTACACCAGTTAAATGTGTCATATCAGTTATATAAAGTGAAATAGATTGTAACTTTACCAGTCCATGTCTCAACAAATAATTGACATTGGAGTTGTAATCAAATTTTCTTAAACATCATACCATATTCATCAACAAGAAATTCCAGGTTGGCAACAAAAAATTTTATTTTCTTTGGAGAAATCTCATATTCGCATCTTTTATGATTGTTTGACGCAGGTAAAGCACAAATTTTAATTTAGAGAATCAATTAATTGCTGCTTGCAAGTAGAAATACCATTTTAAATGGAAAATAGATTTATGGAGTATGCAGTTTGTGGAAACTATATGACACTGTGAATCCAGCCTTATGCAGTGCCCTCCACTCTAAGAGCCACGAGACCCAAGCTTTCACTCAAGTCCCATGGCTCAACTCTTAGCTTGGAGTGGGCAGACCAGAAGCAAGCCACTATGGACCCGACTCAAGTGAATGGAACCAATGTCCCAGCACCTTGATGCCCCCACTCGGGTTACAGGCAGGCATTACCCAACTCAGCAAGTAATCAATAGGGAATATGAGAGATCTTTTAAATTATCCATTACCTGCCCTCTTGCTTTGGTGAATGCAATGGAGTCTCTGCTCTGATCTTACCTAAACCTGATACACCACTATAAAATTGGCTAATACCATGCTTTTAGGAAAACATTGAAAACCAAAGTCATTGCATCAGTATCTTGATAACATACAGGAACTAGAAGACGCAATGAAAGTCAAGATACCTTCCTTAATCATGCACTATCAGGTTCAATAGAGACTAAATAGGTATGGATAACTATAAAATAATTGTTCTTATTTTAGATATTACTGTTTCATATGTTAGACAGTAGCCATTCTTTGCTACTATTTTATTCGAAGTTATCCACTTATTTTATGACGATTCCTACAATGTTCAATTTTTGGCTTATTACAGTCCTTTTACTTATATTTAGAGGCAATTCTAAATTTAACTCTTCTTTTCAAACAGCAATAAATTTGAATAAAAAGAGGAAACTTTAGGAAAAAACTATTTGTCATCAAAGTTTGCTTTTAGTTTCTTTTAAAAATCCACTTCTGCATGATCGACTCCCCTAATCCTTCCCTCAATTGTTAATATGTAAGATCATACCTTCAATTGAAAATGCAAGATGAGCTTCATGAACCAGACTTCCTTCCGAACTGCCTTCTGATGCATCATTAATAAGCATGTCGAAAACAGATAATTCTGGAAAAATAAACAAAGGAAGCAAACTTTGAAGAGAACTATATTTTTTTAGTATATAACATTAAGAAAAGATCTTAATAGTATGCCACAATTACCAAATGCACTAAAAAATAACGTAATTTTTTGGCCAGACACAATTCCATCAGGAGATTTGGAAATTGTAAACCAAATTAGTTGAGATCTTCTACGTAACCAGTAGTCCAACATTACAACTTACGATTCTCATTGGCTACATTCCAGAGATCCAGACTATTATTGGCTCCATTTAAATCATGATTATCATGACTGCAAAATGAAACCCTGTTTAGCATAATAAGCATTAGCTTTTCACAATCTCAGCAGGTATTCGTCATGATCCAAGAAAGAAGTATTCATTTCAGTCAATGTACAGCTATTATTTCACAATAATACATTGTTTAAACATTTTTTTTTCATAAAGCAGACTCATTGAAATAAAATCTTTACGTGAAATTGTTAATATAATAGTTGTAGCTATGTTTTGATGCTTTTCTATATATAGTAGGGGACATTTAGTTACACAAATGTGAATGCATAGCACCGGCATGGTGACGTAAAACAATGACCTACTTTGGATATTGTAATTCCCCTTGGTAGCTTATTGGTGGAGCATCTGCACCAGCAAATGGCATTATACACTGAACACCCATCAATTCCAAAGAAGTCACATCTAAGTTCACAAAGTTATGCACAGCAATACTAATAAAATACCTGCTTCCTTGATTTTAACAGAATATGGAGGGACTGAACTTGTAATGATTGTCATTGAATCCTTTGGGATATGATACTTCATTCTCGAAGCACCAAGCTTACCATCACTTCCTACTTGGTTGAAAACATAGAATACAGAGCGAAAAACCAAGGTTGGTCAAAATTTGAACAAACACATAAAACGCATTGAACCATAAATGTATCAAAAAGCATCTATAGTGAGGCACTTGTGACTAGCTCACAGTAGCCATTATATATGTCAATGTATATTTGGTTAGATGTAGTTCCCCTGCTAAATACACATTAGCATGTCCTTCCAAATTTGCAGATGATGCATCAGCAGGCAAACCTACATATCAATTAAGTTTGATATCGAATAAAGCACTGAAAACTTATCACTGACAGAAGACAGGAAAATATGATAGACGATCATTGAGAGAGACAAAAAAAAATATATTGCTAAAAGCCTGCTGCAAAAAGAGCAAAGCATGGAGGTTGCGGATGTAGATGATTATCAGCTTGACAATTCAAGCAGTCTCATTTGTTCACTTAAATCAGTTGGCCGCCAGTATAAATTTTGGACACTTACCACTAGGAAAAGACTTGCCTCCATCAGAAACAGTTGAGAGGTTTAGCAAGCTGAGGATATCCAGAGATCGACATTCCTTTTGATGTCGCCCAGCTACGCTAGTTTCATCAGCATAGCCCTCAGAACCTGCCGTCCCTTGTTGTTGCTGTTTCCTTTGTTCAAAGTATTGCTTTTGTCTTGATGTTAGAAAGCAAAGGGGAAAAAAGCATCAACTAGAGAACAATTTCCACATAGTAGGTGACTGTTTATGGGATTTTATGTTGCAATGCATGACAGGGTAGCAAAATGATTGATGAACAATTAGTAATTAGAATAAGGTAGTGTAGTGTACCTCTTGTGTATAGACTTCCTTGACTGAAATTGTGGGGAGATTGGACAGCATGCATAAAAGTGTCATGTGAGAGCAGATATTGTCTATTAATTGGGGATAGCAAATGGAAGTTCAAAAAGAGATTTTCATGTTGGACTTTATGTGGCCCACATGATAATAAATGGACCAAGATAATTAAATCAAATTATTAAGGTGAAATTAT
>JBBYHK010000022.1:33948-64715 GCA_038382065.1 Adansonia grandidieri
GAGCAGAATATATATATATATATATATATATATATATATATATATATATATATAAGCGCAGAAAACTAAAGTGTTGTGGAAGAGATGAGTGTGGACCAGAAATTAACTTTTAAAAGATGTAGAAAATGAAACTCAACCTTGAGTTGAGTTGAGACGGGTAGGATATAGGAGTAAGAGTGGGTGGTTTTATTAATGAAAACAAAGACATAGCAAGTAAGTAGCGTGCATTGGTTGGCTTGGTGGCATAAATAAATAAAAATACTGGATGTTCCATTTTCATGAAATTGTGAAGAGTCTAGTGTAGTGTAACAAGTAAAAACCTTCGAGTAAAGTCTAGTCTAGTCTAGCGAAAAAGTGAAATTCAAATTATGTAACGCTTACAACTGTGACTTTCCGTCTTGATCCCCCCATCCATTGCAACATCTCTGAACGAATAGCATACAATTTAATTAAACTCCAAAAACCTAAGAAAGCGAAATGCAAACGGAAAGCAACATTTAAATTAATGAAACGAAAGGAGAGGAGAGGAGAGGAATCCAAACATTGAGACATGACATAACTAATTAATCTAGAAAGAGCAGGCGACGAAAGTCCATTTTTGGTATGGAGATGAAGGAAAATAAATATAAATATGTATATTAATTAATTCATTCATAATCTTAAATCGATGGATCGTCTTCTTCTTACCTGATACGATAGTGACTGTAAAAGAGAAATTGGTGAAAGCTCCCCTCCCCTCCCTCCGTTAATTTGAAAACTCCACACAGTCACAGAGTCAAAGATTGTGGAAAGAGAGAATAATGAAACTCATCCATTTGAGGCAGCTCAAATCAAGATGAGATGAGATGAGATGGATCCGAAAAGCTTTACTCAAATCAAATGTCGAATGCCGAATGCCAAATATGCCAAATTTCAGATGCCGAATGAGTTGAAATTCCCGCGAGCTCATTTGGACGTTTGGTTTACTTTTAGTTTAAAAGGAGGGACTTGGACTTTGGGAGGGAATAGCCCAGTGGGAAGGGGAGCTCTTCAGTCTTCACTCTTCAGCGATTTGATGACGCACACCAACTCCAAATCTAACACCCAATTTCTCATATGGGCTTATATGTAGCCCATTCTTCCAGGAACCCTCAGCTCAGGCCTCAACCAAACCAAACCACCTCTTTTCTTTTTTTTTTTGTACATAAAAAAAAAGACTCGGACCTGACTGCAGGGTGTGTGACTGAGTGGGTTTCAACTTTCCACATCCAACATAATTCAACACAACCCAATGGTTCTGCTGTGCGTGCCATAACCATAGGAGGAAAGTAACAATCCCTAGTCCCTATTCCCTAACACTAGCGCTTTTCTTCGTTTGTTATATAAATATAAATATTTATATATGAACAAATTAATTAAAAAGAATTAATGCGTATGACTAAGATATCAACAGCTTAATGGGCACAAAGGCTGCCTGGCAGTGGTGTCCGGTACTGTACGTCCCACGTTTCTTGAACCCAGCCAGCCCTTTAAAGTGGAACGTCTTCTCCAATCCAATATTCTTCCATTCATTCTTCCATTCGTTATGAACAGAATGAATGATCTGCTAAACTATCAAATTTATTGCTAGGTATTGGCTACGTTAAATTGCAGGAACACTTGTTCTCCTTCTAATTCATTTGGTGTTTGGTTACAAAGCATTGCAACACAATAAAACAAAATTAATATTAGAAAGAACTACTCGGCCTTATCATTCTTCTTAATTATAACATCCTCCTGTTTCTGTTAGCTAGCTATTACTTTAAGCGTTTTGTTAATTTTTTGCACTGCTTAACAACAACAATTAATGCAATCTCTCTCTCTCTCTCTCTCTCTCTCTCTCTCTCTCTCTCTCTCTCTCCATATATATATATATATATATATATATATAGACTTATCAATTAGTGTGTCAATTAATTTAGATTGTGTTATTTTGAGTTTTTAATTTTAGGTTATTTTTTGGTTTAGATTATTTTAATTATAGATCACTTTGATTTTAAGTTATTTTAAATTCGGATTATTTTAGTTTCAATTTATTTTAGATTTAAATTAATCGAGTTTGAGTTATTTTATATTCCAGCCATTGTGAGTTCAAGTCAATCGAACTTAAAACTCAGGTCAATCGGTTAAAAAAGGGATCCACGTGTCACATGCTTTTTTCTTTTTCTTTTTTGGTTTTTTAAATTTTATTATTTTGGTTTTTTTATCTTGAAAAAAAAAATAAATGAAAAAAGGTGAGATTAGGCTAAATTATTTTAGCTATTTAAATTTTTGGCATTTTTCGAGTTAAGGAGATTACAGTTTCAGGTCACTTTGATTCGGGCCACTTCAATTTCGAGTTATTTTTGGGTTCAGGTCATTTCAGTTTTGATTTATTACAGGTTCAAATCAATCAGGTTTAACACTTAGGTTAATCAGGTTTGGATCATTCTAGATTTGAGCATTTTGGGTTCAAACCAATCAGGTTCAATACTTTAATTGATTTCAACCAATTAGGTTTAACACTAAGGTCTATCAAGTTTGATCTTTTTTTGAGATATTTTAAGTTAATTATTATAGTCAATTCGAGTTCAAGTTATTTCAAGTTTGAGTTATTTCGAGTTCAGGTTATTTTGGATTAGAATTATTTCGGGTCAAGGTTATTTACGAGTTCAAGTTGTTGACTTTTTTTAACTAAAATGAGTCAGGTTGGGTTGGATCCGGATGACTTGTCAAACTTTTTTGGATTTGAGACATAATTGACAGGTCTAGATGAAAGACTTCATTCGTTTATGTATCCTATCATTATTATTTTTTGTTTCTTTTAGGCTTGGTTAATAAGATTACTATTTTTTTTGCTTTTTTACTTTCATTTGTTAAAGGCTTTTTGATTGAAAAAATAAAATAGTTAAACATTTTTAAATATTATTCTTTGCAATCTTTTTTTCCATTTTGGAAGAAAGCTTTTTTTTTTTTTCGTTATATTGTTCATATTTTTTAATTATGATCCACTTTTTATTTTTTATTTATTTTAATATCCATATAAAACTAAGATTCGGATTTTTCAAAGAACATGACTTATAATCATTGTTTAGGGTATGTGTCAATTATTGACAAAGTTAGAATTTGGATTGCCAATCATCCAAAAATTAATCTTTGCTTAGATAATTATGTTTGTGATTTACCTATATGCGCCGAAATTATTACTAAACTATTCGAATAGTCAACTTAATCTAATTAATCATTCTACACGTATTTGTTCATGTCTGTGAATTGGGTAATTGATTAAGAAAGCGTTAGTAAATTTTTTAATGAATTCCATTTAGACATATTGTTTATTTATGGTCTATATCGTCATTTGCATGCCATACATTGTTAGGAAATTGAATGTGTTATATAAAATATCAAAAATTAAAGTAACAATATGCTTGATAAAGAAAATTTTAGAAACTTGAATTCTAGTTACATTATTGTATCTAACTTCCGTTTGATTATACAAATTATTTAAATTTTAAACTAATATTTATATTCATTATTGATGTAAAGTATACGAAAATAAAAAAAAAAATCTGCTTACAACATAGCACGGTTATTTATTCTAGTATATATTAAACTTATTACAAATGTTGATTCATCGTTTCAGGTTCATAGATTTAGACTGTGAAACACCTTACCAAATACAATCAACACAATATCTTGCATCACGATCCCACAAAGAGTTCATTAAAAACTCCTCACTGGCTTCACAACAATGGTCGAATGCTTCAAAATGTGCAAACTGAACTGTCCACCTTTCTCCGTGGTATCGATCTTGGACTGTCCTGGGGGAGGCAAGAGCTCAAAGTTCTGTACTAAACGGCCCAAAGTAATACCTAGGATGGGCAATGCAAGAATAATTCCAGGGCAACTTCTTCTCCCAACACCGAATGGGAGGTATCGAAAGTCATTGCCGTTGGCCTCCACCTTAGATTCCTCTTCCAAGAACCGCTCAGGCCTAAATTCCTCGGGGTTTTTCCAGTGATCAGGGTTGTTGGCAAGCCACCATGCATTCACCAAGATCTTGCTCTCAGCAGGGATATCATAGCCACCCAGCTTAGCGTCATGGAGGTTCATGTGGGGTACAAGTAGAGGAATCGCCATCCGGAGTCTCAAGGTCTCCTTGATCACAGCCTGAAGGTACGGTAGTTTGTGGGTGTCAGGTTCAGTGATCTGGTGACCAGGCCCAAGAACACTGTCAAGCTCATGGCGCAGCTTCTTCTGAATTTCAGGGTGGTTCACCAGTTCCGCAATGCCCCACTCAATCGACCATAGTGTTGTCTCAATTGCTGTACATCACAACAATTTTACTCAACTCGATAAAGCTAACACTAATTAAATTATCATCAAT
Source organism: Adansonia grandidieri (assembly GCA_038382065.1). Taxonomy (NCBI): domain Eukaryota; kingdom Viridiplantae; phylum Streptophyta; class Magnoliopsida; order Malvales; family Malvaceae; genus Adansonia; species Adansonia grandidieri. The sequence goes on from JBBYHK010000022.1 coordinate 38,333, forward strand.
CTTTTAATTTGTGCAATTTTATCATTATATTTTAAATTTGAGAATAAATTTACCGTAATATATATTTAAAATTTTGGAAAAATTCAAGAATATTCAATAAGTTAAAAACTCTTTTACAGTTTAAAAAATAATTTTAAAATGATAAGATAATGAAAACCATCCATGCATGAAACTAAAATCACAATTATTTTTTTTTACTTTTGTATGATGATATTTTCTATTAAATATAATGCCATATAATATAATCTTTTATGCTTTTTCTTAATTCAGTGACATTTCTACTGTATATAATATTATATATATATATATATATATATCATACTTTTTGAAATTTTGGGTCTTTTTATCATTCTTTTTTGCAAATTTTTTTAATTGTAAATCAATTTCTAACAAAATTTTTTATTAAATATTTTTTAATTGTTTCAAAATTTGAAGAATAATAATAAATTAATTTCAAAATATAAAATAGAAAAAGTATACCAACTGTAAATTTGAACAATCACGTAAATAATAAATAGAATTATAAATTTATACCTTAGGGCATAATAATATTTACTATCATTTATTATTGTTTATGTCAGTGTAATTAGTCCCTGATCTAGAATAATTTTGTTTTATAATGAGTTGAGTCCCAAGGCCATAGGCCATAGGCCATACTTAAAAAAGAAATCCACTATGGTTAAGGCGATAGATATATTTAACTAGTTACTGTCACAATATCATATCATTACATGACAGTGTGAGGGACCTCTATAACTCAGTCAGGAAAGCAGTAGTTATTACGATGTTGATGGCAATAAATAAAGTCGTTAATGTACTCAATCGGTTTATAAATAAATGTATTGGAGGAAAAATCCAACGGAGAATATAAAAAGGCATATAGAATAGGAATAGCCATAGGATAGGATAGGTTAGAGATAGAGGAAAGAGAAGAGGATACCGGCAACGTTGATATTCTCGACGATGTAGAGAACGTTGTCCTCGTTGATCTCCCCCTTCTGTTGAGCATCCAGAATATGATCTATGGCACATTTCAATCCTTCGTTGTTCATGCTTTTTGTGCTTCCCACTTTCCTGAAATTAGTAATGGATATTAAATTGCATTACATTACAACCGGAAAGGAAACATACATGTTTCTAAAATTATATACAGGAAAAGGAAAACCGAAAAAAGGAAAGAGAAACATTTGCTGTCTGTATCTAATTACCGATTACGTACTTTCTCTCTTCTACAAAGTGGTCCCTGAAGAGCTGCAACCTCCTCTCTTTAACCTCCTTGCAGATCTTCAAGTAGCCTCTCAGGAAGGGCCTCAAGATGGGAATGAAATCCCCGTAATTGTACTCAAAACTCTGAGCCAACCGACTCCTTTCTCCATTCAAAGCCTTGAGCTTAACAAACAAAGGATCATCCTCACTCTCGAACCTCTTGTCAAACATGATTCTGTACATATTGTTGTACATCATCAACTGCAACCTTCTCCTTAAAATGATTCCCTTGTTGGCTGCCTCGGGATTTTTCTTCACATCCTCCACTACAAGAGCAGCCTCCTCCTCCCATCCGAACCTATACTGCTGGACAACCTTGTTGGTGAAAAATGGGACCGTCATGATCCGCCTCATTTTCCTCCAGTGCTCACCATACACTGTGAACACCATATCTTGACCCTTACCCGTGAAAATATCAAAGACCACGTTCCGAGTCCTTGATCCAAATTCCACTCCCTGCGTGTGGAGTACCTCTTTCGCTAGCTCTGGTGAAGATACCACCACCAGATTACGTTGCCCCATTCTAAGTAAAAATATGTCACCAAATTTCTTGGTCAAGTCTGTCAGGTTGCGGTGGTTCAAATCATCTCCCACTTGTAGCCAGTTGCCAAACACGGGTACAGGTAAAGGACCAGGAGGGAGCTTGAACCGCTTGCCCCGGAGTTTAGAGATGATGATGGCTACTATCACCGCCACAAAGAGGCCTAGAAGTGTCTTCTCCAAGAGGCGCAGATCCATTGTTAAGCGGTCTAGCTAATTTGTGTGGTGTTTGTTTTTGTTTTGCTGGAAAAAACTGGTGGGCGAAGAGGTTTTGGGGAAGAATCAAGTTTTATAGACAAGCAAAGGTGAAGCGTTGGGTTTGAATTAGCCCTCTGGGGTTGGGTGGGGCTGGGGTTGATGGATGCGGTAGGTGTTAGGTGGGGCTTGTGGTCATGTGTGACTTTGGGGAAGTGGGTGAGCATTGAACTTCTGATACCGTTGGATTCAGGACTTTGCCTTTCCCTTTCTCAAATCGCGGGAGTAGGTGTGAAGGTTGGTGATTGAAAGAAGAAGAAAAAAAATAAATGTTTCTCTCTCAAAGTTTGTCAACGTTTTGAATTGTATATAGCATTAGTTATAACATACAAATTCGAAAATTTCATTTAGAGATAAAGTACGATTTCTCTATCAATTTTTGTTAACCTTAATTGATCAATTAAAATCTTAAATGAATTTGTATTTATTAAAAAAGTAATATGATTAAGACTTAAAACAAACGTATGGTCTGAAGTGGAAGGTATTAATATCCCCCAACGTTCATTCAAAGAATAGTATACCAATTAGTCTTACCTTACTCTAAAATGAACTTAAATAAATAATATTTTTATTTGAATATTGAAAATTTATTTATGCTTCTTTTATCTCATAAAATTTAAAAAAAGAATTTCTAACCTCAAAAATATAAAAAAAATATATTTTATTATTTTTTATTTTTTATTTAAATTCGAATCAAATTTGATACTTTAAAAAATATAAAAATAATTTATATCTACTTTCCGTAACAAGCTTTTTGATTCTTGAATAATAAAGGAGGAACAAAAAGAGTATCAAATACAACATACATAGATTGGGGAAACCATCTCAAAGTCGGCCGCCCTCCGCTCAAGCCCACGAGCCTTGACCAAAAACCACATCCTCTTCCTCCTACTAATGGCAAATCTCACGGTCTATATTTTCAACGGTCAAACTTCCTTGAACTTCCAATACACTCCCTAACACAAAAGGAATAGGCAAAACTTTTGTAGTACAATGCGTGACCAATGTCCATCTTCTCTTCTTCTCAATCTGTCTCTTTTCAATTCTCCCCCATCATCTATCAACCCATAACATTTTTTGATGGCCCTTCTCTTGTAGCTGCCTTCATACCTCCCCCAATTCCCACCCCGCGATCATAATAAGAAGGAAAATATAGCACTGTTTTATTTCTTTTCTCTATTATTTTTTATTTAATTTTATTAATTGATTTAAGTTGCTTGCTGCAAAATCTTTTTCAATTGGAATAGACCAAATTACAATTACAAAGGCACAGCATTTTGAGCTGAGGACCAAAATTATCCCCTGAATACCCACTCCTATAATTTTTTATATAAGCCAAGCCATACAATTACAAATGAATCTCGTACTAATCAAATAGTAGTAATTGGCCAAAAAAAAAAAATCAAGTAGCATTATCTCCTAGCTATTTTAAGTTTTAACAGTTCCTGAAAGCTAACTATATACGCCCAAATGGCATTTTCATTGGAATTAAATTGTGTATAACTACAGCACGATGTCCAGACCATTTGGGTTAATGCCCTGCCAGCTACGACAAGGAAGCTACCCAATTCCACTTCTCCAAAACTCAAATTTGGATTATATATATATATATATATATATATCTATGATTATAGATATTAGGAACAAAAGCGCTGCATAAAATTAAAACCTGGTGGAGGATTAGCCGTAACATCGGGCCCTTGCACTTGCCCTTGCCCTCTCAAAACTTGCTTCTGCACCACCAACACAGAATCCGCCTCAACAAAATCAGAAGATGAAACATAATCCCCAATAATCCCAAGCTCTTCTTGATTATCCGTCCAAGTTGACAATCCCTCCAAAAGACTAGGATTTATCCCTTGTTTCCTGCCGACTATCCATAGATGATAATAATTCTCTTCCGCTATCGCCTTTATTGCTGCGGCTGTATCTGCTCCATTTCTTACCACTGCCTCTCTGTATATCACTCTCTCGTTTGTTTCGTTCTTCACCCAGAACCATGTCACCAGCCCATCATCAAGTTTCTTTTGCATTTCATCATCTCCTTCAGAGTTTGAAGAAAGAAACCTTACTACTGTTAGGGAGACATTCGGGTTCCTAGCCATCCGATCTGAATAAGCAAGTGCCTCTCTAGAGTCTGGTCCTCCTAGAAATAACACAATAAAGCGGTGAGTAGGGCCTCGGAAGGAGCGAGATAAGGTTAGATGCCATCGATGGGCCTTGTCAATCAGAAGTCCGACGGAGCAAGGAGCATTGGATAAGACTTGGGTGTTCAACGACCGATGCCCACGACCCCAATGCTCAGTTGTCGCAATCTCCCCATCGCATTCCTTCTCCAATGGTAAAATGATGATAGTAGCCTTGCTTTCCAAAGCAAGCTTGCAGATATCTTGATACATTGTTCGTTTTGCGGTTGAAGCTGTGAAAAAATGGAGCTTTACGCATTCATCTCTCGTTTCTTGATAGAGCTTTAGAGCGTGGTGGATTTTTTTGGAGTCCGGGAACCGGATGGAATGATCTTCTTCATCCTGATTTTCATGCTCTATGAACAAAGGGTTGGCACGGCCGATGAGCTCGACAAGGTGAAAAGCGTAAACGGAGAAAGGGTTGTCAACAGTAGGATAAGAGACTTCAAGAAGGTTAACAAGGCTTGGCACGTTTTTTTTGTCCAGGATGCAGAGTAGAATCCGAAGTTCTTCACCCGGTGGGGTATGTTGAATTGTCCTCCTCTTGTTTACCATGTAAGGCTTTGCGGGATCATATAAAACACTAATCAAAGGTGTAAGAGTTCCCGTTAATAGCATTGTTAGAAATACCATCATTGAGAAACCAGGTACCCCTATGATCTGCTCGTGAAGACCCACCAAAACACAATTCAAATGATGTAAAATATAGTTAGCGCATGTTTTTTCTAGCTACTAGTAAGAGCAATAGTAGTAGTAATTGATAAGATGATGAAGGAAGAAAACATACATTTTTGTCCACCTGATGGACATATAGAATAAGCTCAACTTGACCCCTTAAGCTCAAAACAAGGCTGAGAGCAAGGCTCTCTCTCAATGGCACAGCCACCATGAAGGCACCTATCATAGTTCCCAGGAATTTTGACAGGTAACCTGAAACAACCAAGGTAAACAGCGGACCCAAGTTAGACCAGCCAGCTTCATTCATTGCAGAAAAATCCGTGTTGAGTCCGATAAACGCAAATGAAAATGGCATAATTATTTCCATTATAATTGTCTCGCTTTTCTCTACCAAAATTGTCCCTAGTGGCGGCCCGTTTGGAATCACCAACCCCAGCCAGAATGGGCCGTAAGCAATGGCTATGCCGAACATATCTGTCAAAAAGCCCATGACAAACACTCCCAACAAAATGGCAACCACATAAAACTGATCCACTGGTTGTCCTTCAGGGGTGTTGTCGATGATCCACATCATTGCTGGTCGGATGGCAGCAAGTAAGAAAGCTGCAAGAACCACCAAGGAAATCATATACCAAAGAGCATTTCCAGGGGATACTTCCGCTTGTTTCATTGCCTCAAAAGCCATCAAGAAATTCATCCCAATGCTATCGCTAATTAATGCTATGGACAAGGCCATATTTCCAACCTCGGAGCTAAGAAGGTTTAGCTCTTGAAGTATAGCGTAGTGAATGGGAAATGCCGTTACCGACATGGACGACGCAATTCCCCCAATTGAGGAAACTCTAGCGAGTTCTTCGTCCATCAATTTTCGAGTAATCAATCCAACAACAATCACCGTTACGAATGGTATTAGAACGCTCACCAGGGCAATACAAAAGTGTTTCTTTCCCGACCGTTTTAACAAGCCTAGATCCATTTTAAGTCCACTTACGAAAACGAACAACATAAACCCCATCACTCCGATGTTTCTCAGCACGAAACGGGAATAAAGTGGAAACGCAATATTGCTAAAGCTCTTGCTCTGCCCCAGAAGACAGGGTCCAATGATAATGCCGCCCTTGAAGAAATCAATTTAATTAATCATCTAATAAGTAAGTAATAATACATATATTGATCATGATCGAATAAGGAAATTAAAGAATACAAAAATAAGAAAGAAAACGAAGATACTCACAATTAACTCAGAAACCAACCTAGGCTGCCTAAGAGGCTTGAGAAGAAAGCGAACCGTCCGGGTGAATAAAATGATCATGATTAGACCAACAAGGACGACATTGAAGGAGAACATCAAAGGGTTTTGGCCATAGAAAATGCCGAAGGAATGAGATTCACGTGTTCTCAGACATACAAGTGGCAGTGCTGCGGTGCCTCTACTGGATGTCTGGAACTTAACGCCTCTAATTTCCATTGCGGGCTGGTAGCCTTGTGAATGGCCTCGCCCTTGCCATCCTTGAGGCTTCAAGGGCTGACGAGCTGGGAAAACTGAAACCCTAACCATGCGAAAAGAGTATCGAAGAGACCTCACCGTATCACTCAACAAAACGGAAAGGGAAGCTGAGTTCAGGAGAGATATGTGGACGTCAACCGAAAGGGAGATCGCTTTCGTTTTCGTCTTGAGATTGTTGGTATTTCCTTAACATGCATTTATATGAGGTTAAGGTATACTTTATTTCTTTTCTTCTTCGAAACAAAATATATTTAATACGAAGTCGATTAAAATTTCTATCTTTTATTTAGTGTTTTTTTTTATAAAAAAATTGTATATAGTATAATAGGGAAAATATGGTATAAATTGTACATAATCTCAACTATTATATATTGTTTAGGAATGCAGGGAATTTCAATTGACATGTCAGAAAATGCAAATAGTCAATATATATACTACACTATAATTAATTGTATACTATAAACAAGAACATATACTATACACTAAAACGTAATTAAATGGAGAGAGAGACTAGAAGTATATGCATAGCAAAATAATTGTTCCCATGTATAATATAATTATACAACTTTAATTTTGGAAATATTTGGGTATTGGATGCCAAACCAAAATGTTGTTAAGGGGCTTGAAAATGATGGAACTGAATAATTTGCTAATTTGTCGTGGATGGGTGGCTATAGAAACCACAAGAGAAAGCAGTGGCTGTTGGCTTGGCTTCGACTCGGACGTACGTACGTAATTGAATTGAGAGGCAGAGAGGAGGAGAAATTAAAGGCAGAGGGCTCAGCAGCTGAAAATTAGGCGTCTGTTATGCTTCTGCTTAATTAATTATTTGTGAATTAAATTAGAGGATTTAACATGAATCAGCACCTGAGACATGTATTATGTAATATTATATAATATAAAGCCGCCACTAAGAAGCCCCTCCCACTCCCACTCCCACTGCCACGGGCTGAAACTTGAAATCGCTCTAAAATTTTGACCACCGTTGACTATAGTGTTATCCTCCTTTAGATCACTAATCTTTTAATATGAGTTTGCATAGAAAAAAATATTACTCTTTCCTGCCTTTATAACTAAATGTAGTGATTAATACATCACGTTTAATTAAATTCAATATTAAGTTATTTTTTTAATAACTTTTTGATTAAAAAATAAATTAATATATAAATTTAAATTCGATTTCACCGTACCTTTCCCATTTCTTAATTTATCCAACAAAAAAATATTAACTTATTTTTGTTTTTCTATTGTATTTTTTTATTAAGAAATATTTATGAGAACGCTTCCAAATTTATTTGCAAAAAAACGTAGCAATAAGGTTTTTTAACGAATATTTTAAAAAAAATATTAGTTAAAAAATCAAAAAAAAATTATTTATATAGCTATTAGGTTAAGAAAAATCTTAAAATAATATTTATTTAACAATAAAAAAAAATAAAGATATAACCAAATATGATAATTAAAACTAAATTGAGAGTATGGTAAGACACTTAAAATCATAGAATTATGTTAAATTACAATAATATATTACTATTATGGGATAATATATGAATATATGATAATTAACAAAAAAATACATAAAATTCTATATAACATAATATATAATATAACATTTGATACGATTTTGATAACCTTTAATATAATTTTAATAACTTTTGAATGCAATTTTTTTAATATTTTATATAAGTTGGACAATCATTGGCATAATTTTCATAAATTTTGGGATATTTTTGGTAATTATTGAGATTATTTTGTAAAAAAATTTATAAACATTTTTAATGGTTTTGTTAATATTTGATATAATTTTGCTTTTGATATAATTTTATACTTAAAAAAAGTCTAATATATAAATTTGTTATAAAAAAAAGTGTATAATAGAGAATTATACATATTTAAGTAAATAATATTGTTGTATTATTTCATCAATGTGTAGCATAGATTAGTATTTTTGAAACATATAAAAATTAAAAATATTGTCGTCTCCGAAGCGGCAGATCAATCTTATCAGCTGGACACATACTCACTCAAATATGTTTGTAACCCTTTTGTTTCAATGTTATTGCTATTTACTAGCTACTTCCCCTGACTATGACAAAAAAAGAAAAAAAAAATTAACTGGTGATGCTGATGTTTGTCTTTCACTGACAGTGGCTGCTCCAGATTAGACTCCGTAGCAGATGCCATGATTTGCTAATGTATCAATAATTGAAACCTGCAGCTGACTCCATTGTCTGCATACCCATCAGTAAAATGTTTTTACAGCATTCTGCAGGCATCTCACTTAAATTATGTTTTGATTGAATATATAGCCTGAAATCATTCTTCACACAAATGTTTGCATTTAGAAGAAGGAAATCCCATTATGAAAGAAGTTAAACGGAAAAGAAATTAAGATGATTTTTTCTTCATGGTAAATTTCATTCATTTTCGAGCATTTGTAAAGTCAAGGAAGTAAACATAATGATAATGGGACTGAACGGTTGAACCTAATCCAAGGACGGGATGAGTAAACATAATGGACTTTTCTCTCTCTCACATCACATGATTAATTGATAGGCGCGATAAATTGACCAGAAAAACAAGGGAGGGTGTACTAATAATTTTTGTCCCCAACCTCAACAATGTCCTCAATTGCATTCAGACAATCATAGACTTTTGAGACCCACATTTTGTTCTTATATGTAAATAAAAACCAAAGGCAGCAGCCACTGCGCAATCTAGATTAATATGCTCATTTACATGCTCCATCTCAATCTCTTTTTGTTAAGTGTGTTTTGAGACTTCTTTAGCTATAAAATTATTAATTTATACGCAGCCAAGATGTACTGTTTGCACATAAATTCTTTGTACCATCTAATCTTACAAAGTAGTGAAAACTGAGAGGTTCAAAGAAGAAGATTGTAACTAACTATACAAGTTTCACCAACTCTGTTTCTTGGCAAGTTTTCTGGGTGAGATCGTCAAGTCAAGTTACTTATGTGAATGTTGTGATGGAGGTCATGGGCTAGCTGCTTGTACATTCGGATAACTATGACCATGGAAACTTTCTCGGTTAGACAAGGAATTGGCAAGTCAAACTTATAATTGAATCGGCAAATTATTAAGGCCTAGTACAAAGCTTGTAACGTATGAAATGAACTAAAAAGATATAGTTTTAATCACCTAGCCCAATGAGAATTCGGAGAAAGATGATAACAGGTTTCCGAGAAATGTATGCAAAGTTGTCTACAAGGTGCTGGAGTTTATGATCATTACAAAGCAAAGAACACTCCTTTTGTCTTTCCCAAACTTCTTCCAGCTTGGTGATATTGGATGAGGGAAAAGCTTGGCTTTCTGATATGTTCCTGCTCAACATTCTCTTTAAAGGGCAGCCAAGGGCAGATGACAGAGTCAAAGAAGAAGAGGATGCTGAAAGATTATCATCATTGGCGGCCGCCACTTGGCGATTATTATTAGATTCGGATAAATCTGTCAGATTGTCTAATCCAGAGTTCCCATCAATCACTTCCACCTCACCTTTCAAGTAATTCTCCCACAGTACTCTCCGATGAACTCACTTGAGAATCTGCTGAAGTAACAACTGAAACCTTATCATTACTCAATAGAAGAGCTCTGCAAATTGGGCAATTTGAGTGAGACTGCAGCCACATGTCAATGCACTGCACATGAAAACCATGCCCACACTTGGGTAAATTCCTCCCAATATCATTGTCCTCAAATGCGCTTAAACAAATCACACATTCTAAACCATGCTTGTATTCTTCCATTTTGTAAACAAACAATGGAATGGTTGAAATGACAGAGGCATCGAGGCCCTTTGATTGGGAGCTTGGAAAGGTAGTGTCAAATGTGAATGCACGTAAATGGTGGAATCGATCAGGGCGGAAGACATGCGATGCAGGCACTGAAGAAGATCGACTTCTCTGGCGAGATTGAGCCAAGAACCTTTTGGCGTAGACATGGAGAAGCAGCACAAAGAGAATTACAAGGAGCAAAGATATCACCGCAGCTAGCATTAGATTGCCATCAAAGGAGGAAATGCTGTTGAGGGGATGAGAAAAATGGTTTGGGGTGTGTTTTGAAGAGTCAAGAGAAACCGACATTTTCAGGATGCGAAATGCAACCGTGCAAGTGGAAATTTGTGTAGTAAACTAAAGAGATGTAATAGAGATAGGGATGGACAGGTTTTGGGTGCGAGGGAAGTGGGGTTTTATGGTCATTAATGGCTGAACCGAACAAGAAGAATAATTAAGAAATCAATGGAATCTTCTGCATATTAAGAAATTTTTAAGTGAAAGTCAAGTCGTTTCGTTGGGGATTAAATTATAGAAATTCTGCCCTTAAACGTCTGCGTCTTCATATAATATAGTGTCCTTAAGTCAAAAGAGAATCCCATAATCCATGGAGTAAATGAGACTCTTGCATTGCATTTGCATAAGATAGGATAGGGGAGAAAAAGGTTGACATTAAGGAATCTTGAAGGCGACGCTTGCTGTGTAATGTAATGGGTGATCGGATTCCATGTGATTGTTTTACGGATCCCAAAGCCGAAGAGAAGATAGATCTTTTTATGACCTTTAATTTAATCTCTCTCTTTATAATTCAACTTCTTATTTGTGTCTTTTATGCTACATAATCATAATTGGAAGGACAAGCAAAGTAGGGCCACCGAACACAACAGATCAGGGATCCCATGTGAATTCTAACCAGATAGAGTTTCCTTTTCCACTCCTTAACCCCCCCCTCCCACCCCAATACAGTCCAGCGAAAGAAAACAAAGGCTTGCTCAGCTTCCACCATTTTTTTTTTTACTGCATGTTTCGGGCAAGTTATCGAAGTTTGTTAGAGTGGGCTCGTGACTGCCTGACCCAATCCCTCGAGAATGTACCCATTCCCGCGAGCCTGTGACGTAGTGGATCCCCTGGATTATTCAGGGCATAAATCAATCATAGTTGGATGTTAGGAGAACTGTCATGGAAAATTAGTCACGTTTGAGGCAAATTATAAGTCCGATGTTTTATGACATTGTTAGAGCAAAACTTAAATGTTCTATTAGTAAAAAATTGTTGTCAAGACAGTTATATTATTGTTAATATTATGTTTTGACAAAGAATGAACGAAAATTTCATCTTTAATATTTGGACAATCCAATTCCAGTGTCAAGAAAAACAAATTTCTTGAAGCGTGTTCAATCCATGAGTTTACATCTTTTTCTACTGAACGCCCGTTGCTCCCATTTGTTTTTGCATGATAGTATGAAGTGGAACCTGTAAATTGGAACATATATTGTTAGTGTTTAATTTTATATAACAAAAGTTATAACTCAAAACACAAGATTCTGATAATTCATAGCAGCTTTTAGATTTTCCCTTCTATCATGAAAGAAGCATCAAGTAGAGAAGCTGAAACCAACCATTGACACTCTAACGTCTAACTCCATGGTAAAAATCACAGTAGAGGAGCTGAGGCTAGGACACTTGAATATAATTTTTTTTCCCATGTAGTGGATCAAAGATGAAGTTCTGTCAGTTTCTACCGGACAGTGTATCAAGAAAAGAGACAGGAGCTGGGAGCATTATCTTTTTCTCGATCCATTTCAAAGAAGAAGCCTCTCTTTCACATGCAGAAAGCATGTAAAGAGAGGCAATAGTTAGTGAACCAGGAGAGAATAAGTACACGAAGACACACCAATTTCCACTTATCTTTTAATCAAAGTGAGGAATTTCTTTGATATAATGCTCTCTCTCTTTCAACACAGCCTGTAATATGAAACAAAGAACAATTCATTCAGTATGTATGTAACCAAACAGCAGAAATAATATATATATATATATATATATAAAAAAGAAAGCACAAGTGCTGCTGTTAAATATAATCTGGTTAGATGTATCACTACATGTTACTACTGTTCATTGTCGTTCAAGCTTAATGCTTTCAGATTCAAGCCCGCAATAATGTGGAAAGTGAATTGTATCTCACAAGTCAAACTATGAAACATTCTTTACAATGCAAAGTTAAATTCAGTATGCTGTGAAACTCTATCTTCCAGATAAGATTCTCCACAAGGATACCGATGAAAGTAAAGCACAATAAGAGAAGGAAAAAAAAATCAGTTCATGTTTTTTTTGATCCAACGCAAGTTCTTCCATGTAGCACCGGTTTAGAAGGCCGGTGATGAGAAAACGCTTATTAACACCGTTAAATGAAAGACTTTTGTGCGTTCAATTTTCTCAACCCATAAGAAAGAAATGTAGCAGAGGGTGACAAAAAGATAGCACTTACAGATACTCCTCTGCCATATGCTTCCTTATTTCTTCTTAAGTCATTCCATTACATAATCCAGCGTTAATCTCATCAAGTGCACGCCATTGTATCCAACAAAAGTCTGAAGAATAATATATCTGTAAATATACCAATATCTATAACAATCCTGTCAGAATTGTTCTCTGCAGGGTGCTGGTCCATGTCCATATCTACATTACTACCAAATCACAACAAATTATGTATTCTCAATTATAACGGTCTGTACTTCTCTATATAGACTGCTTGATGAGGTGTCAATGAATCTACGCCTTCTTAGTAAGGATTGAGGGCAACACTGCGAAACATGTAACATCCAAACAAACAGCAAAATTCGTAACATCCATAGAATCTCATTTATTCGAACCGTGAAGCCAAAATGTAGATCTTTGAGTTTGAGATACACTTACACTGATTGATCTATGGTTTGCAAGCATTTCTGTTTTTGAATTTTTTAAAAAATAATTTAGCAAGTGATGCTACCTCAAGCAAAAGTAATAACAGCCAATAAGCGTATAACTCCACTACTTAAGTATGCCAAAATTCTGAGTTTTATTATGATCTTATCAGACATTTTACACAACGAATCAAATTGCAAAAACTTGTTAGAAGTAATGAATTTTATATGTACGCACTAAAACTGGTGCACTTTTCCCATTTTCTGCATTTTTTTTTACCAGAACTAAACCGCTCTATACAAATAACACCAAAAAAAAAAAATGTCATGTATGTTGGTTCTTGGATTGTTTTTCCACATATCCCTTCCATGCATGAATATCTTTAGATGCTTGAAATTCAAGGAACTTTTTCTTACCTTTTCTTTTCTATCTTTTATCTATTCGGTTTTCTTACTTTTATTGCAACCCATGAACCAAAACCAAGGGCAGCATCAATCTGTCATTACTCGGAATGATAATTTATTTGATGTGCTTCTAGCTGACTATGTTAAGCTAATGGGGAAAGGGATTCAAACAGTTTCTTTCAACTTCCAAGGCACACCAAAAAATGAAAGAAATTTCAAATTCTTTCGTAACATTCCAGCATTCTTGCGATCCACTTATTTAAGTAAGATATAGTTTCTTGACAACTAACAAAACTTCAATTAGAATACATTCGAAACTCTGCAACGTGCTCTTAATAAAAAAATCCTCATCAGTTTCTCTATTGAGGATTTGGTGGGCGACTATTTGCGGCTGAGACCCTGGATCCCCACTCCAGCAGCTCTTTGCTTGTATCATCCTTGTGAACAATGACTTCTATAAAGCACAAGCAATCTTTCTTTTCACCTGTGGCTATTTCAATCGCTTCAATGAGATCCTCTTCACAGCGAACCTAGAAAAACAAAAGAGAACAAAGTCTGGAAGATGTCTCTTGTCACACCAAACAAGCACGCATGTAACCAATTAAACATTCTAACCTTTTTTGTCCAGCAGTTTCCTTCACCATTGTGAATTGCGTCAACTAATCCAGTGTAGTTCCAATTCTTGATAACATTATAAGGCCCATCATGGATCTCAACTTCAATGGTGTAGCCTCCATTGTTGATTAGGAATATGATACTCTTTTGTCTGCATCGCAGCATAGTGGATATATCTTGTGCAGTCACCTGCCAAGAACAATGTTAATATATGACACCTGGAATCAACATTACAGAGCTTTGTGTATAGGGAAATTACTAGGAAAAAGTTGGAAAATGCAAAACTATATAATTAATCACACAGCCAAATTATCCAAGCGAACCTGGAAGCTTCCATCGCCGATGCAAGCTATCACACGCTTGTCTGGTACGGATTGTGCATATCCAAGAGTTGCTCCAACAGACCACCCAATTGACCCATACTGCATCTGAAATTCATACCTGCAACACCACCTTTTTTCTCTTATGTTTGTAAAACAGGCATTAAATACTGGCAAGGGCAAGGCAGCTAGAATATTTCTTACGTACCAACATCCTTCTGGTAGTCTCAGCTTCTGGCAGTTGAACCAGGAATCCCCTGTCTCAGCAATCACAGCTGTGTTACTTGAAAGCAACTTTTGTATATGGTGAAAAAGGACATTGACCCTCAAAGGATCTTGAGGGCCACATTTGAGAGGAACACCATCTGGAATGAATATACGCTGGTAGTTTTCATAAGCAGTTGCATTGCGGTTAAGCCTTTTTGCAAGTGCTTGGAGAAAGTCCTTCATTAGGACACACCCAAAAGCTGGTCCATTAGCAATAACAACACGATCAGGCTGCACAATAATGGCCTTCTCTCTTTTAAGGAGGAGAGAGTACCCGACAGAGCTGTAGTCATTAAAGATTGGTCCAGCAAATAAGTAAGCATCAGCAGATTCCACAATTTCAGCGCAGAAAGCTGTGCCTACGGCACCCCAGTAAGTTCCAATGAACTGAGAGTGGTGTTCAGGCACTAATCCTTTTGCCGATGGCATCACAGAAATCGGATAGCCACAAGCATCTGCCAGTTCAACAAAGGCCTCACAGGCTTTTGCTACTCGGAGTTTTGGCCCTCCTATCATTACTGGCTTTACTGCCTTATTCAGGAAGGCAGCTGTTGCTTCCACAGCAGCTTCTAGACCCATCTTATTGCTCAACCTGTAACAATAAATTAAAAACGTATCCATACATGAAAATCTGGAAATGAAAAACCATTTCATGAACTTCAGAAAGCAAAAGATTAAAAAAAAAAAAAAAAACTGTACCTAGGAGATAGAGAGAATGGAATGGGCTCTCTAATGAAAGTAGGATGAGGAATAGCAGGCAAATTACAACTTATGCTGATGTATACAGGTTTACTTTCTTTCAAAGCAGTAGAAAGAGCTCTATCAATCTGTTCATGCGCATCTTCCAAATTATTGACCACAGCCTGGAATTAGACCCAAAAATCAACAAGATCGGATTAGTACATAAAAGCAATATCCAATTCGACCATATAACAACTTCAACGTCTATGGCCATGCCAGCAGAAAAAGAAAGATATTAGTAATTAATTGGAACTGTATAACATGACAAGCACGAGTTTTCAAAAATCTTGAACAAATTAATTCAAGAGTGTCTCATACCTGATAGCAAGTAACAGTCTGGAAGCATCTTAGCTCTTGGGTAAAATCTGGTAAACCGATGGTATGATGGAGGATCCTATTAGTCCCATAATCATTGGTGTTGGGTCCTCCGACAATGCAAATAACAGGAAGATTTTCACTGTAAGCACCAGCAATGGCGTTGATAATGCTGAGTCCACCAACAGTAAACGTGACAACACATGCACCAACCCCACGAGACCTAGCGTATCCATCAGCAGCATAGCCAGCATTGAGCTCATTGCAGCAGCCGATGTTGTTGAGCCCCGGCTCGGCAATAAGGTGATCAAGAAGGGTCAGGTTGAAGTCGCCAGGAACGGAAAAGACATCTTTAACCCCTATTTCGACAAGCCGGCGAGCCAGGTGGCGCCCTAGGGTGGCATCTGATGAGACAGACGAGGGAGCATGGGAGTTTAGGATTGAAGCTGAACCATTTTGGGAAGGGCAGCCTAGCATGCCGTTTGCAGGCTTGCATGAATCAAGCTGAGAACCAAGGGTGGCATCCATGTCGGATCAATAAAACAAACAGGAGAAACGAACAAAAAAAATGATAAGTGATTCAACTTGGATAGCTTTTTGCGTGGGTTTGCTTGGTTAAGGGATTGAGAAGGAGAAAAAATGGATCTCTGAAGGAAGAAAGTGAAGCGAAAATAAGAAGGGTTACTCTGTTGTCGAGATGGTGATGGTAAAAGAATGAAGTACATTTATTTATAGGAGGTTAAACGAAAATTAAGGGTTACTTTTCTTGGGGAAGACCCTTTCAATCGTATATGGTAATTAATTGTGCTATAAGACTCAGAAAAAAAAGGGTCATTAGAATTTGTAATTTGTGGCATTTCTTAAACATAAAATTTGCTAAGTTCCCTAACCAAATTAGCTAAGTATATTAATCATTGACTCAATACTGGGTAATAAAAATAGAACTCAAGATCCTGGGTTAGTTATGCCAAGTACTTTTGGATACAACAAGAACTCAACTCGCACAATTCTTGTTCTTGTATCCAAACCGATGATGCGCATTACGCATATAGATTACCTGACTGTATACTATATTATAGAAATAAATGGAAAGTTGTTTTGAAACTTCTATATGTGAGAAAAAAGTAAGACATCCTTTCATAAACCTTATTTAGTATACTAAGACTAAAATTTTCAGGGAATTAAGAATATATATACTAATATATGATCGATATATAGTCCGTAAGTAAAATTAGATGGAGTAGTGCATGAATGAAAAGAGAACTTCAACCAGCACATAGTCATTTACTTAATAAGCCTCCCTGATACTGTGCGTGGGGAATGTAAACAAAACAACATACCAAACTCACATTAATGGAATGAATTACAGAGAAAAATGAAAAACTGAAACCAAGGCCTGTCTCGCTAGCTAGCTTTAACTGCTACAAAAGGCAGGAGGTTTTCCTCTTGAACCATAGATCAAAGCAGCCAGAGCGTTATAAGTGCGAGCATGGCCTGGATTTTGGCTTTGTTCAGGGAGGCAGGCTCTTTTTATATTGTTTTTGTTGTTCACCTTTTAAAAATAGTTGGAATTTAACAGCAAACAAGAAGAAGAAGATGATGATGATGCTGATTAGGTGAAATTACTAATGTTGGTTTAGAATCATTAATACACATTGACCTTGGAATTGAATGTATAATTCTTAAATCAAATTAAATTTGCAAAAGGGTGGGAAGGGAAGCTAGCATTTATCAAAATTACAAGTATTAGCAACTACTAAACTTGATTACTGTGGAATGTTGTTTGCAGCTAGGAAGCTCTAGTATGAAAATTAAATTTGGATCGCGCAGATCAAACCACTTCAAATTTATAGACTTTATTGGAGGTGCACATGGATCAAGTCATGATCCGAAAATTTTTTTATTTCTTTGTCTGGGCTTGATTCGAACTGGGCATAAGTAGGGTCTAAGTCGACATGATGACAAATTTTACTATTTAAAATATAAAAAATATTATTTTTATATTAATATTTTTATAATTATATATAAATGCCATTTATGTATGCTTATTTGTCCGACCGCACTGGACAGGTCTAGTCCTACAACATTGCTTGGTTTCACATGCCATTGAGGAACCTGGGTGGCGGGCATGACCTTAACCTTGTGGTTTTTTTTTTCCCAAATTGGATGGTCCCTCCATATATACTTACTATCAATGATCCCTTAATGATGATGTTTTTCATAAATTTTCTTATTTCCAAAGGTTATCAGTTCCCAAAGGAGTGGATGTTGGATATTTAGGTTTCTCCGAAAACCCAGGGTTAGTCATTGACAAGGTCAGTCATTGACAATTTCTTTTCTTTGTACAAAGAAAATTGTAAACGTTGAGATCTGAACTCAATTTATTAAATATAAATTTTAAAAGTGATTATATGAATTAATTGAGTAAAATGTTTGTTTTAGTGTTGACAATTTTGGTGATGTTAAAACAATGGCCTCCTCCTTCTGCATGTAAAAAAAAAAAAGAAAAGAAATGCTCATTCCAAAGTAAAGAATAAACCAATACAATCTCAAACACGATGACAAGCGTCCATTGAAGGTCAAGGACATATCCTTTTGCCACCCCAAAAACGAAAAAAGAAAATATATAATGAAAAAAAAGGGTTTAGTCCAACTCTTATTATATATACAGGAACAAGATACATTACCTCATATACTTCTCTTAATAAAGTATGGCATCCTCAAGGTTTTTCAGAGTGTGTTTTAGTGGCACAAGTAGAACCAAGAATTTGATAGTTAGCATAGCGGCTCGGAGCTGATGTATGCGTAGACCCTTTTGGCATGCAACCCTTAACTCCCTTCTCCTTGAAAACCTCGTGCTTATGATTCACTTGAGGATTCATCTTCACGTAATCCACAGATGCAGGCCTCATTGTGCTCGGAACACTTGATGGGATGTTGCGGCCAGCCATAGCAACATCCGAAGAATAAGAAAACGTCAGGAGGAAATAGATGAAAATGATATTGTAAATTGTTGCGGCAGACATTTTTGGAGCGAGAAGCACTGTTTCACTGGGAGCGGGTTTTGTTTGTAATGGTTTGGTTTCCCAGTGAATGGATCGGAGAGGTTTTTGAAAGGGTTTAATAGGAGAGGCTTTTTAAAAGTGCTGGGCAAGGAAAGTGCCAAAGCTGGGGGTTTTAAATAGCCTCGTGAGTAGCTGAACTTAAAGAAGATATGACATAAATCATTGCTCTGGCTAGCGTTGCATTAGATTTGAAGAGTGAGGTGATGATGCTGAGCTAATCCAGTTGGCGAGGTGGGTTGCCTTTATTTGTTTTCCACTGCGGAAGGTATTGAGATGCCCGTGAGCTTCTTTTATTACACACCAAAATCTCTTACTTCAAATGCCCTAAACCTGTGAAATTTCTTGACCTCACACTTTATTTGAATCTCCACAGCTACCGCTTTCTTGGAATAGTAAAAGATTTGGGAAATCAAGGTCATTTCTCTGCAATAATTAGGATTGGTTTCATACTATAGGAAAAAATAGATTGCAAGCGTTAACTGCTAAGAATTTTATTCTTATTTGTGACTACAATTAATTTAGCATTAAAGGAAGTTAATTTGTTCAGTTAGTAGACACTAGACTCATCAGATGCATTTCAAGATAGATGCAACTCACAATTACTTGTATTCCCACCCCCCCACCCCCCGAATAAGCAAACTGCCAATTTAAGGAGCAATAATAATATTTCAGAAATTAGGCCGATGACTTTGTATTGTTGGTTTTGTTTATGATACAGTTTCTTTGGTTCTTCCCAACTTCTTGTATTGATTGTTGCCTTTTTCATGTTGCAAAAATGTGGGCATTGAGTACAATTATATCCATTAATACCAATGGTGTAATATTTGTCAGTGCGTTTATCAATCTTGTCCCTTCAACCCGGCCCAGCTCGTATGTATGAGAAAAGATGAGCCATTTACTTAAATTTGCAAAAAGAATATAACTGAGACACCGAGTAAGCTTCACCCAAACGTATGATGGTAATATTCAAATACTTGAAAATATGAAAAACTTGGAATCCTAAGTCGAGATTTTCTTGTTGGGGCTGCATTTGAAATTAACAAAGCTGAGATAAGCAATATAGTTAGCTAAACACATTGAGGAAAAGTAGAAAAAGCTTAACAACAACTTTCTAAAAGTCAACCTTAATCTTGTTTTGTTTTGCTAACATGGATGCATTAAATATAAAGGCCACTTGTCAAATGTAGTTGATAAATAGGTGAATCCAAGCTGAGGTTATACTCCAAAGATCTGAAGATCATAATCTCACATGTTGCCTTTCATTTATGACAATCTTTTCTTTTTCTTTTCGTGTTCACTTGCGTATAATAATATATAATTTACCTATGAATAAAAAGAGATATTATTAAAGCACCCGACAGTTCGACATTCATAGCTTCAATCCGTAACCATAATATTGACTACTAAACTCGACAACCGATTCCTGGCTGGTTGGCTTGGTTCCTAACAGAATAAATATTGAACTATATATTGATCAAGTTTTTAGCAGTAGGTGAGAGAAGATGCATTGTTAAATGAAAGTAGAGAAGGGGTTTTAATTTCAAAATTTAAGCCATTTATGTTTGGAGATGTTGACATTTATTTGGATGCATTAATTTTTGTGGAGTAATTCAGAACCAGCCCTGGCTGTAATTTTCTGGGTGCTAATTGGAGACTAGTTTCACGTTTTGTCTATGCATCTTTAAGTTTCGTGCCAATGTATATTGAATTGCTTTCCAGAATTAGTGGCCCTTCAAATAAATGCTCATCAAGATTTCTACTGGCGGGAACATAAAAACTGCTAGTATATATGCAGTAAAAACTTAGTAATCTAGTTATTGAGCTCATTTTTCAGAAACTGAACCAGAAATCAACAACCTTAATTAGTCAGACAGCAAATTTCAATACACTAAACACCCAAAGCAGAAGGCTGACACTTGGGGTTTTCATTTCATCAAGTGTTCGTAAAATTTGGATTAGTTATAGTTCGTAATATAGAAACTCAAGTTCAGAACTTGGCATATACTAGATGAGAGATGGCATAAAAATAACAGAGCTGTAATTAAGATAAAAATGTCATTATTAGAAACTTCAAGAATAAGGTTAATTTTATCCTTTTCTAATCTGGACCTAAAAGAAGAATGTTAAATTTTATCCTCGCCAGTTAGCTTTGATGTATTAGCCATAACTTTAAAAAAAAAGGTCTGCTGGCTGATGCTGGTTGATTATTGTTGGATATCTTTGTTCATGTCAATGATAGGTGCATTGCGTTCGAATACAGTTATCTTATTGAGGGCTAACTTCCCGCAACAACGATAAGAGACTTGATACTAGACAGAAAAACAAAATAAAATAAAAAGTTGATTCTGTTAGCTAAAAAAGACCCTTCTCAAATGGCCCTCTCAATTCACTCTTTAACGTTTGCATCTTACTCCAAGGCCAAGCGTAAGTCTCAACAAACCCTAAACTCTCATTTACTTTGATATACATGGAATTTGAGATATATTTATTATTGTTATTATTATTATTATTATTATTTCTCTTTTCTCTCTTTACTATGAACATAACCACCCAAGCTTTATGAAAGTAAATGGACGTAGTTCTAGTTGTTTTAGATGCACTTAAATTTTGAAACAATGAAAATCCCTGTAATGACAAATTGACAATTACCTATTAAAGATTAGGTCTGGGTTGGTTGTTTTATGTCTGAATACACGGATTTGTAAGGGTCAGCTGCAGATGGATTACTTGTATTCTTTTAGTGAAAGTTCCATTGGCCATTCAATGTAATCTTTATGAAGAAAGGTTTGTGATTAATGGTGCAATTATTTAAGGCAAGGATAGTTGCTTGCACTTGGTTTTTTCAAGCTGCTGATTCTAGTGGCGCCGAGGGAACCATAGCAATTGGGTTGGGGGGAGGGGGGAAACTAGAGTTAATATTAGTTGGAGATTATTGTTTTAAAATTTCAATGGGAGTTCTACTATTGGATAGGTGGAGTGAATGCTTTGCTTTGGATCTTTCTGAAAATGCATTTTGCTGGTCCTTTGGTAGTTTAGAATTTTATATCCCCGTTAAATGTTTTTAAGGCTTTAGGGTTCTCTGAAATTTAGAAGTTGAAGTCCTCGCCCTTGCCCTTGCCCCGCCCTTGGCCTGTGACTTGGTTTCATTACCGATGATGATTTAGGATATAACTAAGATTGTTTATGCTAGCCATTATTATCAGCATCATTTGACTTATTTATCACTCACGGCTGCCTATTATCTGGTTAGAATTCAGACCCATTGTTGGATTTGGACTGTGATCGACTAAACTTGGATTTATGATGTAATTATAAATCTTCGATTACATTTAGCAAGCAGAGTTGTTGTTAAAGACAATCTATAGTCCATGGACTACATCCAATCCAAGTTATGTTCACTATTTTCATTTCGTATTGTCTCACAAAAGGCAGTTTACCTCTGTGTTGTTGTAGATTTATGTTGTGTGATGTTTGGTTGATGCATGTAATTTGTGGGAAATTGCCAGTTTGCTTGAACCCTGCGAGCTAAGCTGATTCGATTGATAAACGTGTGAATATTACTTTTTAAATAAAAAGGCTTGGCCGAAACACCTCTAACGTCACATGAACTATGATCCTTGGGCAATTCGTAGATGAAGCCAGAAACAGCAGCTTCAGTGGCAATTGCTGCCAGCTACTGTTGTGGTGGGTGCGGGCAGCACCTACATTTCTTGTTAGAAACATATAAGTCTTGTCATGTAACTAAACATAAGTACATAACATAAAGTTATCTGATCAATGATGGCAAATGACAATTGGAAGGCACATCCATCAAAATGAACCAATCGATTAATTCAATGCCCACAAATAGAAGGAGCTTTAAGGTTAGGCAGCAAAGAAGCTCACAAAGTTTAACACTATACCCTAGGCAGCAAAGAAGCTCACAACACTACAAATACTGGTTCAAAGAATTGCAAGCAAGTTATATTATATGCATAGAAACTCTACCCTCACAAGATAATTGATATTTCAAGTCAAATTTTGAACTTTCAGGTTCAAAAGGCAACCCCTAAGTCACCAACTGCTGTGAAACCGGTAAATATTCTTTTTGCTAATTCTGTATTTGAGTCTATTGCAACTAATTCCATCACAAGGTGTCACGCCTCGAATCTACTTATTTAATATTTAACAACATTATATACTTATAAGACGAATCTTATAAGCATACAAGGTAACAGATATCATATTAATTAAAACTTATAACTATAAAATTGTAACTTACAAATCTTAAGTGTGGAGACCCGCACCCAACCTGCAAAATATTATCCATTTTAGCCCATTGGACCTCACGGTTTTATCCCCGAAAGATGCCTCATGAGTATAGGCTTAAGTTTTTGAAGATCTGCCATGATAATATATATATATGTTGAGACTTAAGCTTATACTTGCGAGACGCCATTTGGGGACAAAACTGAGGTCTAATGAGTCAATGTGGACAATACCTTGCAAGTTGGGTGTAGGTCTCTACCACAAATGGTATCAGAGCATAATCACCAGTCGATGGGAGCTAAGTGCTACACTGTGAGAGCTACTTCTAGAATCCTACTATAGCCAAGCGCTACACAATGGGAGCCACCTCTAGAATCCCAATGCCTAGTCTGATCCTAGTTCTGTCTGTTGAGGATGTTAAGCTTTAAGACATGAGGAGTTTGTAACATCCCAATCTCACATTAGGAATCGTTGAGTATCTATCATAATATTTAAGTAGAGACTTAAACCCACACTTGTAAGGTACCTTTTAGGGACAAAACTGTCAGGTCTAATAGGTTAAAGTAGACAATGCCTGGTAGGTTGGGTGCAAGTCTCCATAGAGATTCTCGATGTGAGATTATGGTGTGACATTAAGTCTTTCAAAATTTTAACAATACACTTTAATCGAAAAACACCAAATATTTTTCTAACTAACAAATCAGCTAAATCCAATATCTAAATACTTATATTCCAAAGCACCTTAAAATTAAAAGTAGATGCTAAACTCATAAGCAAAATCTCTTGTAAAACCTAAGCTCCAAAGATGCATGCACTAATATCTGAAAAAATATGGTAATTAAAAGAGTGAGCATGAATACTCAGCAAGTAACCGACATCCCTTCCATTAGATTAAGTATGGTGCAAACGTTTAGGCCATTATAAACAATAATAGTTCAAGAATAAAATTGGGTATTTGAATATTCAACAAACATATTTATTTTGAAATCATCTTATTTTTAAAATCAAGTTTATCAGATAACAAAACTAAGCAAAATTTCATAAACTATTCATTTTCAACAGTCTCTTGTAGCATACTAAAATCGCATTTAACCCCTATGGCATAGGTCTGAATAAAAACTATTATTCTCAATCGGTGGTACAGTTAGAAATAAAAATCACTATTTTAAACTAGTGGCATGGTTAAAAGAAAAAACTACCATTCTAAACTAGTGGCATGGTTGAAATCGATTTCTAATCACAAAGTACATGTCGATATAGCCAACGTTCAACCCTCGTTAACAAGGCTAAAGCATAGTCATACTAGGAGAAAAATCAAAACATAATATATTTTCAGAACTATACAAAACAACTGATGAAGCATATTTCGAAACATATTTCATACAAAACAATTTCCATATTTTCTTTCGAAATACTTTATGTAATAAATTGTATTTATAATTATAAATAAAAAATATATATGCATAATTACATATTGTTTAACAGGAAATCATATTCAATTAAATCGAAATTACATCGCAGATCAAAACAAAGAATTCTCATATATACAATTTGCATGCTTAATCTGTTTTAATAAAGTAAAGACAAAACATTAACTATTATGTACAAAATTATAAGCAAGATAGAGCTGATTTTTATAGTGTCATAATACCAAAGAGATATCAATCACTTACCTAAACTTACTAAACCGAAATCAAGAAGTAACAAACTTAACTTCTCAAAGCCTATTAATTTGAAAAGTTTTCAAATTAGAAAGTAGGACCTTTCATTAATCTAAACAAACCATTTTTTTTTTTAAATCACTCGAAAACACTTAAGAAGTGTGACAACTCTTTCTTAACCGGAATTATTTATGAAACTAAACTACTTTTATAATTTAGAAAAATATAAAACATTTAAAAATTACAAAATTTATGCCAAAATATAAAATCAGTAATAAATTTACATATGGTTATGAAGAATCATAAAATAAGTAAAATATTAGTTTTTATAAATTTTTCTTCATAAAAATCAAATTTTCAAAAATTATGCTAATTCAAAAGTAATTTACTAAAAATATATTTATTCATGCCAAAATTTAATAAATTTCAAATATTCAAATATTATATAATTTTTAGCAAAAGCGATCAATTATTAGACAAAAATAGCTTCTAAAATAATTAAAAATGAAATTTTTCTTAGTGTTGGAATTTCATATTTTTATAGTCATTTGGTATGCTTTAGGTATCTAATACATTAGATCGAATTCGAATAAGTAACTAGTATCAAAACAAAGTTTGCATATCGTACTTTAAAAATAGAATTTATTTCAGCAATAAAACTGGTCAAAATATCATTTTTTTTAAAGCCAAAAGTTATGAAATTATCACTGGTTACTAAAATTTTGAGTTTCAAAAGTCATTTGGCTGACTTAAAGCTATTAAAACTCCAAATCCATGTAAATGGTGCTGACGTTTTAAAATACAATTTTATAATAGAAATGTAATAGTATAATATAAAATTTTGTTTCAACAAAAACTGATTCATTTGACTTAAGTTTCAAAGGTCAAATTTTAAAAATCATCACAAATGCCCAATTTTTTTTTGAGTTTTCTAGGTTTTTAAATTCGTTTAGCTAACTTTGAGACTTTGATTCTCATAACACAATAATCATCCAACAAACTAAATATCCCAATGGAAAGATCACGTATCATACTATAAACCCATCTAAGTTTCAATAAAAATAGTTATTGAAAAATGGATTTCCGATGACTCAAAATTAACTCGTTGAAACCGTTAAAATTCATTTTTCAAAATAAAAAAAATAATTTCTCCTAAAATACAAATCTGATTAAGTTACCACAAGATCCGTTAGAAAAGTCGGAATAAAATCTAGAGGTGACAGTTGGGAGGGTTCGGGACAGGTCATTTTGGGTTCGGGCTGATTCAGGTTCGGGTCTATTCGAGTTTAGGTCCATTCGGGTTCGGGCTCATTCGGGTTTGGGCCAATTCAGGCTCGGGTTCGGGTTTGAGTATAGTTTACATCAATTTTTTTATTTTATGTTAAATGTAATCACTTTTAAGTAATGTTAAATTCTAAGTTAGGCACGAATTTGGCCCCGTCTGGTACGAAAAAAATCTTAGTTCGGTTCTATGGGTCTATCCATGGCCCAAAATATTTTTGAATTCTAAGCTTAGGGCCGAATTTATCCTGGCCAACCCAATTAAGTACAAATCATTGTTCATAATATTAAAAAGTTATTTTTATATTAATATTTACATATTTTATAATTAAATTT
>JBBYHK010000022.1:180876-191088 GCA_038382065.1 Adansonia grandidieri
TTCAAGATTTGGATAAGAAAATTATTTACTAATGCCATGGGCTTCTAGCTAATGGAATTTTTCGTTTGGAAAATTCGTTTTGTCCTTTAGCGGTCGCAATTCAGAAACTGTTTGATTGTTCAGTTAACGGATTCAGATCATTGGATCGATAGATGCAATACTAATATTTATGATATGTTTTTATATTATAATTATATTTACTATATTAGTTATTTTAATTTTTTATATTATATTATTATATCATATATAATGTCATTTATTTTAAAAGAGACGATATCGGACCGAAGGAACATTGTTTTTGTGGTGTACATTTTGCCCACAAGAAATTGTTTAACCGAGTAAAAAGTCAATTCCTTTCTTTCTGAAAAGAAAGAAAAAAAGGGGTATTATTCTAGAAGATACGCAAGAATCAAGACTGCTACAAGAAACAAATTACAGCTTGCTGGCGGTAATTTGTTTGGTCTTGATTGGGACTTTCCCAATGTGTTTCCCTTCGTTCGCTTCCATTTTTTTCAAAATGTTGCAGCCATTTTGCTAAATAATTAATTTTTGGGCCTATTCTTCCCGGTGTTTAATTTACTCGTTTTATATATTTGGTAAATTAAATTTTAATAAATTTAAATTTTATTAAATTTGATATTAACATATAAATTCATCTTTGATTTACTGATGAATTAATAATAAATTTTTTTTAACTTCACGTACGATTAATAATTTATCATATATTTTATTTTTTTTATTATATTTAACAATTATGTGTTATCCTATTTAATATTGCATATCTTACTTTTATACTTAACTATAATTGATGCAATAATTTCCCTTTTCATATATATATATATATATATATATATTGGGTGGGATGCCTATTAATTAAAAGAAGAAAAAAGCAAAGGAAAAAAGAAAAAAACGGTTGCGCAAGTGGCCAAAAAGTAGTCGTTTGTGTCATAATAATTGTAGCTTTGTTTTACATCACAAAACTATGCGTCAAATTGCCAATCGCTGCCCTAAGTCACGGCGATGCTCATCTCCCACTCCCCGCTTTCTCATCGTTTTCCTTTTTTTTTTTTTTCCCCTTTTTAGATCGGCCATTGCCATTGGAGATGTGTTTATTATTTTCAAACATAGAGCATGATGCATGAATACTACTTTATGCTAAACTTCAATTGAATAGCTAGCTCGAAAGCTATCACAATTAATTAATTCCAAATATGAGATGATTAAAAGTGTAAATTTATTCATCCAAAAAAATTAATTAGAAAATACAAATATTCATAGATTGAGTCGGATCACATCTAAAAATTTTTGAATTTCTTATCTCGAATTTGGCTTGACTTATAGACCCAAATTATTATTAAAAAATAATTTTTACATCTGTATTAATATATTTTTATTATTAAATTTAAATAACGATTAATACAAATCTAAATTTAAATTTGTCCAACTTAATAGATACATGATCTTTGAATACATCTACTTGAAAATAGGCAAGGATATTGCCCGTAGAAAACAATTAAATAATCATACCTCAGGTTAATTAGCTTAACCAAGTTCGTTAAAAAATAAATGCTTTACATGTCAATGTTGCATAAGGATTTGTTTATGATATAAACCATGACATTTGACTTGAACCGATAATAATGTAGTTATTTTGGGCTATTGGCTCGTGTGCTTCCTTTGTCCATTTTCTTATTCTAACTCCATAGTAAGTGAATAAAATAAAAGAAATAATAAAAACGTTTTAAATTTGCAGGCCTCCAACACCCAGTTTTTAGGAGACCAGAGAAAATTATGATAATATAAATTGACTATTTCTTGATTGATGGGCGCGGATTAAACAAATCATGTAAAGATCAACCTAAATATTCTTCTTCAAACTAATTAGCACACAAATGATCAAAGTCTATGTAGTTGCCATTTGACCCAAGATCAAGTTCATTCGAAATGGGACTAATAACTGAGAAATCCCAATAAGAATATTGAGAAATGTTCAAAGTAATTTTAACTGAAGATTTTTAAGGATTGTTTATTGTAATATTTCATAATAAACTGGTCTATTTCTATTGGTCTTAAATTCCATAGTTTTTGGGCTAATTTTTTGGTGTTAAGATAATTGAATTGACCCATAATTTAGATGATGCAGTTCAAAATTTTTAAAAAGTAATGCTTTTTTTCATCCCAAAATTTTAGAATTATTGAGGCAAATGTCGACAGTTTCAACTTGAAATTGATATGTACAACTGTTCAATCAAAGATTCATCCCTCGAATGATTCACTTGTTTACCATTTAGGCAGCCTCTAGGTTTTAATAACTTACAAGAAATTTATGAATATATTAATTTTATTCCTGTTGAATGCATGCATCATCAGTGTTACAAACTTAGACACTTTCTTAGAAATTAAGCAAAATCTAAATTCTAAAGCCTGGGACCATGCATGCATTAATGAAAGGCTAACAGTAACGTAAAATAAAGGGAAATAGTTCTAAGCATTGATGATTACGATCAAGAAAGCGAGTTTGCCGATTTGCCGTTACGATATATTGATGCCAGTTTTCTTTGGATCAAGAAAGCAAGTTTGTTGATTTCTTGACCTAATCAACTCTTAATATTAATTATGATCGAGATTCGAGCGTGCTTTTCCCGCATTAAAAAAAAAAAAAAAAAAGAGTAACAAAGGTAGGCTTTATCATTAATAACAGACAATTAGTTTATTAACCACTTGCTTCACCTTTTATTATTGGCTCCTAACTCTCCAAAGATGGAATGTAGAGAAATATGAAAAATGTAATATCCTATTTACTTAATTAGCTACTTAAAAAAAGAAAAAAGGAAAAAAGCAATGGAGCACCAACAATTAAATATTTCATAGCCATCGGCATCGACCAACGTCAAGCTACCTAATTTCTAGTATAAAATTTTTTAATTAATAGGATTGGGGTAGGAGAACCAGATTTCCGAATTTGGTTCTTGTCTTTATTATGTATTTAACTTAATCCGTGACATTTAATTTGATTTCTTGGACTAATAATGCTCGTGGGGTCAATAATCTTTTTAGTTTTTCTTTGTCTAAATTAATTCTACTTTTATAATTTATGAATTAATAAGTTGATATAATTTGCAGGCCCTTCAACACCCTTAATGTGACTTTTGTCAAAAAAAACTCATAATGTTACCAATTTTTGTAGATCAAAGTTATGATAATTTGAAGAAAAAAAAAAAAACGTTTTGAATATTGACATTTGATGCCACCTTTAAACGTTGATTATATGATCTAATTAGATTAAGTCTGAGTTTATTTGGATCAACTTTTTTTATCTATGAAACATATTAAATACCCCATTAAAGCACATTTATGGAAATTAACCAAACCCTAATCATCAATCTTATCAAATATTTTAAAACTTGAGGTTTTATTTAGTTAAAACCTTAACATGACTTTGATGAAAATGTAATTTGAACGCTAAAAATGATTTAATTTTCAAGTTTACCATTCAATTTAATAGACACAACCCCCCAACCCCGCCCCCCCCCCCCAAAAAAAAAAATTGCAGTCCCCAGCCATATGTTATTGTGTACGTAAACCTAAGCCCACCGCGTCTAATGGTTGAAAAAGAGGTCCAATAATCGAACAGCCTTACCTCTTTTAAGCTACATGGAAACAAGTTGACACTGATCATCGTATGAAAAAGCTTTAATGTATCGTAGATAGTGGAAATTGGTATCTGGTTTTTTGTTTTTTGTCAGAACAATGGCATAAGTCTCTACATTTTACAATGTCTTTGAGCTTAAAATTAAGTTTAACATGGGATGTCAAATATGTGACAATTTCTATATGAGGAATTCCATCAAGAAGTCATCCATAGTTGCACCCACAATAATTTTTTCTTTTGCCAAAAATGATCATGTGCCAACTAATTAATATGAATAAAAAGAAAAAAAAAATTCCAAAACTTGAATGATCCACCTTCAAAGTAGTTAATACATTGCCCGAAAAGTCAACAACGGTGAACACTCAGAGTCATACATGTCAAAGCCAGAGTTGAACAATCTTCACCAAGATAGTCTAAATGAAACGATAGTATATATATCAAGGAAAAACTGAGAAAATTTAATGATCCTGTGAGTCTTTAACGCGTTGCTGCTTTTCTTTCGTTAATTATTTGCGATTGTTTTCTTTTGTGGTTCACATTGAAATTAGAGAAGCGTATGGTTACAGGTAGCACGTAATCGAATCCAAGTTGAATTTGAATAATTTTTTAGTATAAATACGTTATTTACACTGAGTTACTATCGAAGTAAAGCTAAGCTTTCGTCGTTGTCAAAATTAAGAAACATACCCTGAAAGGAAATTAAAGTTCATAATCAAAAGTAAATTCGATAATTAGTGAATGTATTTTGTATTTTATTTTTTATTATATTTATTGTATAAATATAGACATGATACAAAATTATTAAATATTTTAAAATTTTAATCTAGAGAATATATAATACATCAATTAAATGTGTCATATCTTATTTATTATATTATTTATATATTTATTAAACGTCAAAATTATCAAATCAATTTAAAAACTAAAAATGCAATTTGTTTATTTAGGTCATATATATTTTCAAGAAATTGCGCATCAATTGCAGTCCTTCAATCTCATTCTTGCGGGAACGCTGAAGATTCTTCTTGTTCTTCTTCTTTTTGATATATATATATATATATATATATATAAATGAAAAAGCCAAGAAATATCAAAGCCAAAATTGATTAATGATTTCAAAATTTCCCCTTCACTCTCCTTTTCTTCGCAACTTCCCTACGTAGAAAAAAAGAAAAATTTCCAATTTAAAAGGTTAAATTTTTAGGTAAGGTTCAATAAAAAAAAAAAAAAAGAAAGAACTTCAATCTCCAACGGAAAGATTCGTTATAATATAAACATTTTAGATTAATTAATTTTATAATGGAGTGAGTGACCATGAATAAAGGTATTATATAATATAATATATATATATATATACATATATAATTAACAATTTATTTGTGGAGTATATATGAGTCCAAATAATCACTCTAAAAAGGGGGTTTTCTCTTTTTTTTTTTTTAATAATTAATTTGCCTATTTGCTTTACCTAATAGGCCACCATGATAGAAGTGTCCAAGTCAAATTTAATTCCATATAAGCGGAATTACACCTTATTATTGTCCAATAATTTGGACTATTATTTGGAACAAATTTCTATTAAGCTGAATTTTCACTTCATTGGTTGAAACTAACTATGTAACAATTTATTAATTTGGTTTGATCGAATTACTAATTAAAGATAAAAATAATTTTATTTAAATTTAATTATAAAATTATATAAATTTTAATCTAAAATATTTTTAAAATATTTTAATATTATTTAAATAATAAAATATACTGTCAAATCAACTCGATTTTCACCTAATTCAAATTTGATAAAAAAATTCTTTCACTTTTAACCCAATTTAATCTAGCCTATCAATAAGTGTTTTTTTTTTTAGGCTTGGAATTAAGATTAGAATCCACTGAAATTCAAAGCCAACAGGATGCATATACGTCAGTAGGGCCAAAAGTGCTCCCCCTAGAGCCTTCATCTTGTCAACCCAAAGGCCGAATTCAAATTTGGCACTTTGCTTTTGTTCACATGTATCGTCACAGTCACTCGCTCATCCATCCCGATTGCTATAAACCCTCTCTCTCTCTCTCTCTCTCTCTCTCTCTCTCTCTCTCTATATATATATATATATATATATATAGTTTGGATCAATTCATACTAATTTTAAATTTAAATTGATTTAAGTTTAAGTAATTTTAAATTAATTTTTATTTGATTTGAATTTAATTCCTTTAAAATTTAGATTTTTTTTAAATTTTGAATTATCTTAAATTTAGATATTTTTGAATTTCGATTATTTTTGAATTTAAATTGTAATTTTTTTATAATCAAATAAAATTAATTAAATCAAGTTTAGGTTCTAACGTGTTGGAGTAAGATGAATATAGATAAAATTTTACGTGCGTCTACACATACATAATCTATGACGTAGCTAAGACTATTTTCTGTGAACTGGAGAAACTTCATATGCAACCCCATAGCCTCATTTCATTTACTACTTGTTTCTGGCCTTTCTGGGTACATTTGAATATTTAGTTTCATAAATGGTTAAGGATTTGCCATTGGAGACGCGCATTTCAATCGATGACAGTGAAGCAGCACGTCACATCTCATCTGAAAATTTCATTTGAACAATTGATGTTTTCTGGTTATGATTGTTAAGTTTTTGGCGTGTCAATGTAGAAACTTAAAAGTCAAAAACTTAAAGGTACTTAATACGCTTCGTCCAGGTGATCCGTGAGAGAAATTTCCGTCGCATAATCCAGACGTTTTATGATTCAGAACTTGAAAGAGATAATATAATATATTTCTTTCTTTCTTTTTATTTCCTTTTTTTTTCTGAAAAAATTATAGCCATATATATATATATATATATATATATAGATTTCATCGAAAAGTTTAGATAGCATCATGAAGCATATTGAGCGTTGCATGTGGGTATTATTACTTCTTTTCTAAGTGCATGTCAATGTTCACTTTTGTTGAACCCCATGTGCCTATAATGGCAGTCTTTCACATTTTTTTGTTCCAAAGTATATGGGGATACCTTCTACATAATATATTTATATATGTATATAATATTGGAGAGAATTTGGGATCAAATTTCTCCACCCCATCCATCGATCCCCCATTCCCCTTGCGTGATACATATAATATTATTTACCAATTTTGGTCTTATTCAAAGAGCTTGTCAGTTCAAATCAAGCAAAACTTATTGTTAAAGCCAAAGTTATTGACTCCAATATGGAAATGCTGAGGACATAAATTAACTAGAGGAGGTTGAACCAAGTGAAATAGACACTAGTTAAATCTAACTAGTTACACAATTATACAAAATAATAATAATAATAATAATAATAATAATAATAATAATAATATGATAAAATATATAAAAATACCATGACAAAAAAAAAATAGCTAGAGGTTGATTTGAAGTAAGCTACCTTCAAAGTTTGACAACTACATGCCCAATCGAAGCAAGCATTTATTATGACCGATCATTCCTAAAAAGTCAAAATGCAATGAAATATTCACATGGAAGGAGTAGTTTCAAAACGTTTACAGGTTTTGATTTTGAGTAAACTCTAAAAACTAGTACACTTAAAAAAATTATATAATATATATATATATATATTTAAGTTCAGATCTTTAGAAATTTGAATAAAGAGTAGGGTTTGCAAAACATGTGAACATTTCCTTCAATTATAAAAACATTCAAATCTTTATGAACTCGTACTTTTTTTTATAGATTTATGTTTGATGCACTGTTAGTGTATAACTTTATATACTAACAGTAAATCTGGGATGTCACCTAAAAATATGATTATTTATGTTGAGTTTTTAAATTTTTTTTTAATTTTATATTTGTGTGCTGATGAGATATCTTTGTTTAGTTCACTATCAATGTATAAGATTATACACTAATAGTGTATCAAATACAAATCTATTATATATATATATATATAAATATATAAATTATATATATAAAAGAATGGTTTCTAAACATCAAGTGCAAAGGAAAAGATTAAAGACATGAGTTGTCCATTTAAATTAAGTAAAACATTGTACTTCAAACAAAAAAATAATTAATTTGAACAATTATTCAATGCTTTCCTAGAGATAAAGTGAGTAAAAGGTTTAAAAAGAATAAATGAATAAAATCATACGGGATGGAATGAGTTCAATCGACTTCCAATGTGGTCTTTAAGTTTCCCATCCTGGGTCATAGGTTCATTGGGCCTTGGCTCGGTTTTTTACTCACAGCCTCTCCTTTTGTTTTCTTGAGTGAAAATTTATCAAAGAATTGGACTGACCCAACAAACCCAATGCACCAAGATCCAAATCGAATGGCCACCACTGTCACTACGGGTATAACAAAGTTGAAATCGATTTACGTGAAGCTTCATTCAAAATTTAAAGTTTGATGTTTAACTTAATCTCAATTGATTTTTACTTTGAAAATTCGAATTCAATTTGCAATAAAAATCTAATTGCTCAGGTTTGATTAATTAGGTTTAAATTCATTTATCTAATAAAAAATAAATTCAATTTTTATATTTGACTTCAAACTCGATTATTTATATTCGAAATCGAACATAATTTTTCAATACTAATTAAAAATATATAAATTAAAAATAAAAATAAGCTTAACTAAACTCACAAACTATTTGAATTAACTATTAAAATACTCGAATTCAACTTGCTTGATAGCTCGAACTATTTGAGCTTAAGCATAAACCAAACAAATTCAAGGTTTTTATTTTTTATTTTTGGTCAAAGCCAAGCAGCGTGCAAAAATCAAATATTTCATTTACGCTCCTAATTGTCAAGGGAGATTCTATGAACTAAGCTTGTCCACCTTAATTTTCTTATTCTTTTATTTGTTTGCCATAACCAAGCCCACAGTTTGCATGAGTTTTACAATGTAAAGAACAAAGAATGTAAAAGGACTACAGCCTATTGCCTTGCTTATCTTCGAGTTTTTGTTCCTATAGAGAAGGATTTCCAGAACACCGAAAAGTTTTGAGATTACGGCTCCATTTGGTTATAAGGAAAATATACGAGTAAAAATGCTTTAATTTAATGGTTTAAGTGAACCGGCAGCAACTCTTCAATCAGATTCAGTCAAGCATATGACAAAAATAATGGCTAAAAGAAAGGCTCGACCAAACACTTTTTTTAGGTCCCAATAATTCATTATAGTTAGAGAAGATAAAGGTTAAAGGAATAATTATGAAGAAACTAAAAATTTCGACGCAAAAGTTAAGCAACATCTTCGAGTTGAGTACGAATCTTAAAACCAAGGTTATCCCTTCCTAAGTTAAAATGAAAGCTCAAGCTTACACCTTAATGGCATACTTCCTCATTGGGAAGTACATCTCCCTCTTCTTCTCGCGCTCCGTTTTCAAAGATTGCTGTGTAAAACAAAATGCAAAAGGTCAAATACCAAAAGCTACATAATTAACCCATGATGGAGTCTTGTACCCTAATAACAAAAGAGTATTAACACGTAGCGAGGAAGATTAAAGATATATAAAGTATAGGAGGAGAAAGCAAAGAGAAATGTACAAATTGTCACATATACTTCAGAAACACAAACACATCATCATCAAAATACTACCCAAAGTTCAAAAGCCAGATTTTTAAAAACCTTTCCAGTTCAATAAGTAGCAACAACGTATCATCCATGTGGATCTTCCATTTTTTTTTCTTTTGTGCATCGGGTCCTTCAACCTTTTACCATCTAGACCATTAGACAAGCCAGAAGAAGGCAAGGAACTCATGTTCTTATAACATTCTCCTCATCCACCGATTTAAAAGAGATCCATGAAGTGGGGCACAAACAAAGCCAATAGATCCATTTGGAGTTTCATCCTCTTGATTACGGTCGTAATTGGTAAAAGAGGTTAACTGTTCAATAGAATATGGACAAATAACGAAAATATAATTTATTCTATTCTAAAACCAAGAAATCACTAATTTTCTTTGAAAATGAGCAATTATCAGGGACAAAACCCTGATATCTTGAAAAGTAGCTGAGGAATAATTTTATTAAGCACCTTTACAAATGTTATTTTATAGCTGCATCTGTCCTAAACTAAACATAACCATGATAAGAACTCATTAAGTTTAACTTCTCTCCAAGGAAAAGAAAGCATAAGACACACACTAGCCAACTAGAAAAGGTTAGGCACTGAGCTTTTAGGATAGCCAAAGTTTGAAAATTTCGGTTCAGCAATTCTCTGGTGATTGATAAATGAAACTACTTGGAGTAATTTAAGGCCAGAAATGGTAGCAGCAATGTGATCGAGCCTCAAGGGAAGCAAGTTAGATTAACAACTTTGGCAACTTCTCAGAGAATGAAAGCCTTATTAATTTATCATCAACATAGAGCGAATCAAAGATTATTTCACTTATATACATAAACTTCTATGGTCTTCCGTAAAAGATTATTAAAAAAAAAATTCAAATTGAAAATATTAACACATCTCGACTATAAAACACCCTCTAAAATAAAAGCACTAGAAATGTTCATAACAACACAAACTAGTAGTTAGTTTACTTTCATACAAATAAACATAGT
>JBBYHK010000022.1:192734-207857 GCA_038382065.1 Adansonia grandidieri
AGAAATTATGAATTTTTAAACATATTTAACATTTTATTGGTTCATGACCTAGGTACAAAGATGTTTTAACATTGTAGAAAAGAATTTAACTTATTGAATAAAGAGTAAATGAAAGCCCACTTGATTGGTTCAATTTCCTACCATTGAAGAGACTTGCATTCAATTTGATGGTGCAAATAAAAAAAAAAAAATGTTGATTTGCTTTCTAAGGTAAAATATTGGTTGATCATATAACTAAAATTACAAACAAGAAATGCATGTGGGATTGGAGATTCTTTTCAGTGTTAATTATTACCAGAGCTGTCTGAGAAGGAAAATTTATCAAGAAAAGGCTTCAGATTATCATAAACAAAACAACGGTTTTGTTAATGAAAAAGAAGACATATTTATATAACTTAACAATGCAAATTAACTCTTTGATGTTTGTGTGGAAATTATCATTTTGGGGGCTTATTTCCTTTAGATCAATAAAATTAACAGGAAATATACTGAGACTTCCCTTACCATCATTTATTTATAATTTGGTAGAGATGAGTCCCCACGAAAAATTTTTGATAATCGAGAAGCTCTAATTTGTGGGATTGATCTTTCATGTGAGAAAAAAGCACGTTTTTTCCATCAAAAACTAAGGGCAGTTGCTAAGAAATGGTTGACTCCAAATACCAATCAGTTTGCAATTGATGATGGTAATTATATCGTACACGTTATCCAAATTTTAAATAAATATCGCATATAAATATATTTAATTTATTTTAAATTTTATATATTTAAAACATTATGTTTTATATTCTAAAAATAAATATAAATTATAAATATTTTAAAAAATAAAATATCAATTATAAATATATAAAAAAAAAGGAAAAATCAATGCGACTTGCATTTTAAATTGCCTTCAAATCCACTCATTTTCATGCCAAAGCACCCTTCCACACGCGAGGCAGCTGCCTTCTAATGGAAAACACCTCAGCCATGCATTTCCTAGGCATAATCATCACAACAATCTACTTTTAACGCTGTGGATTGACACTGCTTCATAATAATTGTGAGCAGTTCGCAGTTCACAACACTAAAATGCTATTAAAATACAAATTTTCAAAAAGCTTATATGAATTGATCTGGATCCGATATCTAATTTGAGTTTGACATGTTTGTGACAAACTTGACATCACCCGCTCAGACAAATATTTAATCTGCTTAAAACTGGTCACATTTCTAGCAGCAAATCTGGATTCTTATCCATAAGACAATGAACATGGATCAATTGTATTTTGGTTTTTTTTTTCGACATTTGCTTTGTCTTGTCTTAATTGTAATCCCTGAATTTAGGCACTAGCAAGATTCAATTGTTCCCGCAAGAAAGAACATCATCTTGAGCTGTGGTTTAGTTAGAATATTAGCTAATGTTTTTTATTACAAAAAAGTTCCATGAAAGTTCCTGGAAGAGTTTTGATGAATACTTTAACTGATCAACTTGATAAGCTTTTCACGAAATTATAGGTCACAAGAAGACGACAATGAAAATGATAACAAATGAAATGGGTACTTTTCATTAACTATTATGTATAAGGTAGCTAATTAAACTATGTGTATAGAATAACTATTATCTATTAGATTATTGAATTAAAACTTGGATTAATTTATACTTTTAGAGCAGTTGCTGCTCTGCCGGTGATGATCCCTTTATTTTTCAATATTCAAGTACGTATCATAAAGGAGAAGAATTGTGCTAAAAGAAGAGGTTAATTGTATTTGATTAACGGCCCCTTACTTGAAGAAGGGCAAAGGAGATAGAGCTTGGAAAGATTGTCTCTTAGGCAGTAGCAAGGGGTCTATTGTAAGCTCGGTGTTAATTCGTACAGCTATATTTAAAAAGTGATATTCATAAAATTTAAAATTTAATTCTTAGTATTCGTATTCTTTTCTTTTATCCCAAATTGAGCTTTCTTTTGTACCAGAAAAAAGATCTGTTTTGTAAGGATAAGATAAGATTTTGAGTATAAAAGATGAATAATGACAAAATTTATGAGTTTATGCAAACCCTTTTCATATCGATCTTTGTTTTAATCTCAAAGTTATAATTTTCCCATAATTATGCAGGGAAGCCATATCAGTACTTTTCCAGTTCATGATTGGGGAATGAATTCAAGATCTAGCTAGGCAAATTGATGGGATTTCACTAATATGAATGCATGCTCTCAATTAACTCAATGATGTATTTATAAAAAAGCAGATAGCTAAGTTTCAAAATCCATAGCCAACCTAACTTTTTAACCCCACTATGGAGAAAAGTCTAGAAACTAAAATAATCTGAAGTTAACCAAAACTTTGAAGGTCCGGAATTTGATCACATATTTTTGGGGGCGGTATGATTAATCCACACTTCAAGTGGGACCTAATTACTTCTTTTTCTTTTTATTTTATATAAAAAGAATTATAATTTAAAAGACTCATATCTATATATATATTGATATTCAAAATTTAAAATTTATTAAATGTCGTTATTTAAAAAAAAAAAGAAGGTCATATGATGCATGGAGGGGTTTTTTCTTTTATCCCCTATATATATTTCTCTATCTAATCCACCTATTTTAAAAGCAGATTAGTTGGCCTTTCTATTTCAGCTTTTCTTCCTCAAAACTAGAGCATATTTACTTAGCTAAACTCCAGTCAAAGTCATTCCCTCTCTTTCCAAATTAACATGAAAGGAATGGGTATTTTCTGTGCTTCTTCAGCATCCACTGCCATCTGCTCCAGCGTGGATCATCGATCCATGGTCCGCAATGGCCATAGGCCAATCGATCGTCAAAAATCTAAGCCTCACGCACCTTGTTCATCAGAGCTGCCTATAATTCCTAGGCCTTACCATGAAAAGAGTCGAAAGAGCTCCGTCAAGCCAAGTGATGCACGTAGAAAAAGCTTCTCTGAGGTTCATGATCTAAACAGTGCTCCTGGGTCCTCTAGATATCTTCTAAGCGATCGACCCTTTATTGACTGGTTATCAGACTCTGATGGTGTCTCAGCATTAGTTCCGGCTCAGCCTGCAAAGCCTAAGCATGTTAGCTCCTCCAACGATTCTCCAGCTTTAAAGTCTTCTTCATCTGCTAGGTCTCCTGACCAGGTAAGCTCCAACGATCTCTAGTCTTTCGTTCCCCTTAACTTCTCCTGTTTTGGTTCTAACAAAGACCGAAGGACCTCAAACTTGAGGAAGCTAAATCACTATCTAACATTTTTTAACATAAATATTCTATTTGTTTCTGTATTTGAAATTGCAGGTGGTGGTTTTGAGGGTCTCAATCCATTGCAAAGGATGTGAAGGCAAAGTAAGGAAACATATCTCAAAAATGAAAGGTGAGTTTCAAGTTTAAACAGTTAGCTAGCAAAGCTTTGCTTATAACTTATAAGTAAATTTTCAAATATTATTCTTGGCAATCTTTTGGCAAGCCAAAATGGCTACATTTTTATCAGTTCGTTAAGCATAAAACCCTAAGTAGTTTAGTGGTTTAGAATCATAAAGGAAATGCACTACCATATTTTAAGCCAGGGTTTTTTTTATGCAGGTGTGACATCATTCAATATAGATTTGGCGACAAAGAAAGTGACAGTAATTGGGGATGTAACTCCCTCAAGCGTTCTAGCAAGCATGTCCAGGGTGAAGAACGCACAGCTCTGGCCATCTACTGCCGCAACAGCAGCATCTGCATCTTCCCAGTGATGAAAACGAATTACTGATGAAAATAACAATTGGGTTTTCTTTCCTTCTTTTCTAAATGGAGTAGAGTGTGTGCAATATGACATATTAGCAGTTTGTGCGTGTTTTTTCACAAAGGAGGTCACAACTTATGAGTAATAGTAAAAAGTTATATATATTGATATTTAAATCTAAATTTATTATATGTCATCTCTTAAGAATGATTGTAGTTTATGCGTTTTCCTCAATCTAAGTGCATGTTAGATACTAATTAACATTTGAAATGTAATATAAATTAATCAAATGTAAGCTGTTACGGGGATTGTTATCATATCATAACCTTTGTTTTTTAGATCAATCAATGATAAACTTTGGTGCACTTGTGCCTTCTGATAACTTGATCATATCTCGGAGCAAGCAAATTGAATTAATTACAAAACATTGCTTTACCCTTTCTCTCAATTTAAAAGTTCCTTGGCTTACGCCGGCACACTCGGGAATCTCTAAAATTTCTTGTTTCACCCAGATGATACCCCACCCAGCTGGTGGTGGGGGCTATTTTGCTGCAGCATGTGACTGCAACACCAGTACTTACCATGTGAAAATTTTCAAATTTTGATCTCCATTTTCAATAGTTTAAAGTGTTATAAAATGGGGAAATTAGCAAAAATCTCTAATTAAAAAACTTGCATCAGATCATTAGACTGGCTAGACTTTGTGTATTAGAAGACTCAGATCAAACAACATAATTGGTCCCCAAGCATGAACCACTCGCGTGATCTGATGCACTAATGATAAGTGCAGTAGTGAAAGCATGATAAACAAATTGAGGGAGACAAGTAGAGGAAATTTTCTGCAGTCAGTGACAGAACAGAATTTCTAACCCTGGGACAAAAGTATTTTGCACTTTTCTTCTGTCTGATGAGCCATGAATCCAGTGGGTGGCTGTACATTGTTCCAATGGTTAAAAATATTAAATTTTTATAAGACATTGAAACTTAAACATTTACTCCAACTTTTTTTAATATTTATTTTTAATATTTATATTTAACATATATCCAAATATAAATATAAAAATATAATCTTCTACGATATTTTAAATACATAAAAAATTTTAAAAAATAAATATATCTATATTAAATATATATTAATAGTCCCCACTAACATTTAAATTCTAATAAGAGGTACAGTTTCACATTACTTTTGCCTTTGGAGATCAAATTTATGATTCTATCAGTATCTCTCTGTTGTTGGTCAAACTAGGTGTCCTACTAAAGGTTCATTTGTCTTTAATCTTTACATACATGGAAAACCCTGAATTGGGTAATCATTCAGTAATTAAAAACCTATGATAGCTTCAATTTTTTTTTAACAAGTTACGAATTTTATTCATCAAAAAAAAAAAAAAAACAAGATAACTTGCTACAAAAGTTGCAATATGTTATAAACAAGAACAAATAAGAGAAAAACAATTAATTATGATTTTTTAAAAATTAACAAAGACCAGCCACACTTCACCTTATTTCCCTTGGAAGTTTTTTGGGTACCAAACTAAAGCCATTAAGAGTAAGAAAAGTGTAAGCTTAAAGCACATGGTAAAGACTAAAACCTTCTTTTGTTTTGACATGGTTCCAACTTTTGGCTGCAATGCTAATCTAAGACTTGCCCTTAAATTAGACCTAATAATTAATATATTCATATCATATTTATATATTTTATTTTATTATTATCATGTTTAAATTTTTTTATATTTATATTAATTTTTATATTTATATCATATTTTTTTATTTTTTTATTTTATATACGTTATATTTATATAATTATATTAAATATGGCACTTCAAATTAATCCTTGGGCGCCATTCTAAAGTGTGGGCAAATTTTGGTACATCCCTTCCCCACGTTAAAGCAAATGATGACCCTCCGAGTAGCACTTTTGGTTGCAAGTCCATGTCCATTTTCGTTTTTCCAAAGAGTGGGGCTAGCCTCTACGTCACGCTGTTTCTTCTTCTTCTCCTTCTTCTCATTCTTTTTTGTTCTGTTTTTGCTTTTAAAACTTCATGGTTTCTTAACCAACTCAAAGTTACTCAAAGGGACAAAAGGAAATTATGAAATTTTAGTAGATGTGGGAGTGAGAAAAATTCCAAATATATCACCACAATGTCGAATTTAATATTTGTATTTTGGGTCCACTTAAATATTGTTTAGAATTATTTATTATATTTTTAAAAAATATTTGTATTTAATACATTATTTTTATTGAATTTAAGAAAAAAATAATATTAATTACATTTTTATATACATACATATGTATCACTTAACCAATATCTAATGATATTAATTAACATTTTTCTCCTATTTTATTTTTTAGTATCTTTTTTCGTTTTCTTTGGTCTTAAATGTTTTTGTAACTTTCTTTTTTTTACTAATCTTGGACAGCTGGATAAAGAAAAAAACTAGGGAAAAAGACTTTTAAAAGACGTAATTTGTGATGAAAATTTTATATATTTTTAATTAAATAAGAATTTAGTTAACGAATGTTTATAAATATTTTTTAATTTTTAAAAATATTTTAGGCAAATTATTTATTTTTATGCAATTAAAAAAATAATATAATTATTTTTTTCCCATTTTAGGAAGACACCGCTAAGCTTTCTCATGAAATAATTAAAATTCTATTCAAAGCAAGGAAAGGAAGGAATAAAGAGAAATTGTTCACAATCAATGAGGGCCGCTCCGATATCCTGACCCGGCCCGTATAAAACGAACCCAGGCCTTTTTTGCAATCTTCTTTTTGGATACAGTAGGCCCTTATTGAAAGCCCATTGGACAATTAGTGTAATTTCGAAAAACCCCTATCTATATAAACCCTAATCTCCCATTCGCCTCTTTCCAGAGAACCCCAGACGGCTGTTCCCCTTCTCCATCGACGACAGGTCTCCTTTCCTCTCTTTATCTTTGTCATTTCGAAGTAATTTCGGTTTTTAAAATTTTTTTAAGCTTTTCTTTGTATTTTGTTTTTTTTTTTTTTTGGTTTAGGGTTTAGAAGGGATTGAGGCAGCAGCAACCAATGGCTCCAAAAGGTATTTGGATTTGGATTTAGATTATATTGATTTTGAAATTTATACTCTTCTTTCACTGCATTTTTTCTTCGTAATGCTTATTCTAGTTGTAATTTGTTTATTTAATCTCTGTTTTTGTTTTGTTCTTACGAAATATCAAAATGAGGTTAAATTTTTTTACTTAATTTTGTGCTGCTTGGAGATTGTTGTGTTTGTACCGCTATTGTAAACTTTCTGCTATTGTTAACTCTGGTTTTGATTTCCCTTTTCCCTAACTCTTGTTTGTTGTTGGATTTGTAAGATAGACAATTGGTCAATTACTAAATAAGTTTTGTTCTTTTACATTGATTTCCATTTCATAGCTTTTGGAAATTTGGATTCTTGATTGGAATTTTCCCCTT
The DNA here is from genome assembly GCA_038382065.1 of Adansonia grandidieri. Taxonomy (NCBI): domain Eukaryota; kingdom Viridiplantae; phylum Streptophyta; class Magnoliopsida; order Malvales; family Malvaceae; genus Adansonia; species Adansonia grandidieri. The sequence continues at coordinate 199,885 of JBBYHK010000022.1, forward strand.
ATTTGATTAAATAGTTCTATTGGTGTTTGATATGAGCTAAATTTATCAAGCTCGAAGTTTATAGTCTTGGCTTTGTTATTATATAGTTTGTAGGATGTATCTTTTTGTATTTTTTTTTTTATAGTTTCTATTTGTACTTCGCTCAACTCTGTTGTGAATGTGGTCATGTTGGACGGCTAACTGCTGACCTCTTTGTATCGATAGATGTGGTTGGGTTTGTGTTGGATATTGATTCTGCCTGAATACAAGCTACTTAAATAACGGTGTTTATAGCTTTTCTTTATTTATATTGATTGTTGTATATGTTATGCAGTTGAGAAGAAGTCAGATCCAAAGGCACAGGCATTGAAGGCTGCGAAAGCAGTGAAATCTGGAGCTACTTTTAAGAAGAAGGCCAAGAAGATCCGAACAAAGGTTACATTCCATAGGCCAAAGACCTTGAAGAAGGATAGGAATCCAAAGTATCCACGCATTAGTGCTCCGCCGAGGAACAAGCTTGATCATTATCAGATTCTCAAGTTTCCCCTCACAACTGAGTCTGCAATGAAGAAGATTGAAGACAACAACACTTTGGTTTTCATTGTTGACATCCGTGCGGACAAGAAGAAGATAAAAGATGCTGTTAAGAAGATGTATGATATTCATGCCAAGAAAGTGAACACCTTGATCAGGTAAAACTTTATTTTTGCTTGTTAACTAGTATTGTGTCCATGAACTAGTTTATATACCTACTGGCACTTATTTTATAGCTCAGAATGGTCTACTGTTTGATATATTGTTTCTCCATAAGTTTTTAGGCCAGTAGGATGTTTGATATTCATTGGACAACTCATTTGTTATCACAAAGCTACATGTGAAGAACTGCAAATGATTGATACATTAGTTGGGTATCTTTTGGATTTCAAATTATTTATTATTGTTAAATTTGCCTTGAGACCATTTCTATTTCTGATTTGCTTCAGTACAACGTTATTCTGAATTTTCTGCAGCATTTATATATAATTGCTTGATTGTATTCTTCAATTAGGTTTCTTTATGGTTCATTCTTTCCATGTCTTTATATTCCTTTTTCCCACTCGTCTTTTATGTTTGCAATATTGTTATTGTGGACATTAATCTTTTGGTTATGTTTCTCATACTCCAGGCCTGATGGTACGAAGAAGGCCTATGTTAGGTTGACACCTGAATATGACGCCTTGGACGTGGCAAACAAAATTGGAATTATCTAAGCTACTTGGTTGCAACCTTATTGAGCATTTATTTTTCTTTTGTTGCAAAGAGTAAGTTAATTTCGAGTTGTTGAACAGGAGATTTAATATTAGCTTATGAAGTTTGTAATCTTGCATTATTTACCGGTTAGTTTTCTGTGGTTCAACTGAGGACAGAAGGTGACTGTTGATCTACTTGCTTTGGAACAACTCTAATCTAAAGTTCCTTCTTCCATGTTTTTTTTTAAGCTAAAAAATTATTATAGACCACCTGTTGGTTGTTCATATCTAGTTGCCGAATTTCTTAGGACCTCAGAACGCAGCATTTGGTAATGTTGTGCCCTATCTTGCAAAAAATCTTCTCTCCCTAAAGTTTCCAAAATCGTGAACATGGATACCGAGCATTCAGGCTGCCGTTTTGTTATATCCGAAACACTTGATCTGCAAAGGGGGCAGCTGGAGTGTGATTGAAGCCAACTGTCGATGCAAGAAATGTGGAAGGCATGGGTGCAATTTGGTAGATGTTTTATCTATTCTCCTTCAAACTCACCCAAGCAAACTGCAAAATCAGTGTAGCTATGCCGTGGTGGTTCGTCTTCTTCTTTATTTTCCTTCTTGAATTGGGAGATTGGAAGGGAGTTTATAACAGTTGATTCCAGTGTAGCTCTGGTTTTGCGAAGGAATATCAAAGTCGCTGCCGTCATCATCACCTAGAAGCCGGCTTTCAACATGGTTTCTAGAGAATTTTGCAGCATTAAATCGACAGCAGATTCGATTTAATAACCTGTAGTTACTAAAGAACAGGAAGATGATGCAAACAACAGCAACTGAGACAATTACCAATGGATTCCAAAGCGGAGGACGTTCAGGGGAAGCTGGAGCCGAAGAAGGACCTGAAGAAAGCATGCTATATTTATAAAGTATAATTAAGATATAAATAAAATAGTGAAAATGGAAAGCATGCAAAAAGGGCTTTGAATGAAGCTAAGTTGGTGAATTTATTGAGGCAAATCCTGGGAACACAGATTGAAAAAGGCTCCCTAGGAATGTCAGTCAGCCCCGGTGGTTTGCTGAAATGGGGAACGGTTAAAGTCTATGGAGGATCGAAGTAAAGACATCTAGATATTGGTGATGATATCAAAGATGCATTATTCCATCGGCAGTCAAGTAGTTTAGCGGTTACTTGATGCTGACATTTTTAACATTTGAAAACAAAAACAAGGATAACAATCTTCCGTTGGCCACCAAATATTGGCTTCTTTTTCTTTTTGCGTTCTGTAACACACATTTAGACCTGTCTATGGCCATGTAGATTATGATTCCAAAATTTTATTTTATTTTTTTGCTTAGAGTTAAATCGGTTTGAAAGTCTATTTTTTTATTTATTTATTGTTAAATTATTATTTTTATATTAATATTTTTATAATTAAAATTTTTAAAAGTTATATTTTATTTTTATTATTAAATAGTATGAATTTATCAAAACTATTAGATAAAACCCAACTCATGTGAGCTGAATTAGATCAATAACTTAACTCTTACGTAAGTCTAGTACGTGAAATATTTTTCTTACCTAATAGGAAAAATACCAAATTATTTTCAAGGTTCTCCGGAAATTTTGAATTATATGTATATGGTATTACTTGAATTTTTTTTAATATATATATTATAATAGGAATTGGTAGGATTTAATATCGAACAATCATTTTATCGGTTGTTGGCATTTTAATATATTTGTTAAAGCATAATTATGTTCTATTTTTATTTGTAACCCTATAATCATTGAATCTTTACAAAAAGTTAAAAAGTTTCAAATTTTTTCTTGAAGTTTAACAAACTCATCGGTGGAAATGTTACTCATCTCGTTGACTGCAAATTGTGATACGGGTTATAGTCCATTAGCAAACCAATCACGAAGGTTACTCTTTTGATATCAAATTTTCAGAGTTACAAAATTCAGTTTTTGGTTGGTCATCTAAAACAATTGAAATACGAAAGTTAAAAAAGAGTCAAGTCTCAAAGCAAATTAAAGAAATATAGCCATAGATTAGTAGTTATCGCTTATGGCACAAGTACGCTTAATTTTTTAAATTTTTTTTATATATTTGAAATATCATATTTCATACTCATATTAAATATTTATCAAATATAAATATTAGATACAAATACCTTAATAAAAATAAAAAATCCAGGAGGTAAAATTGGTTATTTCAACTTCTGACTTCTGAGTCTAGATAGGTCTAGATGAGCAAGGTGGAAAGTTGCCCTTATTTGCTGCGATTGAAGCAAAGGCGTCGACATCACTCGGCCTAACAATCAGAATCTTGGGCCACCGTCCAAAGACAAGTTGCATCATCCAAATAACCTAACATTCCATTCAAACCACTTCCATTTTCTGTGAAGACTGACGATTGATCAGTTTCTTCTTCAATGAGACTCCCCCAATTTCCTATCACCTTATTCTCCAACTGCTCTTTTTTGTTTAATTTTGTGGCTTTTAGTAACTCACGAGCATCATGACTCCATTCTTTATGTTGATCAAACTCAAATGAGTGTCAGATATAATTATGTATATAATGTATATATACTAAATTTTTCATATATTTAAAAGATTAATTTCTTGTATATGTTTGAATATGCGTTGGATTAAATATTTTAGAGGAAATGAAGAGTATGGTTTACATAATTTCCCATAGATATATTTACTGTCATAGTTCTTCAATTTTTGTTGGGTTGAGTAGTTAATCTGGTTCAATCACTAGTAAGTTTCTTCCAATTCTAGTCCGCTGAGCTTCATTCCATGGTTCTAAATTCACTCATTTTATTCCCTTCATATACGTTTTTGTACCCTATCTAGTATCGATCGAGATCACAAAACTAAGTATGATTCAGAGATTGGGCTTGAAATTTGTTCAGACTAGCAACTTGACTGTTATTTGATCAAATTTCACCAAGGAGGAGCATGAATAATATAAATATTTTTTTAAACTTTTTGATTCAAATAAAAGTGTTGAAAAGCTATACTATATCATTCAATTCAACCCTAAAAAAAAAGCGTATCGAATTTACACCATCACCCTAACGTTTAACCCTTTACAAAACTGAAGCAAAGCTTCTTTGAACTTCATTGAAACCTTTGGCGCTTTCCTGCTGTGATTTGAGAGTTAAAACCAGCACCTGAACTCAACAGATACGAGTTGCTCAGCCCTGAACCAGAACCCGAAGTAGCAAAATTTAACATAGCTGCCGAACACGATTGACGAGTTCCACGAGACAAATCAGGGTATGATGATGAGTTCAAATGTTTTTGAACGATAGTGGTGTTCGGATTGGAAGCTGCTTTTTGGTTAGCACTTTTTGAATCACAGCCTTTGATGGAAACAGGTGGGATTTTCAAAGCTCGCAAAGGTGGAGGATTTCGCCATCGAGGAAGGGGCCCAGCAACGAGAAGTGTTTGAAGAAGAGGGCCTGCTTCCAGAACAGCTTGCAAAAGCTTCCCTTTTTGAGGCAAAGTTTTCCCCTTTGTAAGATTATCAATCACAGTTATAGCTGGAAGATCAACCTTTGTCACCCCAAAAGAAACCAATCCAGTTGACAAAGAACTGTTAATGCTTGAAAAATCTGGTGAAGTGACTGCATCAATGAAAGAATCCACTCGGGGAGAGCCATGAGACTGGGGATTATATGTATCTGAAAAACTGCTAGATTCAGTTATGCTTGAGTTTGCTTTTGCTGCAATCAAAAGGGGACTTTCAGACCGGGATTTAGGGAGGATTAGTTGGTGCAGATCAGTTGGACTAGAAGGCATTTTGAGCTTATTATTAAGTAGCTTTTGCAACTGATCTCTTGCTTCATCTCTTTCATGGTAGGCAAGTTTTAGAAGATTGATCAAATACTTTACTTCCTCCCTGTATTTCCTTATTTGTTCGTTCGCTTCTATTTTGACAGACTCTAGCTCAATGGCAGTGTATTGAAGCTTGAGTTTCAGTTCATCAAAATTCTGTTAAATCAGAAAAATGGGTTATTTTAAAACTTCATCAAAGACTAAGAGAACAAATGTTCACTCACTTTAAAGGCATACATCATGCTGTATCTTAAAACATGAAAATCGTTGAAAGACAAAACCTAACATAGATAAAGATAAAGATTGAACTGAACTGAGCTGAGCTGAGCTGAATCATTATTGTTTTCAGCAAAATTGCACTTGCCAAACCCTATAGCTTTAGTGGGGACATATAGACCAAAAATAGACTATTAACATATCATAGATATTTAAGAAGAGATAAAAACGCAAAGCAAAATCAGACCAGTGGATCAACAACCAGTTTAAAAGTTAGGGGAAACAGTGAAATCACTGTTTGGCCCATGTGGATCCCAAAGGCTCTAAGTCAAACTATGATTCAATTTGAAAATAATGCATCATTAAACCCCCTTCAAAAGAAAATGGAACACCAAAGAAATCATTGGACGGACCACATTTCCTAAAGCCATAAAACATCACTAGTTTCCATCAAAACCGACTGGCAGTAAGTCAAAATTGTCTATCAAATGCATGTTTTGCTTATCTCAGGATTCAGGACAGAAAAATGCACAGCATGCCATATGCTGCTAATGTAAAAGTTGTAGCCTGAAGTAATGAAAGGCTAATTCTTCAATAGGACATTTGTTCAGGCAAAAAAAATCCATTTTCACCCCAACAAGCAATGAAAAAAGATGTAGCATAAGCATGTAATTCAACTCCTTGAAAGAAAATTTGATTTTGCTGATGTTTTCTTATAAACAAGAAACGAACAACTCGGATTAGCAATAAAAAAAACATTGAAATGACAGAAACAAATTTGATCCCTTCGAATGGAATTAAAGTTGCTAAAATGAACTCCAACATAGCGAATAAGAGGATAAAAGACATAAAACTTGATTTGCCTATACTAAATATGACCCAGAAAAGGTGTTGAAGAAAGCAAACCGTTGCGACAAAAAAGAAATGAGAAAAAAAAAACCACCTCTTGATAGTTCCACAAGGAACCCAGGTCTTCCATTTTCTGGTGAAGAAACACAATAGAATGCAAAGAAAAAGAGGAAGAAAAGACCAAAAATGCTGAGAAAGGGAGTTAAGAAAAGGAAGTCATTTATAGAGCAATCAAAGGCAAATAAAGACAAGAGAAAGGGATGGCTCTTCTTATCTTTCTTTCTCACTCACGCAATGTTACAGATTAAATGAATATGAAATGGAAAAAAAAAAAAAAATTAAGGAAAGCTCTAAACTTTCCAATTAGATAATTAACATAATTAAATCCCATTAAACTCTTCCCACTCTTTCAGGACTCTTAGCCCTTTCTCCAGACAAAATTCCCTCCCTTCCATTTCTTTCTCTATATTTTACGATATATTATATATATATATATATATATATATATTTTTGGGGAGGCTAAGGTATCTCTTAAAGGGTCAACCTTCTTACAGCATTTTATATTTTATGGGAGTTAACGGCTGTTTCTAATTCTATTTTTTAATCATTTTCCCTCTTTTTCCCTAGTTTACGCGGTTTTGCCATGGTTGGTGTCAACTCCCATAGGCTAATGATGGAAGAAACAGATGATTAGCACCCTTAATTTTTTTCATTGATAATTGTTTTTTTTTTAATTTATATCTTCTATTAATTGCTTTTAAATGCTTAGAAGATAATACATATGCTTTAATTTGCAATTTTCAAACAAGCTTTTGCTTAAGGGAGGGAAATTTAAATTAGACCTCAATTGTTACATTTCCCCTTTTTTTATTTTAGGAAAAATGTTAACAACTATATAATAACATTGATTAAGATAATATTTAAGAAAATGTCATTAATGAAATTTTTAATTTCGTCAAAATGATGTATTAAATGTAAAGAATTTTACTAAAATAGTAATTAAATAACTTTTAGTCAATGCTTATAGGTATTTTGTTTAATGTTTCAAAACTATGATTTACAATTATTCTTTCTTATATGATATAAATTATTTTCACACATTAAGAAAAAAAAAATTCATGCAGCAATTTCCTATAAGGTTTTGTTGGACTGTTTTCCATACTAACGATGGACATGGCTCTATAGATACTAATTAAAGATTATTTAATTATTAATTTAAAATAATTTTTTTTGTATTTTAATGCATTATTTTTATTTAATTCAAAAATAATTAATAATATATATTTTTTTAACATAACCTTAATAGATACCGGTTAAGGTTTTCCCTTTTCCTATATTAATATCCCTTTGCTGTCCTATAGATTGCATTGTGAACTGCCCAAGAAAACTGAAACTCACAGCATATAAATTAATGGCTTGACTTATTTTCCTTATTCTTGAATAAGAACAGAAGAAGTGACAAAGAAATCCATCAAAGTTTTCAGTATTTATTTTTCTTCAACACCATCTTTTTTATCAGGAAAGGACACCATTTCCTATTATAAAAAGGGACATTATAATTCTATACCAAAAACTTAACCTATATTTGACCAAGCTTTGAAGACAGAAAGGATGAGAAAAGATTGGAACAGGCTTCACATTTTTTTTTCTAGCTAAAATCATGGAGAAATAAATCAATACTTATGTCTATTTAAATTACCCTTAATTTTAGAACAAAATAACCTCCAATAATAAATTCTTACCTTTTTTTTAAAATCAATCCGTAACAGTAAGTATGTTTTTTTTTTTTGGTTATTTTCTCCATTTTTTTATTTTATATGTCTAAAAATTCATACTTGTAAGTATTAACTATTAGG
>JBBYHK010000022.1:220475-240985 GCA_038382065.1 Adansonia grandidieri
TAAGCAAACTAAAAGATAAACAAGATCCTTTTCATTCTTGATTTTCTTTGTCATATTAGCATATAAAAATCTAGCAGTTAATTTAACCATCAAAGAGTGTCTTAGAATATCAACTTCAACATTTTTCTGACCCTTTCTATGTTGTAGGACCGCAACAGACTTCTCCAAAAGACATCAATAGATTTTTTTAAAAAAAATTGTCAACTAAAAACAAAATCCTTAAAAAATTATAATGCCTACGTTTTTTTTTTTTTTTGCAAATAAAAAATTACAACTTGATCATTGTGATAGCAACATCAATCAAATTGTTTATCCTATGATTAATTTCTTCTAATTAATCAAGAAATGATTTGCTTTGAGATAATATTTAAAATAAAATATATAATTAATGAATTATTTTTTTTATTTAGTGAAATTTTTAATAAAATTCACAAAATTTTAGTTATCCGTAATTAATGATTATAGCTTATATAGAAAATTATTAATATAGGTCTTTTTAAAATATTGTTAATTAATAACTAACGGTACTAGTTTAAATGATAATTTTTAATTAAAATTTTAAATGAAATATAATAAATTTTTTTAAAATAGTAGTTAAATAACTTTTAATTAATCAATTAATTAGATTTTTTTTAGTGTTAAACAACTTGATCTCGAAAATCAAAACTTATGATTTTATCAATGGATGTTAATTGAGTCGGAAAAAATTCGATATTCGATGCATAAAATTTAGGTTTAATTTTTATTATCAACAAATTCAGCTGTGAACAATTTATGAACGAGACGTAAATTTTCAAAGACTGAGAAATAAAATAAGCCCCTCTTGTTACATTTTCTTTGATATTATTATTACACAATAAAACCGTACATGATGAGATCAGCACCGTACACGTGTTATAACTATGTTATAATAATTATTATTATTATAATAAGGTTTTGTTATATAAGTGGAACAGATAATCTAAATTAAACTGTACCCTTCACGTGCCTTTAACCGTATGCATTAAAAGCAGCAGATGAGGCCAGTGGTGGACTGACGGATGGACGGCCCATGAAAGTAAATCTCCCATCTTTTCCGCCCTTTTTTGACTTTTGCTGACGTGATTCTTGAAGGTAAATATTATTTTTTATAAAAAATATAATATTAAATAAATAAAAAAAATTTAATTTTTAAGTTTAAAATTATAGTTTAATAATTTAAATTAAAAAAATAAAATTTTTACAATTTATAAATTAAATTTTAAATAAAATAATTTTATTATCCTTACATATTTAAATTTTAATTATGTTAAATATATTTTTATAATATTTTAATTTTTCAAAACAATTTTTTCTAGTAACCCGATTATTTAAAAATTTTTAAATTATATTTTTTACTGTACATTTTACGAGTTAATCAAAGTTAAAAACATCGACACAAAATTAAATCAATAGAATTTTTATTTTAAAATTAATTAATTAATTTAAATAAATTTTAAATATTTTAAAAATAATTCTAATATTTAATAAATATTATATGTAAAATAAATTTTTAAAAATATAAATTTAATTTAGTGGTTTAATTTTTAAATAGAAATTGGTTTATAATCTTATCTCCATACTTGTTGCCTACCAAAAGAAATGAAAATGACATTTTCCAAACAACTTTCTTCTAGACTTGGTAATTTTTTTGGTCTATTTATCAAAGTATAATTTTAAACTATCATATGATTTTGTAATATAAAAAAGATATAAAAAATAATAAAAAATATAACATGAAAGAATAATATATATATGACATAAATATATAAATAGATCAAAATTTATATAATATGAATTATTAATATGTTTAAATTTATATAAATATATAAAACTTTTAACACGATTATAATACAAAAAAATTAAATAAACATAATACAAAATATACAGATTATTAAATCTACTTAAGGCGATAATTTAAAATTTAATTTACAAATTTTATACAAGAATTTAGGTCCTCGAATTTGAATTCGAGTTCGAATTTGAATTTTCTTATCCTACGAGGCAGGTAAATTAGCTTTAGTTTGTTCTATGCAAAATTTCTTACGATTAAAGAGAAAGCATTTAATACAAAAAAAGAGCTATTTATGGTTAAATGATAATTTTAAATATGATTATATAAATGTAATATAAATAAAATAATTAAATATAATAAAATATAACTATATATTTTAAAATTTATATAATACGAATCATTAATATATTAAAATTTATATAAATATTTGAGTTTATTAAATTCACTTATTTTGAGTTATTTTATTTTAAGTTTAAATTATTTTAAATTTGTTGATTTTAATTTAAAAAATAAATAAAAAATAACCCAAAGCAAAAATATATATATATAAAAGAAACACAAATTTCAACTTTTTTACACTCACATTCTCACTGTATTTAATCCCAGCCTCTCTGAATTTGTAACAAAACCCTAAAAGGGGTTCTTGTAACAAGCAATCGCCGCCTGATTTAATCTCAGCCGTCAACTCTTTCTCTCTATTTATATCACTGTACTTCTTACACTCTCGTCTTTGATCTCAGCTTAAAAAAAAATAAAGCTTCCTCTTTTCCAAGCTATTCTGCTTTATTTTTAGCACTATTGTTTTTTGTTGTTGCTGTTTTTACTTGGAAATGATGGTTTTCTTATATTGTTTTTGTTGGTTGATTTTATGATATCAAAATTTGAAGCATATTTAAATTTTGGGTACTTTTTAACTTTTGTTTTCTTAGTTAGATTCTTGGGGAGACAGATTTCTGCTGTTTATGAGCTTAGGGTGATTAAAGTTTTGATGTTTGACCCTTTTGGTAGCTTAAAGTGAGAATCTTTAGTTCGTAAATATGGGTTTTAGCTGTATTAGTGTAGAGAAGCTTAGGTTTTTTTGGGTTAAGTTTAGGGTTTAGAGTCTGATTATTAGTTTTGGGTAGTGACCATTTTGGGAGTTTTAATAGAGGGTAATGAACAATTAGGGTTTTTGGGAATGTTATCTGAATTGGGTAGGAGACCAATGATAGGAAATAGTGAAGGATCATTTGGGGATGATTTGGAGGAGGAGATTGGATTATTGCTCCGTGAACAGCATAGTATGCAAGAAGCTGATGATCTTGAGCACGACCTAAACTTGTATAGAAGTGGCTCTGCACCTCCTACGGTGGAGGGTTCACTGAGTGCAGTTGGCAGTTTGTTTGGTGGTGGAGCTGCTGGTGGTGGTGGTGCTGGTGGAGGTATTGCAGCCACCGCCTTTTCAGCCTTTGCTGGAGCTAAAAATGGAAATGGGTTTGCATCTGAGGAAGAACTTAGGTCGGATCCAGCTTATCATTCATACTATTACTCAAATGTGAATCTTAATCCAAGGCTACCGCCTCCTTTGCTTTCCAAGGAGGATTGGAAGTTCGCGCAGAGGTTGAAGGGAGAGGGTTTAGTTATAGGTGGTGGGATTGGAGATAGGAGGAAAGTGAATGGGGCTGATAATGGTAGCAGTAGGTCGTTGTTTTCGATGCCACCGGGGTTTGATTCCCGGAAACAAGAGAATGAAGTAGAGGCTGAGAAAGTGCATAGCTCGGCGGACTGGGGTGGCGATGGACTGATTGGTTTGTCTGGTATAGGACTCGGAAGCAAACAGAAAAGCCTTGCTGAAATTTTTCAGGTGATAACCAATCATAGTTTTAATGTTTTGTCGTGATTTGCACTTTTTCTTAGGTTATTGATTTGATACAGTCTCTGCTATTTGATGCTGATAACAGTTTGCTTATCCAAGGATTCTCCATTTATGAATTATTTGTAGTGATTTTTCCCCTTAATTTTTATGTTTTGATATTTAGCATGCTGAATATCTTTATGGTACATGCTGTCTTCGGTTGAAAGTATTGTTAGCAACATGTGTTTTAAAGAGTTAGAAATGCAGTTTTCTGGCTTGTCTTTGCCATGTAATAAATAAATGGCATGTGCATACGGAAATTCTGTTATTGGTAAAAGTGAAGCAGTTTGCCTTGTGTCTGTAGGTTGGACAAATTTGTAGCCTTACTTTCGTTTAACTAATTTTAAAAATGCTGTTGAAGATTAGCTTGTTTATCTTTAGTTGATAACTTGTGTGCCCATTTATGCTATTGTAAGGGCTTGGTTAGTTCCATTCAAAATGTGACTTGGTGGTAATTGACTTCAAGGAACGTTGAATTGGTGATAGTTTGTCTATTACGCGAACAAGAATAATGAAGAAGGAAAGTAATCAGTTGTCAAGACTATTCTGGAAGCATGTAAACTGGGCACAAAAACCATAACAACATCATCCTTTTTGCTTTTGTGTACTCGCTAAGGCCTACAACCGTGGCATTTGCATTCTCATTGGCTTGCCTTCTTTAAACATGTCTAAGTTTTAGTTGTTTAGGCTTTGTAGTAGTCAATGTGGTTGCATATATGATTTAATAGGTCATTCTTTTGGAAGTCTACGGTTTGCATTCATCTTTGAGTTGACTCAAGATTTGTACTTTGCATGAACTCATAAATCCATATCCATGACTAATACGATTATTCGCTATTCTTGTGATTCCCTAGAGAGTGACAGTAGTATGTATTATCTGTAATACTTAGTTGCCGTATTTGCGATCAGTATTTGGTACTTAGCCTTTTTCTCTTCTGCAGTGATTTAATATTTAGTATCTTTGCAGGATGATTTGGGACACAGTGCTCCAGTCACAAGGATACCATCTCGTCCTGCTAGTCGTAATGCTTTTGATGAGAACTTTGAGAATGTAGGTTCTGCTGAATCTGAGCTGGCTCATCTGCGGCGTGAACTGACTTCTGCAGATCCTTTAAGGTTGAGTGCGAGTGGTCAAGCATCGTCCGCAGTCCATAGCATTGGGCCCCCTTCCTCTTACACTTATGCTGCTGCTGTGGGCGCTTCATTGTCTAGGAGTACCACTCCTGATCCCCAACTCGTAGCTAGGGCTCCCAGTCCTTGCCCGACACCAATTGGAGGAAGCAGAGTTGGTAACTCAGATAAAAGAAGCACAAATAACTCAAGCACATTTGGTGGTGTCACATCTGATGTTAAGGGGTCTGACGATCTTGTAGCTGCTTTATCGGGCATGAACCTGTCGTCAAATCGTGTGATAGATGGAAATAATCAGTTACCATCACAGATTGAACAAGATGCTGAAAATCACCAGAATTATTTGTTTGGATTGCAAAATGGTCAGAATCATATCAAACAGCAGGTATACTTGAAGAAATCGGACTCTGGCCATTTACGCATGCCTTCAGCTAAGACTAACGGGGGCAGATCGGACCTGAAAAACCCATCCTTGCTTGCTGATAGGCAAGCTGTGCTTCCAAAATCTGCTGTTCCCTCAAACAATTATTACTTGAAAGGATCACCTACTTCCACTCTCAATGGCAGTGACAGCTTACCTGCTCAGTATCAGCATGGTGATGGTGCAAATTTATCATTTGCAAACTATGGTTTAAGTGGTTACTCTTTAAATCCTGCTTTGACCAATATGATGGCTAGCCAACTTGGAACTGGTAATCTGCCATCGACGTTTGAAAATGTTGCTGCTGCATCAGCTATGGCAGTCCCTGGAATGGACTCCAGAGTGCTTGGGGGAGCTTTGGGTCCTGGACAAAACATTTCAAACACTGCTTCTGAGTCCCATAATCTTGGTAGAGTTGGAAGCCAAATAGCTGGGAATTCTCTGCATGCACCTTTTATTGATCCTTCGTATCTTCAGTATCTAAGGACATCTGATTATGCTGCAGTACAGCAGGCAGCGCTTAATGACCCCACTTTGGATAGGAATTTCCTAGGTAATTCGTACATGAACTTGCTTGAGCTTCAAAAAGCTTATCTCGGAGCTCTGCTATCACCTCAGAAATCTCACTATGGCGTTCCATTGGGCGCTAAATCTGGTAGTTCTAACCTTCATGGTTTTTATGGAAATCCGACCATTGGAGCTGGCATGTCTTATCCTGGAAGCCCTGTAGCAAGTGCTGTTATTCCAAATTCTTCAGTTGGACTTGGTAGTCCTATCAGACACACTGACCTGAATATCCGTTTTCCTTCTGGGATGAGGAATCTAGCTGGGAGCGTCATGGGACCCTGGCATTTGGAGTCAGGATGTAACGTGGATGAAAGCTATGCTTCCTCCCTACTTGAAGAGTTTAAGAGCAATAAAACAAAGTGTTTTGAACTTTCAGAAATTGCTGGTCATGTTGTTGGGTTCAGGTATGTTCACCTCTTCAATCGTGTTTTATGTTGTCATATTGTCATCCTGACATTTTTATGCTTTTTATGTGCAGTGCGGATCAATATGGCAGCCGATTTATTCAGCAAAAACTTGAAACAGCTACAACTGAAGAGAAAACCATGGTTTATGAGGAAATCATGCCTCAAGCTCTTACTTTAATGACTGATGTGTTTGGTAATTATGTCATTCAAAAGGTCTCTCCTTCTTAACCTGTTGCATATCTGCTTTGTTGTGCTATTTTTTGGTTTATTGATTTTCCCAAATGAAATCTTTATATTTGTACAGTTTTTTGAGCACGGACTTTCAGATCAGAGAAGAGAGCTTGCTAGCAAGCTTTTTGGTCATGTTTTAAACCTTGGTCTTCAAATGTATGGGTGTCGGGTCATCCAGAAGGTATTAATATATGGCTGCTATTCATCTGGACTTTATTTCTTGTATTTTTTCCATTTGGTTTGCTCATAGTCATCTAGTTACTTGTTGAACAACTTTCTGTTAAGTCTTTTAATTTATCAACCTCCTCCTCATAATTGCAGTTTCTTGGCAGTTTATGAGTTTTTTCTAAATGACCCCTGCATAATTTTGTATTTGACAAGTGAAAATGTGTCATTACGCTGGAAAAGTTATACTTCCCTTTTCATGCAAAATTTTTAAAATCTTTGTTTATGTCTATTTTGTAATCATGTGCCTTATATGCTTTGATAGTAGAGCTTAATTTTGTCATCGCCTTATCTTTTATATGGATTTCATAAAGCGCTGATGTTAATTGATCCGACTCTGAATGGTTTCACCGAGAATACTGTCAGGCATTCTGACAATTATGTATGCTTTGTTTAATGTTCAAGGCCATAGAAGTTGTTGATCTGGATCAAAAGATTAAAATGGTTCAAGAGCTTGATGGTAGTGTGATGCGTTGTGTACGTGATCAGAATGGCAACCATGTCATCCAAAAGTGTATCGAATGTGTTCCTGAGGAAAACATACAGTTTATAGTTACAACATTTTTTGATCATGTTGTGACCCTTTCTGCTCATCCATATGGGTGCCGAGTAATACAGGTTCTGAACCTTTTTTTTTTGCTTTTTTTTTCATCCTTTGGAACTGTTTTATGTTAAGAATGATCAATGTGTGTTCTGTATTAATATTTTTAAACTCTGCAGAGAATACTGGAGCATTGCAAGGACCCAAAAACGCAGAGTAAGGTTATGGAAGAGATTTTAGGATCCGTTAGCATGTTGGCTCAGGACCAGTATGGCAATTATGTCGTCCAGGTTGTGATTCTTTTGGGGAAGCTTATATTTTGCATTTAGGGTCTTCACTCTTATTTCCTTTATATCTACTAAAATGCTGGCGATATTTCTTTTGTGGTATTTGTTTATTTTACAGCGTATCTTTCAATGTGTTTAATTTTTATCAATAGTTGGGTGTCTCTATAGTATCTTATACTGCTTTACGCATGAACTGACCTTTTCATTCGCATAACAGCATGTACTGGAGCATGGAAAGCCTCACGAGCGCTCGATTATAATTAAGGAGTTAGCCGGAAAGATTGTCCAGATGAGCCAGCAGAAGTTCGCCTCTAATGTTGTTGAGAAGTGCTTAACTTTTGGTGGTCCTTCTGAACGTCAGCTATTGGTGAACGAAATGCTTGGTTCTACTGATGAGAATGAGCCTCTTCAGGTTTTTCCATTTTTTTGCTGGTTCTTTTTAGCTGTGAATAGAAATACTCTCTCTTTTTTAAGTTCTCATCTTCGAGAAAAAAATGTCTAAAATAACTTCATCTGGTTTATAAATCATTGGAGAAAAACCATGAACCATTACTGCCATCGTTTGTGCTTAGTTTGCCCTAATGATGATCTTCTTCGTATTCATTCTGACAACTCTTCTGATCAAAGAAAGACCGCTTTCAGCCTGACTAGTCTTAGGTTCTTGCTATTACCGGACATCTACGAATAGCAAAATATTTGATAGGCAAGGAATCGATCAAGAGAATCGGCTCTTTTCTTAATTACTGAAAAGCTACCTTTCCAAGAGTCAGGAGAGCCCAGAAAGTGACTGAACTACCTTATCCTAGGGAATTCCCTGTCTCGGGTCTGATTCCTAATGACTTTCTTCTTCGTTTACTCTGACTTTTGACTCAAGTTCTCTCTATCTTCTCCAGTCATCTTGGGGCCTAGAGCTGGGCAAACTCCTAAGTCATGGGTATGGGGTCGATTTCATTGAAGATGCCCTTCCCCGATCTTCCTCATTCCATGAAGGCCTTTCCCACTCTTGCCAAAGGGCTTCCATTGGGATTAGTTGAATCCGTTTTACTTCTCTTTTAAAGCTTCTTCTCTCTTCCCCTTGGCCTGAGTTTATACTCCGGCTACAGAGCCATATAAATGCCATGAAGCTTAGCTGAACTACTTGGCTTTGGCTCAGCTCAAATCTGAATATGGTGATCTTCCTTCTTGGTGAGAACTATGCATTCATTCATATTTGTAATGTGGATGTGTATGCTGCTTGAGGGATCTGACTTTCATCTACAGACAGGAATGCTGATAGTGCTACTGTATATGGCTATGTTGCTGGGATTGTTCTTTTTCCCTAAAGTATTCATATCCGACACTCGTATCTGATATAGATTTGGACATGGGTGTTAGGGTAAATTGAGCATACCCGTGTCGGACACTTATCCCGAGTCCAAAAAAACATAGGTTTATGTCAACTCTAAACTTTTGCATATCATGCTGATGTCTCAGGACATGATGTTATGATGTGAAGACTGACCAGAATAGTCTTTTTGAAATTAATTATGGTGTTCAAGAATTAACTTTTTCGTTAGTTGTCTCTAGAAATACTCGTTAGAATTCAACTTCATCCGTGCCATTTTATTTGTCCATTCCAGGCAATGATGAAAGATCAGTTTGCGAACTACGTTGTACAGAAAGTACTAGAGACTTGTGATGACCAACAACGCGAGCTGATCCTTTCTCGAATTAAGGTCCATTTAAATGCATTGAAGAAGTACACTTATGGAAAGCATATTGTTGCACGTGTAGAGAAACTTGTTGCTGCTGGGGGTACGGATCCTTCCTTATCTTCAATGGCTGCTTATTTGTTTATACATACAAGTCTGTTTGTATATGGTGTAAATGAGTTTCTTGGCATGGCATTCACCATTACCACACTACAAGAGCCTTTTTCCACTTGCAATTCTTGTTACTATTACACCACAATTATCCAATCACAATATAGACTTGTGTAGGGGTCAATCACTTAGAAGCATCGCGAGAGTCCTACACGATTGTCGGTTATTTGCTCCTTCATTGCTACATGTTTTCGAGTCTCTTTTCATGAAGTTGCCTTTCAAGCCCTTTGGACATTGCTAGACTTTCTGCATTCGTAATAAGCACACTTTTCTAGGCCGAGTTTTCGTAATTTTCCCTGAACCTTTTTTTTTCTACATTGGATTGTGTGTTTTAGAAAGTGAAACTGGCTCATAAACATGAATCTATTGATACATTGATGCCAAATATTTTTTTTTGATGAAACTTAATATCCTTACACTCTCTGGTAAGTATTTGTAAACAGATATTTTGACGTTCTGTTTAATGTTACTTGGAATCGGGTTTGAATGTCGGATACAGTTACTTGTTCGACATGGGTATGTTCAATTTTTATTGTAATTTTTTATTTTTTATTTTTGTATTTGTATTTGGAGGGTCATATCTTCATGTTAATGTCCAAAAATACATCTGACCCAAATGTTGGTCACAAATATTTCAAGAAAAATAAAGAGCACACTGCTTTTAATTTATCATCATGATCTTGCAACCCTAGGAGTTTGAGCTTAAAGCAGTCACATGATTCTGTCAAATTAACATGTAGTTCCTATTGTTGAATGTTGAAGTATGGTACCAAAATTCACCATTCTTTTGGATAGATTCGAATCAGATCCTATTATCATCTCCGGTTTTCCATATGTCGAAGCCTTCTAACACGTGATTTTGCACTCTTTTGTCAGAAAGGAGAATTGCTGCGCAGTCTCCACACCCTGCTTGATTGGTGTAGGAAAAGAATGTGTCTTGTACAGCTAACAGAAAGCTTACGAAAAGCTTCCCTTTGTCCTTTCTTCCCATATTGAGAACCATGTCTTCTACCTATCTTTTTTAGACAGGTAAGAGCCCGCATTTGAAATAAAAATTGTTGTACTTGAAAACTGTACATTGTGTAGCTTTAAGGTTTATACGTAGAAATCGATCGAAAACCTGAGGTTTCGGCTGTTGAAATACAGCTGATGCCCCCCCCCCACCTTGCAGAGGAGATTAAATGATTTATGATTATAATACAAAGTTCTTAAGGGTGTAAAAAAGTTTAAATGGTGTAAGGTAGTTTATATATGATATTAAACGTGACTGTACAAATGTTGGCATTTTGAGTTTTAGGTGAGGCCCTGAGTTCCCCCACCCCCCAAATGTATGCTTTTAATGACATTTTCTTTCTCCTTTAACACTGAATGCACTATTTTCTTGCTGCTATTAAACTTGTTCACTTTACATATCTTTGTTGGTTTTCATTTGATGCTTTTGATGGTCAGTTAGAGTCATTTCGGAGTCAGTTGTTCGTATCATTCTAGATTTGTGTTTGGGTTGGTTGGTGGGTGCTTGACTTTTCTAGTTAAATTAGGGTGGGTGGGATTTCGGTTCGGGCAGGTCAGGTTTTTTGAGTTTGGCTCAAAGTTGATTGGTCTAATTGACAATGTAACGCACTTATACATCTTTTTTTTTTTTCCTGGTACGAAGGAAATTGCAGTCTAGGCTGAGGGTGGGGATAGTGGTAAGGGATGGCGATTTTGTGATTCAAACGATTGATTTACTAATATTATCCTTTAAGGGTAGTTGCTTGAATTAATAAGTCCTGGATTTTAGGCGGTCAAATTTTGGCTATACTTGAAAGGTTATAATGGTTGGGTCAGGCTCTCCTTCATTATTTTTCATCTATTACTATCAAATATAATTTTAATCATTATTTATAAATTTAACTTTCATTTGATTTTGATTTTATAAGTGAATCTTATACGTATGAAAAGTATTAATAAATGTATTGAAAAACAGGATAAAAACATAATTGATAGGAGTTCAACTCATAATGGTTTGGTTCAATCTTGGAAAAAGTTTACGGTTAATGTGAAGTATTTTTTGTTTTTAAAAAAATCGAATTGAATATCATACGAAATTGGTTTGACCTGAACCGTTGAAATTTGGTGTGAATTCCAACTGTCCGGGTTCATTAGTTTTGTTAAGCTTTAAAAAATATTGTAAAATACTTTTTTTATTAATTGGAAAATAAAATATTTATTTTAATGTTAAAAAAATTAAATAAAAATAAAATTTGATTTAGTTTGTATAATTATGATTTTAATTTATGAATAGAAAATTAGTTATATTTAGTTATTATATAAACATAGATGAAATTGAATTCAATAAAAATCGACATTGAATGGGCGATGTGATTTGGATTGAATTTTTTCTCTGATTTTTTTAGCAGTCCATGAAATGATGTTACTTTAAAACTGTAAGTCGGTGTCCTCCATCCCCCCACACTTGGTATTAATCTTTGCTTCAATTTTAATTTTTTTTAAGTGATAATGTTTGATATTTTTATTAATGTATATTTGAGTATAGGTATAAGGAATTAATTTTTTTAAAAAAAATTTAAATACATAGAATTTTTTTTTTTAGAATTTTTTTTAAAAAAAATTAAGGATTGAATAAAAAATAGCTTATGGATTATAATTTTTTTTTTCATTTGGGTACTATATAAATTTTTGTTTCTAACTTGGTACTTGTACTATTGTCGGGTTACTAATTTAATACTTAAGCCCTAACATCGTGAAAAATGTTAATTTTGACTTTTTTCAATCAATGAAATTGTGTTTTGTGTTATTAATATCAACAATAATTATTATATGTCACAATCTAATTGATTCATGATATTATTATGTAACAGCATTAGTATAAAGTATTAAATTGGTTGATAGAATTGTATTATAGGTATCAAATTGAAAATAAAAATTTGTAAAGTATCAAAGTATAAAAAATAGTATAGTTTAGGGGTTATTTTTTTATACTAAGCAAAAAATCAAATATATTTATATTGGACACATCTAAATTTAATACCTTAGTCTCAAGTATAAGTATACATGGTTAGAGGTGCATAATGAACAACTGTTATATATATATATATATATATCTTTAGCTCACAAAGAATGGTTAAATACAAAATTAGTACTTATAGTTTATCTTAATTTTCAGTTTTATTTAATTTTTTTATTAAATTAGTAGATAAAATTTTATTCTATTAAGCATGTTGGTACCTAGCATTGTTATTATTAGTCAATTACTGATGTAGTAGTTAACAATTAATAAAAAATGTCATACCATCATTATCATACCATTATTTAAAAAATGTCACACAATTATTATCACGTCATCATTAAAAATTTAAAAAATAAAAAAGTAAAAAATAATAAACATTTTTATGTTCACGTAACAAATGATGACATAATTTTTTATCACGTATCAATATTTTATTGACTGTTTAACTGTTTTATCAATAATTGACTAACAGTACTTGACAGAATGAAGCTTCAAATACTAATTTAATAAAAAATTTAAATATTAAATTAAAAATATAAATAAACTATAAAAATAAATTATAAAGAGTAAATTTTTACTTAACGTCGCGAAGAACCTAAAAGCTTCGTCAAACAATCCACGACTAGCGTAATAAAAAGGTCAAACAATTACATGGAGCTGCAGATAAATGAGGCGCTTCATTAATGATCACAATTAAAGTTAAGCATGGTTTGGTTGGACATTTCTCGAGTAAAATCACGAGTGAATTTTAAAATTTTTAAATTATAGGTTGACTCATTTTTTTTATGATCGAGTATGAGATCAATTTTATGGTTTGATTTGATTTAAATTCACAATAAATTTTAATTTTTTTGAAATATAAAAAAAATTAAGATGATAATATTTCAATGTTATAAATAAAAATTAAAATCATACGATTAAAATTCATAAAAATAAAAAAAAAAATTTAAAATTTAAAAGCTTAAATATTGCAATTTATTATTCTTTTTCTTTACATAAATATACATTATTCATCTTTTCATCTATTTGGAAATTCTATGAGCTAACTTACAATCAAAATCTTTGATTTGAGTTGAATGAATATATAATTAAGGTCATAAACTATCTAAAAATATCAATTTTAAAATATTTATGATTATGAACTATCGTTAAATCATAAAATCGCTAAAATCGATTCAAATCCATCAAATCCGAGACTACCACCAAGGCCAATAGCCTAGTACCTACAAGCTCATCCACTCTTTGCAATCAAAGCAATGGTAACTTCTTCCAACTTCTAGGCACCCTTCATGACCAGAAAGCCCTAAAAACATTAATCAAATGACTACTTTCCAACAAAATTTCTTTGCTAAATCACCATTTTCTCCCGTTCTAGTTTCCTGATACTATGTTGACACACCAAAATTCTTTCGGGCATTTCAGCGAATACCAAGCATTCATTCTTGAAACAAAATTTATTCACTTGACACACTCACTGGAAAGGCTACATCTTCGAAGCAAGTCTTGATCTTTAACAGACCAAGAAAAGGACAAAGATAAGGCTTTGTTGTAATATCTTAGAAATTGAAGCCCCACGGCCGGCATGATTGGTGTCTAAGGCAAGAACTAAACTGTCCTTTTAGGACAAGAAAGTGTAATGAATATAGATGGGGGTATTTTAGTATTTTGGTTTTTATTTGTTGCCGTCTAAAAGCGACGACCTCTATGAACCGTTGATTAAGTTATCATCAGAAGCCATGAATCCACATTCCACCACCACAAAATTCTCTTACGACCCAATTTCAGAGCTAAAAAGCAAGAGTTTTTGCATCCAAAAATCCAATTTTTATGAATTTTAGAGCTACTTTAGAAGAGGGGTTATAATTCATGAATATGCATGGATTGTTTCGTTCTTTAAAACCAGATGCCCTTCTCTTTGTCCCTCAATGTTCTTCTAGATCTTTCCTTATTCTTCCAAAGCAAGCAAATTTATCAATGCCCAGTTTCAGATATTGTCATGGACATGGCTTTGGCTTTACCCCAAGACCCTTTGCACCAGTTCTTTTCAGGTATTGCAAGAAAAGAAATGGTGGTACCCTTTTGAGAGCCAGCTGGAGAGAGTCTCCTTATGAAGTTTTGGGTGTTTCTCCTTCAGCAAGTCCAGATGAAATTAAAAGGGCTTATAGGAAACTTGCTTTGAAGTATCACCCTGATGTCAATAAAGAGGTAATTATATCCATTATCTTGTATTTTGGGATTTTTATTTGTTAATTTTTCATTGGAAATAAATGAATTTTAGAAGGTAATAGAGTTTGAAACAATGGAACAATGGGCCATTTTGAACAAATTGGATATTTTGTTTTATGTATTGTTTTTAAGTTTTATTAATGCACTGAAATGTTGGAGGTGAAGGGTTATTGAGTTATTACCTTATATTACATGTTTGCGAGACTGAAGAAATTATTGGAGTTCGATGCTGGTTCTGTAACTTAGATGGGTTTTGAGTGAAAAAAACAGATTTTGAGTTATTTGCTGCTATCCTATGTTTCTTGTATTTGGGTATGAGTGTCGGATACATATATATATATATATATATATATATGTACGGCACGAATATGTTTAATTTTTTTATAAAATCTTTTCCTGTATTTGGAGGGTTGTCCTTGAAGGGTTATACTCATCTCCATATCTATGTCCGAAAATGTGTTGGGCACGGATATCTAACTTGAATACTTCAAGAAAATTGAAGAGTCAGAGCAACATAGCTGCTATCAGATGGTGTAAAAGAATTCCTCAGGAAGAAAAAAAATGCCCTCTCTTTCTCTGAGTGTTGGCAAGTCTCCACATGATGTAGTATTATGTTTTTCAAGCTTCTTTTTTATCATCACTGTTGGTTAACATTCTTCCTGATACATCAGATACACTCCTCTTATTCATTTGTTATTGTAATTTGGAACACGTGAATCCGAATATCGAATATCCCTTACTGCAGGGTTTCAGATTTTACACATAAAACAATGGCTTTCCAGGAACTAGAAAATCCTTTGCTTTGAGAAGATATTGGCTTTGTTAAACATCACATCTCATAATTAGGACTTTTTAAGTGCTTGAAAGATACGTTGCGCCAACTCTTCCTTTTCCTTAAAGTATCCATGTTTGATATATATTTAGATATGGGTATGAAGATATGTTACTTCCGTATCCGATTCTTACACTTGAATCTAAGTAATATAGCTTAAAATTAATGTTTCAAGTGTTTTGCTATCTGTTTTCCTAATCTATGATTAAGAAAATGCAGAACTTACATGCACATTGTTATATGACAGTGTCAATTTGGTTGTTCATACATTTCCATCATTCTCCCTTCATAGTTGGATTGCCTTTTAAGTCTGCTTCTTTTTGCGTTTGCCTTTCTAGGCTTTGTTGCTGCGGTTTTATGTTTATGGCTTTGGTATATTGAACTTATTCTGGTATACAGGCAAATGCGCAGGAGAAATTTATGAGGATTAAGCATGCATATAAGACATTGATGAGCTCTGAATCTCGGAGAAGATACAACTCTGGAAACCGAACATCTGATTTTTCGTATTCCGGAACTCAACGAAGCCAGAGATCGAATGTCCAAGATGAAGAATTTTATGGATTTGGTAACAAAGTCTACACCTACCAAAAGCAAATTAACTACTTTTAGTCCTGAAGGATTATATTCTTATGTAGCATCTTCGATGTTTACGTGTTAGTACAGCTGCTTTCTTTTTAGCGGTTCAAGTATTTGTATTTGTATTTCATTTTTATTTTATTTTATTTTATTTTTAGTTAAAAGATCTCCATTTCAATATGTTCTTGACTGTTTGATAGATGTTTGTGGTCCATGCCATGCTTTACTTACATTGTTGTTATGGTACATGACATCCTTTCTTTTGTTGCTCCGACTCTTTTTTTTTTTTTTTGAAGAACCTGTTTTGAACGCATATCTAGACATGGTATGGGGATATAATCCCCCAAGGACCATCCAAATACATAATAATCTTAAAAAAAAAAAATTTGAATATAACTGTGTCCGAGACATTCCGGTTTCTGAACTTGCACGAAGGTGTGAGTAACATTGATCCTTCCAACTATTTTTAACTATCTTTCTGACCAGCTCTCGATCGGCAAAACATCTAACTACCAATGAAAGGAATACTTACAATGTATATGTTTTTCTTATATTTCTAGGAGTCAGGTTTATTTTTATTATTCTTATACTTAACAGTTTATATGCTGCAGGTAATTTTTTGAGGGATGTTCAAATTACGCTAGGTAGATTTGTAACTCTCTGTTGAGATTAAGATGATTATAAGATAAACTTGCATCATTTCTAAATCTTTGTCATCTATTATCTTTTTCCCTTGAAATGTCGAGTAATACCCATTTCTCTTTATAGCTCATATTTTGATTTGACCTGCAGAGGACTTATTTCGAGACCTTCAAGAAGAATTTCGAAATTGGGAAGCAAGCATGTCTTCACAAGAAAAGCCTAAAAGCTTGTGGGAGGAATTAGCGGTATGATGTTATTGTTTTCCACAGTTCCAATATATATGAAAGGCACTATGTTACTTGGACTCGGGTGTGAGTATTGGATACGAGTATGTATCCGACATGAGTATGTTCAGATTTTTCTAAGTTTTTTCATGTATTAAAAAGATCGTTGAAGGGTCATATTCTCATACCTATATCCGGATATGTGTTGCATACGGTTACTTCAAGAAAACTGAATGGTTGGAGCAACATAGAACAGAATTACACCGATTCAAGCTTAGTTCATAATAATAATGTGGATTACCAATTCCTACTTATATGATCATCTAATTAATATCAAGAATGAATAGCCTCGCTTAAACTAGTTAAATTTGTCCGTGGCAGGCAATCGGAGAGGAATTTGTGGAATTTCTCGAGAAAGAGCTCAACATAACCGATGAAGACGTTGAAGCAAACAAGAGAAATGACTTCAGTAATTCGGAGAAAACTGGAAGCAGTTTTCCAAATGAAGCTAAAAAGGGTAGCAGCATCGAGGATAACATCGATGAGATAGAAGCTACTCTTGCAAAGTTGAAAAAGGAACTAGGTTTATAACAAGGAAATGCAGCTCCATATTTGCCATGATGCAGGTCGAGCCAAGCATATTATGCAGGGGAAGTGAATTACGATATAGCATCTCACGCATTAACATTTCCGATGAGCACATGCAAGATCCATCGATACAATTTAGAATCTCGGGGAAGGGGAAGGTAATTTCCGTACTTTTATCTGAACTGAAAGAAAGATTGATACTTGCTACTTGCAGCGATTGTGGAAAAAGTCTCTCTCTCTCTCTCTCTTTTATTTTTTTTCTTTTCCTGGTAAACTGGTAGCAGATAGCAGCATATTCATTGATAGGGATGTACGATTGGTCGGTTCGTTAAACTGATTAACTGAACTGAATTTAATTTCAGTCAGTTAATTCAGTTAAAACCGAATAATGAACACCCATTAGTGGTTGACGATTGTATGCAAGGATTTGTAGCTAGCCACAATTAAGTAGTAAATTATTTGTAATCTGAAAGTAAAATGCATTGTTTTATTGATTTGATAATCTAAAGGAAAATTATGCCTTTTGGCGTTTGCCTGATTTCCCTTCTCATATTCTATCTGTTTTTGCTTTCCAAATCAGTAATTGTTAACTGTTTACTTCTTGCGAAAACCTGACCAGGTTGATCGGATTCGACTAGCTGTTCGTACAAATCTTTCGATATGTTTGCCTCAAAAGAATGCTGGGATGTACTCATCTTAATTTCTGCCCAGATTGATACATACATCTTGCTTTAGAAAAAGCTAGTCGAACATGTGCGGGCTGGCCCCCTTTTTAAACGGATCTCAATTTTTTGTTCGAATTTTATTTTTCAGATTTAATATTTTTGTGTAAATCTTTTCAAATATTAAATGAGCTTTCGAATTTGGACGAATAATTTTTTCCGTGAACTTCTCTATCCTAACTCATGGGTCCAAGCCTACTTTCTCAAAATCTAGCTAGGAATAAATTAAAGGTCACGATGAAGCATGGATAAGTCAGTTGAGTTCAAGGACTAAAAAATGAAGGATCAATGATCTGTAGTGCCCTTAATTTTTTTTCTTCACAGATTTGAATAAAAGTTTTGACTTACAATTGCAAACTATTACTTAATACATATTTTATCTAGATTTCAGAGTGTCCAATACGAGATATGTATTAGATATAGTATATTTAATTTTTTAAAAGTTTTACACATTAAGAGGATTATATATTTATACTCATACTTAAATATATGTTAGATATGTTAAACATGCATACTTTAAAAAAAATAAAGAATTTAAATAATATAGCTTAAAACTACCAGCAACATATTTTCAAATGAAGGAAGAATATAAGCTCGGAGCTCATCAATGGACATCCTATATAAGGTTTGAGTAGAATACGGTGATGGAGAAAAACTACTTAACGTAACTTTGGCACCAATGATATTGAAATATTTATGTTCAACATTTATGTTCAATATATATTTTAATATGGATATGGATATAGAAATATGATTCTTAAAGACTCTCCAAATACATAAAAAACTTGAAAAGAAATTAAATATACTTATGTCGAATACATTTATATGTGATACTCATACTTAAGTTCGAGTAACATAATTAACGATCAAGCCTAAAACAAGATCAGTCTCTCTTGTCAATATCAGCCGATCTCTCTAATATTCTACTTTGACACTAAGTATGGAGGTTTCTCTGCCAGCAAAGGGTTCAATTGCGAGTAAACCTTACATTAAATCAGAGATCTCAGAACTTCCAACTCTATCAGTGCTTCCAGAACCTCTCAAAGTCCTGAATTATGTCTTTTTATTTATATTCAAATATGTTTTAAATATAGATATCAAATTCAAACAAAATTAAAGAGTTAAGAGTAAGATAACTCCCAAAATATCCATCCTTCAAACTTTTCCGCCTGATAAGAGCACCGAAAGTAACATAACCTACCCATAACAAGCAACTTTATTATATACCATAATTCATAGATAAAAAAAAAGTCGTATACGTCAAGATTTGAACTCATTGTCGACGGTTGGTAATCTCCCCCCCCCTCTTTTTTCTTCAGCTATATCCAATAATATATCCCAATAATTTTCAACTTCGGCTAAAAAAAAAGACAATATATAATAAAATAAGAAAATAAAAAAATAAAAAGAATTCTTTCCCACATTTTTTTTCTTGCACTTTCTTACCGAACATAGTAACTGTTATGTTTTGCCCATAAGTTCATAACTGTCATTACGAAAACGTCTTTTCCTTCATTTCATCCTGTTAACTGTCCCATGTTTCCCGGGTTCCAAGACAAAGGCCCCTTCATACCTCCGCTTTTCTCTTCATTTTTCAGCTCTTTTTTCTTTTAATTTTTCATACCTGTTCAATTCTTATGTTCATGTTCAATCATTGATTTATATATATTGGTGAATTGCGAAAGATAGAAAAGAGAAAAGTGGGATTTTCCCTTTCGTCAATGGAGGATTGTGGGAACATATTTGGGAAAAAAGTTATTGACTTAAACAAAACCAGGGCCCAAAAACCACCCACCAGGCTACAAAAGCAAGCCCCGGCATGTCTTCAGCTTGATCAGATGAAAGCCGCCGCTTCCAGGGCGTCCACCAGCCCGTTGGGGCTTTCTAATGGGATGACTTCCGAAGCTGCTGCTTCTGCAACCGCAATTCCCTTGCTAACACCGCTGGCTTTATCGCCGAATCCATTATTCCCTGAAACACATCAAGAACTCGTGTTTCCAACCGATGACAACAAGAAAGCTGCAACGCCGGCAATTGGGTGGCAAATCCCAGGTGGGGTGGCGGCGGCGGGATATGGAGAGTCGCCATCGACATTGTTCGCTTTGTTTCGAAACAAATGTGTTCTGGTCAATGATGCCACACAGATGTTTTAGCTTCTGCATCTGTAGTACATCAAATGATTCAGTTCAACCTTTGTGTCTGTTTTTTTTTTTCTTCTTCTTCATTGTTTCAGAAAATTACAGCGTCTGTCTTTGATCGATGGGGTTCTTTTTCCATATTCTTATATATTATGTTTGTTTCCCCATGA
>JBBYHK010000022.1:295889-326810 GCA_038382065.1 Adansonia grandidieri
GAGGGTCATATCCACATCCCGATGTTCAGAAACATGTCACAGGCGTCCGACACAAGTACCTCAAGAAAAATGAAGGTAGAAGCAACATAGATTCTAGGACCAACACAGTTAAAAAGAGCTTCTTAAAATTATTTAAAAAGCAGATTTATTCAGAATTATTTCTTTGGCGGCTACTGTGTTGAAACGAACTTTAGTAAGAGAAGAGTATAACCAAAATTCATGCCACCAACCGAGATATGATGCCAAACAAATACTCAGTACTGAATCTGATATGGATTCGGGATTTTAGGGCAAAATATTGTTAACAACAAACCTGCTCCAGCCCGGTTTTCTGGCCAAATATTTCCTGACATCCACCTGCAGTGCGGCTAGCTCACCAGTCTGAGTTGAACCCAAATTCCAAGAACACGCAAAATTTGATGCAGGGAAGCAGTCATCTGCAACCCTCAGCCAACACATGAGACTCATGTCAAAAAGAAACGCATGCCGGGTAGCCAAAACAACAAGCGGAAAACCAGATTTTGATAACTTAGCGGATATAACTTTGATTGTGCCTGAAAATGGTTATTAAAAAATGTAAGGAAATATGTCAACCAACTACCACGAAATAATAAGTCTTCTAAGAATCATATGAAGGCTTGAATTATATCGAGTACATGTACCTTTCGCGGATGAGCTAAGGTCCAAAGTGATTAGAGACGCCAATGAATCGTGGAGGAGACAGTTCCTATTGAAGAGATCCCATAAATACAAAGACCCTTTCCTTGTAACCAATAACAATTTCCAGCTCTCGT
This sequence comes from Adansonia grandidieri, assembly GCA_038382065.1. NCBI lineage: Eukaryota > Viridiplantae > Streptophyta > Magnoliopsida > Malvales > Malvaceae > Adansonia > Adansonia grandidieri. The sequence continues at coordinate 296,684 of JBBYHK010000022.1, forward strand.
CACAATCTATAAAGGTTGCTGCGGATCCCATCATCATGGTTGGTAATGCACGTCTTCCACACTTTGTATAAACCTTCAAAAACATAAGCAAAAAAGATTAAAGTACATTTGCTGAACCATTATGAAATCTCAATGTAATGATTTGCTAGATATAATATAATAGAAGCACACGCATGGCCAAGTCTAAAGCCCACCCTCGAATTCAGCATTGTGAAATGCCTAGACAAAAAACTACAGTAACACCCCATCCGGCAGCAAATATGAGAAAAAAAAAAAAAAAAAAAAAAGGAGAGGTAGAAAAACTCCGTGACTGTCTGGGACAGCTGTTAGAGGATAAAGAACCATAAATTCTGCCTGGCTTAGGATAAAATGTCTTGCTTACCTGTAGACACCCATCTTCGCATCCAACAGCCCAGAAATTGGCATTTCCTGCTAAAACGGATACTTTTCCTGAGATACGATCAGACCAAAGAGTTTGAGCCCCTCTTGTGCAAACAATTTCCGTTTCTTTCGTCATACATGAATTTCCCACACCAACAATGTCATTCACGGCATGCTCTCGGGGACAAGCTTCCAAGCAAACCGGAGTCATATCCTCCTCTTCTTTCCTGTCAAATACCCTAATTGAAAGAGATGTGGTAGAGCAAATGCTGGAACCTGAAGGCTTCATGCTTCCAGACTGTTCTACATTGATACTATGATCTTGGCCAGCAGAAACTTTCTCAATAACCAGGCTGTCAGTAACGGTAGCCCTAGCAGTGACCCCTGAGCACTCCTTTAAGTCAAAGCTTCTACCAATGGTTCCCGTGACATTAGTTTCTCTCAAACTACCATCTGTAGGAACCATCCCATTATCAATTTTTCTGGGATCAGAAGATGCGACAGGGAAATCTAATGCTTGAGATTGAGCACTGCCACAAATATTCTCGTGCTGAATAGGAACGCCTACTGCTTCAGGAATGATCCTCTTTCTACCATCAGCACGTCTGTATTCTCTTTGTTTCACCGGACTAGCAACCCTGGCAGAACTTGCCGCTTTATTTAATCCGTCGCTAGCAGCAAGCCCACTCTTCTTCCCATCATTATTCTGAAGCTCGGAACTTTTGTTTGCTACCCCCAACTCAACAGAGGATTTTACAGGTGTCGGATTCTGTTGAACATCCAAAGCTACTTTCTTGCTAGTAGTTTGCTTGGCTGAAGCAGCTTCAAGCAATAACTGTGCCGGGCTCTCTGCTAAATTAGCCTGTCGACCTCTGACATCACCGTAACGACTTCTCTTTAACTCATCAAGTTCAGCATCACTTAGTCGGTGGCCAAGCTCTTTCACTTCAAAATGGAAAGTAGCCACCGTCCCATCCAATGAACAAGCAAAGAGAGAATAGCCATCCGGGCTCCTGTTTATGAAAAGAGATTACTATTAAGAGATAAAGAAAAAAAATGGCATAAGGAGAAAACGGCTAACACGACGGAAAAAAAAATGTTCACTCCAATGACCGAAAAAATATATCTTTCACGAAAATGAAAATTTACCAGGATAAATCCACAACACTTTGACCAAAGAAATGCTTGGCTACAAAGAGGGGGCGAGGACTCGCAGTTGTCCACACCGTTATGGTGCGGTCCTGACTTCCAATTGCAATTACATTATATGGCTGTGATTCCTTCCCCCCGATCTTAGCAGCTCCATTTGCCCAGCCGACAGGAGTGGCTTTCGCTTCCTGTGCATTGGCAGTATTCCTTCTGAACATCGAGTGATTAAACTTCACTACAATAATTGGTGCATTGTGGCCTAAGAAGTCAAATGTGGCGGCCCATTCGCCTCTCTCGAGGACAGGTGCAGAATGCCTTGGCTTTTGGTAACCATGAGTGGTGGTTATGAAATGGCCACAAGGTGACCATCCAAGCCGTCTAAAAAACGTGGATCCCAACTGAAAAGAACACATTTCCATCAGAAAATGAAACACACTGTAAGACTGAAGAAAAATTCCATCGACACAAATAAACGTACTGATTTTGCCCAGTGGCCCTCTGTTCTATGAGCAAGGCTCCAATCACTTGTTCGCCATATTATGACCGTCTTGTCATCAGATTGACTCGCTATGAAGGACCCAATGGGATCCCAGGCGACTCCTTTAACAAGACTAGAATGACCCCTCAGCACAGCCGTGCAGATGCCGTTACTCATATTCCATATGTGGATGGTGTTGTCCAAACTCCCACTAGCCAATATCGAGTCATCAGGAGACCAATTAAGATCTACCTACTTCAAGCTCAGAACATAAGAAACTTCCCGGTTAGACAATATCCAGCGCTTATTAGAAACCACTACATTAAATTAAGGGAGTTGCATAAAACATTACAGCCATGTTACTCCGACTCTTCATTTTTCTTTAAGTATACTACGTCTGACACATATCAGGACAAGGGCATAGGGATATGAGTCTCCAAGAACCCTCCAAATACATGGAAAAACTCAGAAAAATTGAACATATCCATGTCAGACACATTCTATATCTAACACTTACACCTGAGTTCGAGTAAAGTAGCATCATAGTAGAGAATTTTGACCTTCTATTCTTTGTCCTTTACCTTCTTCCCAGCCCCCATACCTCTTCCCTTCTTACCAAATTAAAACAAACACATACTTAAAATGTGCAGCCATTAGCAAATGTGTACTGAGAAAGAGACGTTGCGAAAGCCAAGTTTCTAGGTAAAATTACATGCTTTTTCGAGAAAGAAAAAATCAATCAATACGAACTGCAGCACAATAAAACTAACTACAGGATAGAAGGTCAAGCTCTAATCAGCAGCCATATGTCCCAACAAGAAAAACAATATCCATTACCACATCTGCAGTGTGTCCCCTCAATGTCATTGCAACTTTCCAATTTTCAACATCCGGGGGCTCTCCACTCCCGAACTCGGTCGTCCCGGAACCAGGCTTTCTCTCATGAATTAGGATCACTTGATCATCAGACCCTGATGCAACGAACCGACCATGCTTAGCCCACCTAACACAGTTGACAGAACCGAAATGATCACGCAACGTTGCGAGAAGCCTCAGTGTAGATTCATTCTTTTCCAAATTCCTGCCAACAGATTCCATATTCCATACCCGAACCTGCATTTTGAGACAACGTGAAAACAGTGATATTCAAGAAGATAACATATCATTTTACATATATAATAACAAATGATGCCATGTTTTGGCAAAATTAGAAAATAAACCTAGCACTATTACACAGGATTACGCAAATCTGACACAGATAAAGCAATTAAAACATAACATAGAAACATGTCTCAAAATCTAAATAATGCAAATTATTAACATATCAAAAAATATAAAAGAAAACATTTTCATCTCCGAGAATTCTGAATTTCCCATTTGGCAAAAAAAAAAAATCCCATTCTTTTCTCATTCTTCATTGAATCATACGAATCAATCTAATAATAATGGTATTGAATTTCTATTCTGTTTACTAAATCACATGAAATTTTATCTAACTCCATATACCAAATAATATACGTGGAAAGGATGAAATATGAAATGCTAAAGACCGGACAAAGAAAAATTATACTCAAACATGATTTTGACATGATGAAAAACACGATTATAACACAAAAAAATACTTGACCTTGATACGAATACACAAATTGTGAGGTTAATCTCTAGTCATATCATATGCAAAGCGAAAAATCTGCAACTACGGTGGCCTTCCAGCAGTAGTAAAGCTAAGCTAAAAGAGAATATAAAGAGTGAAAAATGGAAGTTTTTACCTTGTGGTCACCTCCACCGGTAGCAAATCTAAGACCACCAGGCTGAATATCAATGGAGAAAATCTGCATTCCTTCATGTCTAACCCAACTTGGCTTCTCAGCAATCATCTTTCCTATTCTTTTTGCTAACTTCAAAGAAACCTTTCAAATTCTACTCCTTTTTTTCACTATTTTGGTGAAAACTCAAACAAAGACTGGTAAAGTTCATAGCTGTTCGACAAGAAAAAAAAATTACGCAACTCACAACTTAGAATAAAAATTAAAGCTAAAAGTTTCTTAGCACCCAAAATCTAATTATGGAAAATGACCAAAATCCACAAGAAAAAAAAAAGGAAAATTTACTTTTTTTTCTGAAAAACCCAGATGGGAAATATGAAAATTTAGGGTTTTGAAGTGCTTAGGAGTGAAGAAGAAGCAAAGGTCGAGGTTTTGTTAATGTGAAAAGAAAACAGAGATGAAAAATTAATTAAAAAAAACTTTTTTTAAAAAGAAAATTACCAAATCTTACTTTGAAACTTAACTAAAAAAACAGGTTAATTAATTAAAAAAAAAGTTTTTTTAAAAGAAAATTACCAAATCTTACTTTTAAACTTAACTAAAAAAGAAGGCTAATTAAAGGGGTTTTAAAGAAGAAAAGCGCTAATTTCGACTACAAAGAAGGCAAAAAAAAAAAGTCTTTTAATGGTCAATATTCTTTCTTTTAAGATGCGAGAAAGATTTAGTAATTTGTAGATTATATTTTATTATATTATAGTTTATTTAAGTTATTTTATATTTATATAAATTTTATTATTTTAATAATTAATATTATATAAATTTTAAAATATATATTTATTTATTATTATATTTTAATTATTTTATTCATATAATAATGATATAATCATATTTAATATTATCAAATTCAAACTTTTGTGAGAATGGAAAAACAAAAGAGACTGAAAAGATTATTTATAAATTTTAAAAGAAAAATATAAATAAGGTTTCTATAATATATATATTTTATATATCTTTTATATGAGTAATAATCTTTGTAAGGATAAATAAACAAGAAACATGTTTAGTATTTTTTTTCTCCCTCATTGTTTTTTTTTCATTTTAAGTTAAAAGAAACAATAAAACAGAGAGTAAAGATAGGTGATAAATATGATCTTAATCGGTTTAAGTCCTAATTTTGTTTAATTTTTTTCTCTTTTACACAACATTTTAGTTCCAACTCTTTTATTATCCATTTTCATATATTTATAAATTCATTTAAAATCGATTATTTGTTACGTTTATATAAAAATTCATTTGATATTTAAAGAGATTTAAATAAAATTTAAAATTTAAAAAATAAATTTAAACTAAAGAAATAAAACCTTAGTTGAACTCTAACTTTAACATGTAAAGCTCAAACCTTAATCTTTTTTTTCAATTATACAATAAATTATATTTTATATGTTATACAATTTACTTTGTATAAAGAATAAATATATATAATATTAAAACATAAAATATATTAATTTTTTTATATTTAAAAACTTAATAAAAAAATAAAATCACTAAAAATTAAATAAAAATAACATATCTTCTAATTTTTTAAAAAAATAATATATTGTTTTAATACGAGTGATTTAAATAAAATTTGAAGCTCAATTTTCTGAATTGAACTAGATTAGGAAAAATATGTATAGTATTAATATCATACATAAGTCCATGAATATTTCAAAACATATAAAATAAAATTTGTGTAAATATATAATATTTTAAATACGATTATAACACAAAAAAATAATATAAAACAATATAAATACATAAATGCCAAATCCGCAGACCCCCTTTACCCAAAAAAGAAAAATTAAAAACACTTTCCCCCTTCATTTGTTTCCCTAGAAACCACTAAGGCAACCATACTCCTCACTGGCTGACAGCAAATATGAAAATTCAAATCATTTTCAAAGCCAGATAATTAGGCAGCAAAAGGCAAAAAAAAAAAAAAAAAAAGAGGCCATCAGGCTTTGGCAGAAAAAGGGTACAACTTGTTTATGTGGCCCGACTCTTTATTTTTTGCGAATTACTTATGTCCGACACATTTTTGGACATAAGTATGAAGATATAACCCTCCAAATACTCATCAAATAGACAGAAAAAACTTTTAGAAAAAATTGAAAATACCCTTATCGAACACATACTCTTATCCGACACTCACATCCAAGTCTGAGCAACATACTCTTATCCCACATTTACATTCGAATCCGAGTAACATAGGAACTCATATTCTAACATTTTAAGCCAAATTTTTTAGCTATCTTCTTTTACACCACAAAAAAAAAGGCAATTCAATGAAGTGTAATGTGTTCATCCCATATGAATATAGGACAACGGAAAGCTAAAAGAGGAGACAATTCCCTGGATGATCCAGCAGTTAATTAAATAAAATACAAATTACAAGGATTACACTCACAACCAGTGCAGATCAATATTGACAATTTCTTCAAGATCCCCCATCAACCTTCCTCCCCGAACTCTTTTGTAAATCTTTCGTGGACCTCGAGATCAGCTTTGCTCACCGTTGGCCTCTGTCTCGCAAGCACCTTATCGAAATCTGATCTCGTAATAGGAGGTGGTAGGATCTGCATGGGGCATTAATCAATGTAAAAAAGGAAATTTTAATGACTTCAATGTCACAAATGACTAAATAGATATATTTACTGTACAATAGAATGGCAACAATATTCCAATGTGTCTTCCGAAATATATGATGATATTTGTTTCCAATGACTAAATAGATATATTTATTGTACTCAAACACGGGTGTGAGTGTCGGATACAATTATGTGTCCGACATAGGTATGTTTAATTTTTCTAAAGTTTTTTTTATATATTTGGAGGATCTTTTAAAAGTCATATCCTCATACGCGTATCCGGATATGCGTCGCACACGAGTAGTTCAAAAAAAAATGAAAGGTCAGTGTATCGTAGTTTGTTTCTATAATTGAATTTGTTTTAACTAAATTATCTTACTGATGACTTCTAATAAGATAATCACATATTCGACACGACATAGTAAATAACTAAATACGCACCCCAAACACTTCATCTCAATGCGTTCTTCAGAAACAAGAACAAATTCACATTAAAAATCACGAAACAAGGTAATCTCAAAACGTATAATGGAGCATATGAACACGAAAGGTAAGAACTAGAATACATTCTATCGCAAGCAACTCCATACCTGCGCTGCAAGTCCTTTGGCCGCCAATTCCTGCATGGTAATTTGGACAGCACCTGGTTGCTTTGGTCCACATGGCATCCACATACCATTAGGTGTCTTATAGAAAAACATGGCATCTTGGGTTTTACGAACAGGTTCAAAAAGAACATCCTTAACCTGTCATGACGTAAACAAGTAAAAAGCATGCAAATGAGCTACCATATTATTGGCCCTTCATGGTAAGAATCGCTGCCAAGACAGAATTCAAAGAAAGGACAAGAAGAGAAAATGATCAAGCATCTCATATAGGTTTGCACTTACACAAACCGATATGTCAGACCCCGAAAACCCCTCCGTTCGGCGAGCTAAGTTTTCGAAATCACTTTCAGTCAAGTTGTGAGGAGTATCACCTAAATGCACCTGTTATAATTTATTTTACCAAAACAACGCAGCCATGTTAAAAAAAAAAAAAAAGAGCATTTTCTTCTTATTTTTTCTCAACACTTCGAAGGAAAATATTAGGGCTAAGGTCAAGTACTTTGAACATATGTTGCCGAGCCTTCAAATCCGGGAGAGGAATGTAAATACGCTTATCAAAACGCCGGCGGATGGCCTAAAAGGACAAACGATTAGTAAAAGAAATCCATCCCAGTTGATTTGAGATGAATATATGAAAATTATATTCTAATATTCTCCTCTACCTGATCAAGCGCATAGGGAGTATTAGTCGCTGCAAGCACGAGGACTTTCTGATCATTATGTCCAACACCCTAGAACATAAAAAAAGCACAAGATATAAAATTAATTCATTAAGCTTAGAAATCTTAGACAGAATCATTTATCTATTTTTCACAATCCAGCACAAGCACAAATAAGATATGAGCAGTCTGCCTAATACAAATACAGCGACACGGAAATTCTCAAAAAACTAGGATACGGATGCTAGCATGTTGAAGAATATAGCAACAAAAATGTCTTACATAAACATATATCCTAAGTTGCTCGGACTCAGAGGTGAGTGTCGGATACATGTGTCTGACATGGGTATACTCCATTTTTTCTAAATTTTTTCATATATTTGGAGGATCATACCCCGTACCCATATCCGAATATGTGCCGAACACAGATACTTCAAGGAAACTAAAGAGTGGGCGTAATATAGCATATATCGAATAACCTCTAAAAGATATATACTTAAAAGTCTTTCTCAGTATATAAGATTCGGGCAAAGAAAATAATTTATCAAAAAGCATTGAGCAAAGAAATTTTAAATTTTGTTTTGGCACTTTCAGCACACTGACAAATACCTGCATCTGCACAAGAAGTTCGGTTTTGATACGTCTTGATGCTTCACTCTCATTGCCCTCACCACGTTGGCCACACAAGGAATCTATTTCATCGATGAATATGATGGAAGGAGCACTATCACGAGCCATCTGAAAAAGGTTTGAAACCAGCTTTTCACTCTCCCCCATCCACTTTGAGACGAGGTCCGATGAAGAAATACTAGCAGAAATAGAAGGGGAAAAGGGATTAAATTTTAGAAGAGACAAGAAGAAACCTAAATACATGCACATAAACTGAGCAAAGGTATACAGAAGATTAACTACCACAAAAATGTTCAAAAAGATAACCGAACATGAGCCAGAAAGGCAAACTCGTCATTATGTATTAATATCAACAAGTTTCATGAATGAAAGCCCAGGTTTACAATCTCAAAAGAAATGCATGCAACTTGAAGGAAACATAATTTTCACGTCTTTGTGGATGACAAAGATGACAAGATAATGAAACTAAAGACAGATTGGTATGCATAATGTAAACTGATAATTGCAAGAAAGATACAGTTTTGAGTACATCAGACTAAATTGAAAAACAAAGAGCAAGCATGACCAGAATTGGCAGGGAGCGACAACATGTTTGACTTCCATAACACGGAAGTTGCCGGCACAATTGCTAACTTATCTTCAAGATTATATTTGTTTCCAAACAACCATCCTTCCTTCCAAGATAAAATTTGTTTTAAAGCATATGATTTAATTTGACAGGAAAAAAACAAATCCCATAATGCATCTTTCTGACTTATGCTAAAATAAAATAACAGAGCAGCACGATGCAACCCCAGATGCATTTCTAAAACTCTCAGATCCTCTGCAAATAGAAACTGCACTCTAGCAAAATGCAACCTTAAATTATGTGCCCCAACACCTGTTGGGCCAAGTTGTAAAGAGCTTGGTGCCCCTTAAGCAAGATCTCAATTTCAAGTCTTGTGAATGGAAAAAATAGGTGGGGGGGGGGGTGGAGCTCCCTCCCTGTTTGGGGTCCAACCCGGCTCGACTTTGGAATAGTCAAGGCCCAATGGGGCTACAAGATACCGGAGGTCTCAGACCAAAAAAAGGTTAAATTATGTGCAAATGAAATAGATATTAACATCTCGAAGAGTTTTTTTAGCTGATATATGCCATAACCACAATAGGAGAACGCTGCCACCTATTTGCCAATACAATCCATCGATGCATATGCTGACGTCATTACTACTGTCAACTCTCCCTTTATCCCAATAAAAGGAAAGTGGTGACTGCATCATAAAGGAAAGGCTAACATGTTAAAGGTTACCTTTTACCCCTTTGTTTTCACAATTTAATATGCATTAAAAAAAATGTCAAAGGCTTCAAACCCGGCAAACGTTATTGAACGTTTTCTTATGGGCAGATAAAGAAGTCAAATATGTGACAATCAATATATTACCTAAAAAATGTAGAGTCTGCTTCAGTTGCAACAGCCTTGGCCAAGTATGACTTCCCAGTACCAGGTGGTCCATACAAAAGAAAAGCTCTCCATGGCCTTCTCTTTCCTAAAAGAAAACAAGTAGGAAAATTTTAACAAAAGTAATCCAATTATGTCCCTGCAAATGTAATATTGAAACGACAATGTTTAGAACAGTGAAAAAGCAGCTAAAAGGAGAGTACAGATTCGGTTCAGTGAGATTCGCTCCACGTCACAACTCCCTAATACAATTCAAGCAAAAATGAAACAACAGTAGTTCAATCAAACCAACTTTAAATTATAGCAAGGCCAACAGGATATCCAAAGACAGCAACTCTAACAAAGGGAATATATATATATATATATATATATATATGGCCCGATTGAAGATAGAGCAATATTCATACCACAATGTGAAACCTCCACTAATCCCCTACGTTACTTTGATTAACTTCATAGATCATAAGAGGAAAATTTTCAGGGAGACAGCAAATGAGATGAAGTATAAAGTTGAATTCAACAAATCCAACTTGAAAATTATAAAAGAACCTAAAATCCATTTAAAAGCTTTTGAATTTTAAAACCATATTAATTTAGTATGATGTGCTTAAAATGGCAAAGCTGGCAGCTTCGGAGGAGGTAGAGTCCTAGGAGGGTGACGTAATAGGTTGTTTGTCACATTATGTGTTGCAAGAAGCTGATTATTAAGATGATCATGCTATTAGCATGGCTATGTCAGTTTACAACTATGATCATCAGATTAGCAACATAAAAGGGGAAAAAAAAAAAAGGAAAGAAAAAGAGAAAGTTACTTCAGAACAACTATATTTTCCCAAATTACTCATTAGAAAGCAAAAATCTTGCTTCATTGCCGGTACTATTCTAGGAATCAATTCAAGCAGTGCCAGGAAAATGACAGCATGGCACGCCGCAAGTAACCGTATAACAGTTATATAACAGGACTAAATTTTTTTCACAAAATCAACACGGAAAGCAGATCTTGCATCTCGCAGGTATTCAAGAATCTAACATTCAAATTTTAGAAGTAACAACCTCAATCAAGTGACAGAAAATCACGACAATTAGTTTTCAATGCAACAAATTTAGGCACTCTCCACTAACACAATGAACTTAAATAAACAACCGCAATTATCCTAACAACATCAACTATCAACCAAAATCACATCTTTCTCATTAAAACTACTAACCAACCTCTTTTCCTAAATAATATCACTGTCAAGAAAGAATAAATTTCTTAACAGTTTCATGATCGACAATTAATCCGTTTCACTATCAAAAACCTATTACCAAATTCAAGCAAAATTCACAAACTAAAATAATATATATATATATATATAGATATACATATACATATACATATACATACACACACACACACATCAGCCTTAACAAAGCCTGTCAAGAAAAACCAATAAAACTAGAAAATTCCAACATAGTTTATCCAATTTCATTATCCACTGGCAATTACTAAAATCCAGCTAAAGCCACCCATTTTTAAGCTGTAAACCCAAAATCATTGTAAGAAAACCAATAAAAAACCCCTAAAAAGACTAACCAGTAAAAAACTGAGGAAACTTGACAGGCAAAATAACAGCTTCTTGCAAAGCTTGCTTAGCACTTTCTAAACCGGCCACATCATTCCACTTAACATTAGGCTTTTCCCTAATAATAGCCGAATTAAGTCCAGCTCTCAACTTAGCCTGTTCCGGATCCTCCCCGTCACCACCTTCTCCTCCGCCACTACCATCCTTGGGCTTACTTTTAGGACGCGTGGCAACAGCAGCATCCCCATTAGAAGCCGGCCCGGGCCCACCTTCGTCGAGAACCGCGCGGATCTCCTCGGCACGTCGCAAATACTCTGTGAATTTCTGGGTAATTGCTTCCCTGATTTTGGGGTTCTTCTCGTATTTCAAATGGGTCTTGAAATACTCGAGCGCGTTCATGTATAAAGGGAAGGCTTTGCTGTAGTTCCCGGCATTGTCTTCCTGTACAGCTTGCTTCACGTACTCTATCGCTTGTTCTTTGAAATTGCTATACATTTCTTTCTGGGTATCTTAATTTTTCAATGGACTTGCATGGGATCGATGAAAGATTTAAACTTTTTTCTTTTTTCCAACCAGTTTTTGAAGATTTTAGAGATTTTGACAAAGAGAGGGAAACTGATGGAAGAAGGGGAGAAACTTTGGTGTTTTGATCGTCAAAACTCTGATAAACTAAAACAAGCGTGTGGAATATTAATTATTAAAGCATTAATTGCACAAATAACCCATTTACTGCGTCACCTTTTCTTAATTGAGTACATAAAAGATTTTGGTTCAAATAAAAAAAGTATATTTTAATTCTCTAAAATATATATTATGATGATATTTAATATTTAATAAGATTAAAAAATATGATAAAAATATTATTTTATTATTTTAAAAAGTATCACATATCATATTTAAATTAATATTAAATTTTACATTAATATTTATTTAATAACGTTAATGTAAAATGCTTACATCTTTGATGGAATCATATAAGTAACTACTTAGATCAAAATTTTCTTCAAATATTCTATTGAAAAAAGTGAAATAGTACAGAGGCTATTTGTGTAATTAACCCACTACTATTTCTCCGTTGAAATTCTCTTTATTATTTTTTCATCTATTACTATTCAATGTAATTTTAATCATCATTCATAAATTTTGATTTTAATTTAACTTTGACAGATAAATCTTATATATATGAATTATATTGATAAATATATTAAAAAAATTAAAAAAAAAAAGTAATGGATAGGTGTCCCATCCACTATTTCTACCAATTAGATTTACCTTATTATAATCGAATTTATAATATTTTATATTTATATAAATTTTTATATTTTTAAATTTTGAATTATATAAATTTTAAAATATTAATATATTATATTTTATTCATAATATTTTTAGATTGTACTTTAATTATTTTTAAATATCATGTAATCGTATCTATCTAATATTGCTAAGTCTTTGAATTACACTATGAAATTTATTTTTTTTTTCATTTCTATTTGCTTAATTGCCTTATGGTTTAGGAAATTTTCAAATTGCGCCTTTTTGTATGTAGTTGTTATGTTAAGGTTTTGAAAAGGAAGGTTCCTTTATGAACGATAACTTTATTTTTCAGAGTATTAATTTTTAATTATAAAATTAGTGTTGAAAATTTTAATTTGATCGGTCAGTCAAATTAATTTAATCGAAATTAAAAGTTTATTTGATTTAATGAGTATAAAAAAAGAAACGAATTAATAAAATTTAGTTTGATTAATAAAAAATTACTTTTATGATAATTTTATTAATTTTTATAATTGATGAGATTTAAAATTGTAAATTATTATTTACACGTTAAAAATAATCTTATTTAATTAAATACATGTTTTTATTAATTAATTACTATATTTAATATCAAAATTATATATTTAATCGTTCAATTTAATTGAGAATTGATCCTTGGTCTTGTTATTTATTTATCGAATAAAATTCATTATCAAAAGAACATTAAAGTCGTTTTTTAATTTTTATCCATGTTTAACAATGTAGTTAAAATCCAACAATCTTATAATCTAATGGCTAAAAATATGTTAGAATTGACATCTACGCTTTTGTTAGATTTTAAACATCCCTTCCTTTGTTTTCAATTAAAAAAAAAAAAAAAAGTCACTAGCTTTTAATTGACTTCAATGTATCTTATTGATATTTCAATCTTAAAAAAAAATGTCTCACTAGCGCAAAGTTAGCAAATATTTATGATCATTACAATTTCACCTTACAATTTTAATGTCAAATAAAAGCTAATAAGCATATCTATTCATGGATCTAACCATAACTAAAAAAATTTAAAATTTAAATTCAGATTTTAATTCGGATTGACCCAATTTGATAACCCGAATAATTATTTAAATATATTATAATATTAAAAAATTATTTTTATAATTAAATTTAAATAAAAATATTATTATAATTAATAAATAGTATTACAGGTTGAACCGAATCACAAAAAAATACCCAACTTAATCGGGCGAGCTGCCAATCTTGAAGTGGTCAACTATGGTCCACTACTTAGATTAAAATCTTTGCATATCGATCCATGCATAATGCTAATTAGCATTATGGGATCGCAAAATAAAATATTATTAAAAGAATTGTAACTGTGAAAAATTTAGTAAATTCTCATTAAACATTCATGTATAGATTTAAAATACAAAACAAAAAAAGTTCTATGAAGTCCAAATTTATCAAGACGATGGAAATACTTTTGTAATTTTTTAAAAAGGGTTTGTCTCGTAAAAAAAAGTTTAGATTAATCAAATTAAACATTCATGTATAGATTTAAAATACAAAACAAAAAAAGTTCTATGAAGTCCAAATTTATCAAGACGATGGAAATACTTTTGTAATTTTTTAAAAAGGGTTTGTCTCGTAAAAAAAAGTTTAGATTAATCAAAATTCAAGGAAAGCGAAAGACTGAAATGAAATTTTGATTATAATAAAAGGGTTGGATGTGAAGTAATCGTTCGTGGTAAGCACTGACCAATACGTGTTGAGTTTTGAATAAAATTTTTAAAATTTTGATTTAATTAAATTTATTTAAATTATTATTCAATAATAAAAATAATATTTTAATAATTTAATATAAAGACTAGGGTGAGCAATAGTCAAAGGTCGTCATAGATCACTTACGACCAATGGATTTGGATTAAAGTTTTTAAGAATTTAGGTCGAAGTACTATTTAATAATAAAAAATATTTTTAATTTAAATTTAATTATTAAATATAAAAATATTAATATAAAAATAATATTCTAATAATATGATGAATAAGGGTGAGCAACAATATGGGGCTACCCATGGATTACCTCGAACCGATGGATTTGAATTAATTTTAGAGTGAACTTGTGATTTGGCGGGTAATTTATGATTCGAAATTTGTTAAAAACCAAAACTTTTTGGATGGTCCTCATTCCGAGTACACACCTACCTAGTACTAATTTTGGATCGAATAACTTGATCATAGAATTAGACATGAGATCAACTTTTGAATTGATTTTTAGAGGAAGAATGTATATTTATATATAAATAAAATATATAAGTTGCAAGACTTGACTCTTAAATTTTTAAATTTCTTTTAATATTTATGAATTATAGTTATTGTGATTGTAATTTTTATTTATAATATTGAAACATTAATGTTTTGGTTGTTTATATTCGAAAAAAATTTAAGATTTAGGATTGACCTTAGATTGCATTAAACTGTAAAGTTGGTCTTAGAAAATTATAAGTCAATCTATAATCCAAAAACTTTGGTCAAAGTATCTAAAAGGTCCTTGTACTATAACATTTAGTGCAAATTGGCCCTGTACTATAAAACTTGGTAATGTAGTCCTTGTATTTTGAAATTAAAGTGAAAAGGTAAAATTAATAATTGGAGATAATGTAGATTGTGAAAAAACTGATGTAGTATTTAACTTTTATTAAAATGATAGCACGTACAATTAATACTGACATAGCATTTTAGTACGGTCAAACTGTACAATCCATTATTTAACAAAAATCAAATGTAATGTTGACAAACATTGCTTCAATTATTAATTTTATCTTTTTGCTTCAATTTGAAAAATATAAAAACTAAATTACTTAGCTTTTTAGTACAGGTTCAATTTGCACCAAACAGTATAATATAAAGATCTACCAAATACCTTAATCCAAACCTCTAAAACCAACCCTACATGGATGATCCATGGTTCTAGTTTCAATACTGCTCATCCGAACCATGCTTACCCCTAAAGAACAATGAAATGAGCTTTGCAGCTGACTCGGTCGAACCTAAGCAAAAAATTGAAAGTTTTCGAGTTATGGATCAACCAATGAAAAAGTCTAATATGGATTTTAAGTAATAATCCTTGAAAATTTCAATTAAGTACATTTTTTAATCCCTTTTATTTTCTATTAGACTATAAGCTACTCGATATAGATAATAAAGTATTCAGACTCGATTTGTTCGACAATTCAAATTATTCGAACTCATGCTCATATAAAATATATGCAAACTAAATTTAAAATTTTTTAAACATAATTCAAATAATTTAGTTTAAACTACTAAAAAAGCTCATAAATTTTAAACTTTACTTCAATAAATCTTTTATATTTTTATTGTAATTAAATAAGCTGTTATCCATTGACATATATTAAAATAAATCATTATATCAAATAAAATACTAATTTAAAAGCTTGTTTGGGTGTAAATAGTGATAAAAAAAGATCAAATTGATCGGTTCAATCATGAATGGTAGGCGAGGCAGTTTAACCTTGTATATATAACCAAAAATATGTTTAATTAGCTAGAATCGATAAAAAAATCGAAAACAAAAAACTGAAAAAAATGGTAAAAATCAATAAAACCAAATTGTTTTGCTATTTTTAGGTCTTTTTAACCCAATTGGCCAATTTGTTCGTTTAAGACTTGAACTTTCCAAATAGAGCAAACCATGTTGGGCCTACTCTGATCAAGTATTAGGCTTTTCCTTTTAACCCTAATTTTAATTTTTTTTTAACCCACAGAAGGTTAAGGCTTTTTTTATTAACTCACAGCAGTTCTCTTCTCCTTCTCTCCCGTAAGCCTGAAAGAAATTGAACTGAAACACTATTAAAAAAAAAATAAAATCATCGAGCTTCTCTTTCAATCTCTGTTCTCAAGTTGCAGCTTTTTTTTTTTTTTCTTTTCAGTCTTCTCTCTCGCAACAAGCAGATCAAGTCAAGCATTTGATCAGCAGTCGAGGTCGATTCATCAGTTAGATTAAAGCATTCGCTCGGGCTAAAGTTAGTCATTTATTTCATTTTTTTGGTACCTTGAAAGTTGAGTCTTTACTATTTAGATTAAAGGAAACTATTTGCACTTTGAACTATAAAATTGCATTAGTTATTCAAAAGATATTAGTCACATGTTAGTTCAGTAGTAAGATAAAATGTAACCTTTGGCAACTTGTTTGATTTGATTGCTTTTTCATTACTTAAATCTTATTTTGGTGTTATAAATTGCATTACCTATATCTATCTTACACATGCCATCGTGATTTTTTTTAATGATTTTTACTTAATTATTTTTAATTTCTTCATTTTTATTTCCTAGTTGAACCGGCTGATTCAACTCGAAAATTGGAGGTTCAACCACTTTGGTCTTCAGTTTGATTTTTTATTCTTTAAATATAATTAAAGGTAAAAAGTTTATTAGGATAAAAAAATATGATAATAGTTTTTTTTTAGTGCAAATCGAAAGTTAAATGTTATTTGAGTGAGATAAAAGCAACGGGACTTAAATAAAATTATAATGTTTAAGGACATTTTTATTACTTTTGTCAATAATTTACAAGTTTTGATATCTTAGTTATATCTTAATTTATACTATTTATAATGTTTATAATTGATTTTGATGTCATAAGTCAATTAGCAGAAATTCAATTGGTAAAATCATTGAAAATTTAAATAAACTATTAACAATAAACATAAAATTAAAGATATTTTTGTTCATTTATAATTTAATTTTTTTTTTCAAAAAACTACTCACTTCGATGTAAAAGAAAATTAATCACATTTTATACTTTCAAAATACATTTAAAAATATTAAAATAATAAAGAAGTCCATGAACTTTATCACTTTATCCGAATAAGCTCTTATTTTTTACACTTAAATAAATTCTTAATTGTTTAACTTGTACTTAAATAAATCCTTGAACTTTAACTTATGCCTAAACAAGCTTTTAACCTTTAAATTATACTCATATAAACTAATAACATAAATCAACTTCTATTTAAAATAATGGCTTAATTAGGTATAAATCAAAAGATAAGTGCACAAATCAAAACATAACTCTTGCACTTCACCCTATTGAAGACAATTAATACCTTAGATTAAAAATTATTCTAGAAGATTTGAATCCTCTCTATTAAAGATTCGAATTTGATAATATTTAACTCTAATTTAAACTACTGCTATAAATATTTTATTTCATTATAATTTTTTTTATTACAGTAAACTAAATGTATTATTTAAATATAACTGTTTAAGTTCATAAATAGCATACTCGTTTATGTTAGGTGACTATAATAAATTCGTACCTCGTTTAATAGTGATAAATTCGAGGTCTAATAAGGAGCTGAAGTGTTAAAAAGGGAAAAAAATAACAAGGTGTCGATTGAAAACCTAGAAAAATTATAAAGATTAAAGTGTAATTTAATCTAAAAAAACCATTTTTTAAAGTGTTAAGGTTAAAATGTCATTTAGACTAAATAGCATTTGCAGATGTACGACGTCAACAATTGCACGCCGTAAAACAACATTAAAAAAATCGAAAAAAAAAAAGAGAAAAACGAAAACGAAAGCAACGATAAGTCTATGTTAAAAGAATAATTTTAGTTATATATAAATATATATAATTATACACACGTTTTTATATAATAATCGCTTTCGCTTTCGTTTTCCTTTTCTTTTTCTTTTTCTTTTTTTTTTTAATTTCTGAAAAAAAAAAAAAGAAATTTGCTGATTTTGATCCGCTCTTTACTTCGTTGATTCTCAGGTAATTGAACCCTTAAACCCTATAATTTCATTTGATTCTTCCTTAATTTCGCTTCAATTTCAACCTTTCGTTCCTCTATTTCTTTCTCTCTCATGTTAGGGTTTTCATTCATCTTCCTTAGCTTTAAAATTTCAAAATTTTTCTTTTTGTATTTGTTTAAATCTTTATTTACCTTGTTGGATAGGAAGAGAAAGTGAAGGAAGAGAAGTATATGTGGTTTTTTTAGAATTTTCGCTCTTAAAAAATTTTTTTGGTTCAAAGGTAATTTATTGAGCCTCGGGTGCTTTTTTTTTTATTATTATTATAAATTTATTTTTTTAATGAATTTTTAGGGTTTTTTTTGCTGTCATTTTTTTGGTTTTAATTGAACTTCATTGGGGATTTTAACTTAAAATCAATAAAGTTTACTGCTTTAGTTACGTTCTTTTATATGTTTAAAAGGATAGTTGATACAATTTGCTGAGGCTCTGTTTGATTGTTGTTTTTTATTCTTAGAAAAGCTTCTAAAAAAGTAAAATCAAATGGTAAAAACTAAAAGGCAAAATTGTTATTGATTTGAGAATGAACAAAGTGGTAAAATGCAACACTACATTTAACATAACTGTTCTATAAAAATCATCCTGCAATTTGTTATCCTAAAAAACATTGTACATTTAGTTTTTTAATCCTTCAAATTCTAAGGTAAGAACTAAACAGTATGTAAGGGTATAGATTATTAGTGAAGGAGAAACCAGTTACTTGACTTTCGTGGGTAATGGTCTCGGGTTTTCGTGCGCAGATTTGGCAGTTCTAAGTCAGGAGATTGACAGAGAGAAAAAAATGTTAAGTTCTGGGAATAATTTGAGCCGAGGGAATGCAGGATTGTTGTCAGATATGCCACCTTTGTCTCAATGTTTGCCATTGGAGCCAATTTCATTAGGCAGTCAGAAATATACGCGGTCTGGAGAATTAAGCCGGGTTTTGGGTGTTCCTCTTCGAAGCAGTACTTCTGAGGATCATTCTTTTGGAGTTTCACACCCTAAACCTTCCCCTCCAGTGGCAACAGAGGAGCTTAAGAACTTTAAGGAAAGTGTTCAAGATGCCTCCAGAAGGGCCAGGTATAGTCTTTCTTCGTTATTGCAACCATCAAATAATGCTAAATTTTGGAATGTTTTATGTTTTGTGGATCATAGTATCCTGTATGAGCTAGTGTACCGAGTTCTCATTGTAACTGTGGTGACAGGGGAACCTTTAAAGTTAATTTGATAATGTGAGGCACTGTCACTGGAAACAGAATAGGCAAATAACAGTCCACATTGTATACAATTAGTTACAATGCATGCCATGCTCATTTAATGCGGTGCTTATGTGATATATTATCTTTGCATGCGATGTAGATATCCAGTCCTCACACATGTCCTTGGCACTTGATTGCTGCATGCAATTTAGTTGATTGTCTTGGATAGAGAGTATGAAGCTTTCCTGCAATTCAAAATTTCTAATGATTCTTCTCACAGTTTTCTTACTGCTCATGTACGGCATGCATACTTCATCTCAGTTATGATGCCTGTTAGACAGTTTTTAGTTATTGAATCTATGTTGTCTTTTTAACAGGGATAGAGTAAAAAGATTGCGAGAGTCAATTTCTAAATTGGAAAGGTATAGAGAAGCTTTAAAATTAAAGAAGCGACAACGAAGTGATATTTCGAGTGAGAGAACTAGTGGAGTCAATATTGCAAAGATGGGAAGCCAGATTCATAGAAATGCTCAGGACATAATAACACAAAGATTGGAGGATAGGCCGAAGAGTGTGGGGCTCAAAAAGCGTGTTCGCACACCGGTAGCTGATTTACGGGTTTGTAATTTACTTTTATTACTGGAATATAATTTGTGCTTCGACCTATTTAGTCTTGACATGCATTATTGAATATATTTTTATATGAATGCGATTTCCAAAGAAAAATCAGTTGATCTTCGGTCAGCAATTCATTAAACAACGTTTCATGTTGGGCTTCAGTTGTTTTCTTTATTGGATGTGGTATTTTATGCTTTAATAAAAGGAAGAAGAAGATAAATGGGCGAGAAACTTAAACGTAGCTTAACTAGACCCTTCCTTTTTCTCGTGATTTTTAACTTATGCTTCATTAATATTATTCCCTTTCCTTGTTTTCTCTTCCTTTTCTCTTTTCATGATACCAGTCTGATAATAGGACTGCTGTGAATCCAAGGCAGCAGGGGATAATAGAAAAGGATGGTGATGTGGTTTCAGCTGTTAATGGTGGTTCTGCTCGAATTGAAGAGAAGATCCGCAGATTGCCAGGTGAAGGATGGGAGACAAAGATGAGAAGGAAACGATCTGTTGCAGCTGTAGGAAATAGAGTTACTGGTGGTGATCGAGATATAAAACGAGCTATGCAACTGAAGCTGAGTTCTGAATTAAAGTCGCGAGAATGTGATACACAGGGTTTCAGGTGATTGTCTATGACTGAACTTGCTTTTTAGTCGCTTATTTAAAAAAGAATACCATCTAGTGTCACTGGACAGTGGGTATCATAGTGTTTAATGCGAATTCTGTAAAAAAAAAAAAAAAAAATTGGCTTATCTTGGGCTATCTATCTTATGTGATCCTGGATATATTTCTGATGAGATTTGCCATGGTAAACAAAAAGTGCCGTCACTATTGTTGAACAAACTGGCAGTGTTAATTTTAATCAAAGAAGAAATGTCCTGTTCACTAATTATTGCTAATAGATTTGAAGGTTATGGTGAATTTCATAATGTGTGGGACTTCTTAAATTTTGTTTTTTGTGGGGAAGAATTGTGCAGATTATTAGATAAAATTGTAGTATGTACTGTAGTCAATCATGCAGTCAAGGCTTAAGAATTTACATTATACTTTGGATTGACACATCTTTGTGGTTGCATTTTTGTTTTGGATTTTCAATAATAATTAACTTGGTACTTATGTTTTTACCTGCGTATAATTCTAAAATAAGATACCGATTGTAACTGCTTGTTTGTTGTTGTGAGATTCTTGAATGCTTGATAAGATGTTATTATTCTCTAAAATGAAGGAAGATTTCTTCTCCTTTATCGTAAGGCATTGTCGGCGGAATTGATTATTACTTCAAGTTTAGGCTTTTTGTTTATAAATTGTGATCCTGTCATTTGTCAGCCTTTTGTTAAACCTTATTCTCAAAAAGCCTTACTATTAGGTTATTCGGTCTTTTATGCATAGATCAAAATCTTCCCCAGGAGTTGGTGGAATTAAGAGGTCAGATGGTTCTTTTGAAGCTGCTGGTTCAGATGCCAGTACAGGGCTTAGGAATGAATTGGAGAATACCTCTATACCCCGGGATCGTGCAGTGATGTTGGAGCAGAGGATTGTAGTAAAAGCAAATAATAAGTATGTCCCTTCTCCAACTTGGTTCTAGCAGTCTGGTGAAATTCTACGGGCATTGTTAACGACCTTCAAATTTTACATTCAATTTCTTTCATTTATGATATTCTTTAAATGGTTTCTTCTCCTTGATTATTGATTTTTGACCGGCTCTATTCATCAGGGCAACTCTCCAGGATGACAATCAAGCAAGTGGCCCAAGTACAATGCTAAAAGGAAAGATTTCTAGGGCACCACGTACAGGTTCCATCATGGTTTTAGACTCATCTTCTAAAGCTCACCTCTCTTCTGGAGCTTTGCAGGATTGCGAACAGCCAAATCTAAATAAGATTCAAGCAGTAGGTGTTGGAAGCAATAAAAAATGCTCAATGCGTACAGGTTCATCTTCGCATGCTATGGCTCAGTGGGGTGGTCAGCGACCACATAAAAACTCACGTACAAGGAGAGCAAATTTAGTGCCCCCTGCCTCAAATGCAGAAGCTCAGATTTCAAATCAAGGCTTCACAACAATGGATTCTGGTGCTAGGACATCTGTTGGAACTGTTGGATCACTGCTTGGCAGCAGTGTAGATGATGCTACTACCAGAATTAAGAAGGAACCTGAGACTGCTTCTTCTCCATTTGGGTTATCTGAGAGTGAAGAATCCGGGGCCGGAGATAAAAAATCTAAAGAGAAAGGAATTGATTGTAGTGAGGTTACTCTGCCTGCATCTCAAAAAGCTGGGTCTTTCTTAGTGCCCACAAGGAAGAACAAAATGCCTACTAATGAAATTGGAAATGGAGTCCGAAGACAAGGAAGGAGTGGAAGCAGTGCATCACCATTGACAAAGCCAGGCATTCATCCTATGAGGGATAAGTTGGAGAATATTACAACAGCCAAGCCTATTCAAAGTGCAAGATCTGCTTCTGATAAAAATAGAAGGTTCATAAATATTTTTCCACTAGCTCTTGGTAAAAATAGAGTGTTGTTTATTTGTTTTGGTGAAATCTGATGAATGAATCATATTTCTTTGTTTCAGCAAGACAGGTCGTCCGCCTTCCAAAAAGCTGAAAGATCGCAAGGCCAAAATTCGTGTTGGGCTGATGCAAAATAATGTTTCTTCAGATTTCACAGGTATTTACTAGGCCCAAGAGACTTTTAGCTTCTCATATGTTGAAAATTAAGAGTATCTGAGTCTATTGTGTTACTATGATTGCTCTATGATATATCTGACACTCTTAATAATTTTGCATGGCATTTGCCAATCTTAAAGCTGTGCATCAATGATATGATTCTTATCGACATCTGTGACCTGACATTATCATTTCTACAAACATTTCACTCTTAGTGTTAGTTTAGCTATCATCAAGTGTTATTTGTGTGCTTGTATGGATTTAATATTTCTTTTAATGAAAAGCGTGTTGTTGTTTGTTTAAATTTCAAATTTGGAATGAATTTTGGAATCACAATTATCTGTGTGCATATGTCTCCAAATTTTTTGTGAACTAAAGAACTTGCTGAGACGTGGATGCAAAATCCCTGAAAGCTCCTGGTGCATATTCGTAGTAACAATGTGTTTGGGATGCCATGTTCAGGTGAGTCTGATGATGATCATGATGAACTATTTGCAGCTGCCACTTCTGCTCGTAATGCTAGCAGTATGTATCTCTGTCTCCGGTGATAGCCCCACCCCACTCAGAAGAGAGGGGGGAAAAAAAGAAACAAATACCTTTTGAGAATTGAGCTTTTATTGTGGTATGTATTTCCTACCCATTTCTTGTTTTGCTAGGTCTTGCATGTTCTGGTCCTTTTTGGAAGAAAATGGGATCAATTTTTAATTCTGTCAGCTCAGAGGACACATCATTCCTTAGGCAACAGGTACTATATGGCTGCTAACAGATTTATGACTTATTGGCACCTTGGGTTTTAGGTAATCACTGTTTCCTGATCTCCTATTTTGATGTTGAATCAGCTGAGTTTGGCGGAAGGGCTTGATGAGAGTTTGTCTCAGATGTTTGGAGATGGATATAATGTTTTGGTAAACTTCATCTTCTTAGTGTTTATCTCCCTAAACCTAATCTCTTTTGATAGGCTATAAACTGCCAAGTTCAAATAAGTTAATTAGAGATCCAAGAACATAAGAAGGGCAGCTGGAAATTAAATCAAACTTCGTTGGCAAATATTGATGTGAACTCCTTCCATTTTCACAGGGTGTTGTGGTGCCGAACGATGCGGATAACTCTGTTGAAGAAATGGCCAAAACTAATGCTGAAAGTGGAGGATTTGATATAAAAAAGTTTGACAAGGTTACTCCTTTATGCCAAAGAGTTCTTTCTGCTTTGATTGAAGAGGATGAAAGTGAAGAAATTTACAACCACATTGAAGCTAAGAACATGTCCCTTCACTATGCGAGTGATGATTCCCATTGTGGTTCATGCAACCAGATGGATGTTGAATCCAAAGATAGGGACAACAGGATGGAGTCCGAAGTTGAGTCAAATGCGGATTTTCAGTGTCAGAAGAACTCTCTGTTAGACAGACTCTCTTGTGATGTGAGTGTTGCATCTAACACATTTAGGAACTCCAGCATGTCTAATTCATTACATAGTAGTGAGCGGTGGTTGGGAGATGATGATTTTTTACATTTGGATATGGGACCTGCGAGTGAAATATGTTCAGCTGACCTTGGTCAGCTTCAAGCGAAGGAAATAAATGTTTCTGCCATTTCTTCTTTGGACTGCCAATATCAATCTATGTCTATGGATGACAAGCTTTTGCTGGAGCTGCATAGTATTGGTCTTTATCCAGAGACTTTGGTGAGTTTTCTTTCGTACTTGGTTGATTTGTACAAAACTTCCCTTGGAGTTTCAGTCACGGAGGGCAAATTGATATCTTTTCCTTCTGTCTTTTTGAAAATTTTTTATGTAATATTTGTTTACTTCTGTCTATTTGACTATGTTACTCGGACTCAGATACGAGTGTTGGATACGGTTGTATCCCACATCAGTATGTTAAAATTTTTAAAGTTTTTCCACGCATTTGGAAGGCCCTTGAGGTGTTATATCCGATATCCATGTCTGAATATGTGTCGGATAGGGTATTGGACGTGGATGCTTCAATTAAAATGAAGAGTCTTTGTGATGCTATATTAAATGATTAATTTTCCTTTTCAATTTTTTGCCTTTGCCTTTCTTGCAGCCTGATTTGGCAGAGGGAGAGGAAGCAATAAATCAAAACGTTTTTGAACTTAATGAACACCTTTATCAACAGGTTACTGTTCTTAACTTATCTTGTTTTAAAAATAGCTGCAATTTGGATTATTTGATCCTGTTTTTGACATTAGCCTTTTTCTATCTGCTTTTGTTAATTGTCTCTCCCCAAAATCTATTTCTCTTTTTGCTAAAAGGAAATTTCATTGTTTTGATATTCAATAAAATATTAAAACTTTTTAAGCTGCCTTTTGCTTTTAAGTTGCATTTTTCCACATATTTGATCTCTTTGTTTTATTAATTTGTAGATTCAGAAAAAGAAGAAAAAGTTGGGGAAGATTGATAAAGCCATTCAGAACGGAAGAGAAGAAGACAGAAGGTGGGATAAACAGTAGATTTTCTAGTATTGTTAATAACCTTATGAAATAGTGCTTCAACTAAGAATAATGTGGTTTAATCTGCAGGAACATTGAGCATGCCGCAATGGACGAACTAATACAAAGGGCTAACAAAAAACGTTTGGTACGTAATGCTCAAAATCCTGGTGCAATTGTTGTTTCTAATTTGTAACTTAAGCCGTTTCGGGTTAATTCTTTGCCTGTTTATTTTTCTGTATATCATCACTTTTTGATCCTGACTTTTAGATTAACAAATTTTTCTTTGATAATTAAGGGAGTTGCAGAGTGGTTGCATGTGAGAATCTCAGCATGTTGGTAATGTTTCATTCATTTTTTTTTTGTACAACGTACAAGCTACGTGCTTTTTCAAAAACCATCAAATATCTACTTGACATTGCCATATATTTAGCTTGCTAACTTAACCCTATAGTGAAAGTCAGCAGTTTTTTTAAGGGAATACACGTACGTTTTCGGTAATTACTGTACATTTGAGTAATGTGAAGAGTCTTTATATCAATTAACTATATTGCCAGCGTTCTGAAGACAATAGTGGACTTGCTAAATCGAATTGGAGCTGGGGCCTATCTGGCTGGTTGGCTCTTAAAGCAACAAATTGGGAGAAAGTGGTTTACCCATTCTTTAGTTGTTACTTGTAGTAGTCTTATTTCCATTAAATTAGTTTTTTAAATTTTAAATAATATTTAATTATAATTATAACATCGGTCTGATGTTCGTACTCAGCAGATCACAAGAACTGGCAGCTAAACTAGCTGAACTCATTGATCTTTGACCCATTTTAGAGCGTCTGCTTTCATACGTGTGTGTGTGTGTGTGTGTATGTATTTATCTGTTGCTCTGACTTTTCATTTTTCCTAAAGTGTCTACATCTGACACCCTTGTGTGGCACATATTTGGACATGGTTATGGGGGTAAGATCCTCCAAAACTATTGAAAAACTTGGAAAAAATTGAGCACACTTATGTTGGACGTATACTCATACCTGACACTGGCCTCGGAGTCCGAGTAACATAATATATACATATATATTATATTTACTAATAGTAAAGCTTTGAGACGCTTTCCTCGTCGGTTTGCAATTATGCATGTTTTTTCTGTGGAAAATTGCGTGTCATGCAAGAACTTTTCCTTGGCATAATCAGTGCATTATTAGTCCGGTGTTGACGATTTATTGGTGAATTTACAAAGGGAGTCCCTTTGACGGTTACTTTCTTGTTGATTTAAATGATTATAACATCTCATACTATTCTATTTAATGGGTTAATATTTTATATCCAAAGTGATTTGGAGCTATGTTACTCGGATTTGGACACAAGTGTCGGATACGAGTATGTGTTAGATATGTGTATGTTCAATTTTTTCAAGATTTCTATGTATTTGGAAGATCATATCCCCACACTCATATTCAAATATGTGTCAGATATGGATACTTTTAAGAAAAATGAAAAGTTCGAGCAACATAGATTTGGATCAAGGTGTTGTGTTTAGTATAATTCATTTTCTACAAACAATTCATGCAGGCTTGTCGCGGGAGTAATTCATCAAAAAGTGCAGTCCGTAAGGTTTCCAAACAAGTTGCATTATCTTTCATCAAGCGGACACTCGATAGATGTCAGAAATTTGAAGAGACCGCGTGTAGTTGCTTTAGTGAACCCGCATTGCAAGATGTCATGTTTTCAGAACACCCATGCAGCAATGAAGCAAAATCTGGTGAATGTGTCGGCTCCGGAACTGCTAGTAATACTTGCAATGAAACATCCAACCATCAAACAGAAGCCAAGGGCTCAGGTAAATGCAATCTAAATTTATTGGTAGGAAAATTTTGAAAGTAAATCGATTAAAAAAAAGGTTTTATCACGTCTTTATTAGTGCAGGGAAGTATTGAAGAGATCTGAACATTAATTTTTGAGCCGGGGATGTACTTTCTACTGGCCTATGTTACTCGGACTGGATGTGATGTCGGATACTAGTATGTGTCCGACATCGGTATGTGCAATTTTTTTTAAAGTTTTTTTTCCCCATATATTAGGAGGGTCTTTGGAGGTTCATATTTTCAACCCATGTTTGTGAATGTGTCAGGCACGAATGTCAGACACGATTACTTAAAGAAAAATGAAGAATCGGAGCAACATGGCTACTCGCCCAATGCTTGGCTGCATGTTTCATTTAATGTTTATGAATGCTTATTCGTGTTTATTTCATTTCTGCCTTAGGTGCTGTTTGTAGTACTTTCGAGAGGTATGATTCTTCAGATGCCCTTCCGGCTGTTCGCTCATCGGAGCATGCCGTTTCCAAGTACGGATCTACGTTGAACAAAGGGAGGAAGAGGGAAGTACTGATTGATGATGTCGTCGGCAGTGCTTCTTCTAGGGTAGCACCAGCTCTCGATGGCACTGCTGGAGGAGTAAGGGGAAATAGAAGTGAAAGAGAGAGGGAACAAAGCCGAGATAATTTAAGAAATACTAGTTCGGTATCTGGGCCTGGTCGGATATCATTGGACGGATCCGAGGGTGACCGGAGAAAAAAAGGAAAGCCAAGGCAAAAGAGTAATTCAAGAAATGGGTTCAATGGCAGGCTTGCCGAGCCTTTGCTACCACCTCCTTTGGCAAATTCTGGCAAGGTGACCGAAAGAGAAACGGCGTCATCATCTCCGATTCCGAGCAACATCCGGCAGAATTCCTCGAAAGAAGTGGAAGAACCAATCGATTTCGCGAACTTGCAACTAGATACAATGGAAGAATTGGGTGTTTCCAATGACATTGGTGGCCCTCAAGATCTGAGTTCATGGCTAAACTTTGATGAGGATGGCTTGCAAGACCATGATTCAATAGGTTTAGAAATTCCAATGGATGACCTCTCGGACTTGAAATTTGCATTTTGATTTTTGTTGTTCATGGGCCAAGTCGGGCTGCATTAGAAAAATTCTTGAAAGCCAAATCCAGACTTGAGTTTGACATAGGTCAGACCCGATGGCATGAATTCACTATACAAATATATTAAAATATCAGGCAGGGTTGGGCAAGTTGCTGGGCTATTGAACGAGTCTATGCGGTAGCTTGTTAGGTTTTCCTATAAGATGGTATCTAATTAGACTTGTCGATGGTCGGACCAAGTTGTAGCCCAGTTTTTAAATTTTTGGCCTAAGCTTTCCTCGGGTTAGGTTTGAGTCGGTTTATTTTACTATTTTAAAAATATTTATATATTTTATTATTAAATAGTAATTAGAATCGGGTTGTTTTTAATTTATAAAACTTTTATTCAAGGTCCAACCTGTACGGGTCGAATGGGTATCTCGACCCTTTAAGGGTCTAAATCTGAACAGGAAAGGGTAATTATAATTGTTTTTCTGTATATATCATATTGATATAATTGAAGAATTTTGTTTGGTTTTCCATTTAAATGTGCTTTGACTGTTTTTTGCGTATCATATCCAAAGTCATGAGAAAATTTGACTTAAAAAATTGAGAATAAATATTTGAGTTTTGTTCGTGTGTTTTTATGTTTAATAATTGTATTTAAAGTATTATATATATCGATAGGGAGATAACAGTTTAGTTTAAATTGATTTTGGAAAAAAATTTGCGAGTAACTTATAGTATTTTGTTTTTTTAAAAGTGAATTGAAATCGAATCAAAAGCTATATAAATGGAATTGATCCAAATTGAGTTGTACTCTCTTGGTTTATTAATTTTTTTTAAATTTTAAATATATATTTCTTTAATATTTTAAAATTTTTTTGTTAATGTAGAAATAAAATTAATTTTAATATTTATTTTTATGTTATAAAAATTTAAAAATAATTAAAAATTAAATAAAAAAATAAAATTTATTTTGGTTTAAGTAAGTTTGGTTTTTTAACTAGTGAATTGAAAATTGAATTAAATCGAATATATTTGATTAATATTTGAACTAAAATCAAACCAAACACCATGGTGTGAATAGATTTTTAATTTTTTTCAACCCTAAAAATTAATATATTTTTATATCTATATTGTATTCGTATTTTTTTTATATCGTACCAGAATTATATCCCGTCTACACTTAGGAAGTTTTTTCAAAGGCTCCCTTAACCCGCCATATCACGAAATTTAAGTCAAGTTAGTGAAGGAAACTACGGGGCTAGCAGCCTTAGCTAGCGCCCAATTGACGTTGGTAACTTCACAAAGCTTGTAAGTTGAGACTTCCATGGTGACTGGAAGAGTGAGAAAACCTTAAACTAAACAAAAACCAACCAAAAGATACGGCCTTTAATCAACTACCCAAATCAAGCAGAAGTCTAACTGACAATTGAAGATCCTGGTTCTTCAGTTTCGTACTTCGATATTTGCGTTTGCTCACTGATTTAAATAATAATAGTAATTTATTTTTAATAATATTTATTATGTATGTAATTATAATAAATGCCAATGCAACTGTAAATTAATTTAATGCCTCCCATAACATTCATGGTGGTTACTTTAAAGTTATAAACACCCATCTTCCATTGTTGGAACCCTTATTTTTTCAGTGGTAGTGTCTCCATTCTCCAGTTTCCACGGCGTTGAGGTTACTTGCTTTCTTGCCTCATTGCAGGTATTTTTGCTTTGATTATTTCCCTTAATTTTGTTTCTTTTTTCCATGCTTCGAAGTTGTTTTGGGTCATTAATTCTGGGTTTTTGATCTTGTTGCTGGGTTTTCAATTCTTTGCAGTTTAGCATTGCTGTTACTTTTGCTTCCATTTGTGTTTTTTGATTAAATATTTATTTACCGAATTTCATTCGGTCAAGTATATTAGCATGTTATACAAATACTATC
>JBBYHK010000022.1:356747-368264 GCA_038382065.1 Adansonia grandidieri
TTAGACCTGCTCATGCTCATGGTCCGAACTGAGCCACAACCCCAAAGAAATATGAAATTCAAGCTCAAACCCGAATTTGGATTGACCCAACCCAACCTGACCAATCAAATCATTATTTAAAATATATTAAAATATTATTTTATATTAATATTATATTTTATAATTAAATTTAAATAAAAATATTATTTTGATAAATTAACAGTGATCCGAGTGAGATCATAAAAATCAATATTTGCGTCGGGCTAGGCCTCTCAGATCGAGTAAGCTATATGACCTTTGAATAGATCTACTCTCTGAATAAAAATCCTATTTCCATTTTGGTTCAAACTTTGAGCCGTGCCCATCCGAACAAATATTTTGAAAATTATGGATTCGAAAAAACTTAAAAGGCGTAAGTTGAAAAGGATCGAAAGGTTAAAAGGCAAATTAAGGATCTCGACCGAAAAACCAAAAAACAAAAAGAATGAGCATATATGATAGAGAAGTTCAATGCTCTCCAGTAAGTGAGTCACTTTACAAGTTACAACACTTCTAACATGACAAAATAATGAAACAACTAAAATTCTAAATGAATCGACCTTTGCCAGCAACCTGAAATCTGGAAAACTCGGAGAGTGTAAGTAAAACATCAACATAGTTATCCTAGAAAGCTAAGTTCAGATTTTTGAGAGACCCAGTGAAAGGCGAGTAATGCAAGGATGACATTGGCAATGGCAGGTAGATGTTGAATAGTCAAGTAAAAACAGTTTTATAAATATCTTACTTGGAAGAAATGTTTACGGTGATCTTCTATTTTGATTTCATGTATTCTAACACACTTTGAGTGATATCTTCAAGGAAGGATACAAAACCCATGACACTGGTTAGGCCACTGCCGTCGACATCCTGCTCCTCGATAAGATAGTTCTCGAACGCTGTGGCATCATCCTGCCCTCCCCGGATAAATATGAGTTTGGGGGTGATACAACGGTCTTGCTTCAATTTGTTAATTGTAGTCCGTAATAAACCTGATAAAAATAACATTGCCTCAGACGAAATCACCGCTAAAACACTTTCCATTTCGACTAATGACAAGTGATAAAAGAACTTACAGTCCTGGGGTGGAGGAAAAGGAAGGCTAGGATCTGCTGTAGATGAGTAAAAGACGATTAGAGTTGTAAATGCATCGAGGAAAAATATCGGACTGCCACTAGTGATCAGAGCAGCACGACTCAATGAGTGCCGTGGATAGGCTTGTTTATCCGGTGTTGAATATGACGTTAAGACTGGATAGATGGCACGGTGAAGATAACTTGGTTCCAACGCACTGCACCATACATATGGGAAAAACATTTCAGAGTTAATTAATTATTGGTGAAAAAGGCACATGCATCTTATGAGACGATCAAATATCTACGAAAGAGGGCAGAAAAAAATGTTGTCAGTACTAGAGGGCAGAAAATAATCGAGTTTGAAGTCGAGATTGGAAATCGAGCTCATTTTTTATTAGGCAAATGAGCTTAATTGAGCGAGCTCAATCTTTAAAAATGAAACGTGGTCAAGTTTAAGCCAAGCTTCGAGCCTTGAATTTCGAGTTGAGCTCGAGCTCAAGCTTCTCACAGCTTGAGCTCGGCTCAGCACATGCATGTGTCGGCCCTTGGTTCGCATTGGATCTGTTGATTATTAAGAGATCGTGGCATGAGAATAACCCGAATCCAAAAATGTGACCACCAGATACCTGAAAAGACATTGCAAATAGATCCGGTAGTCAGGGTGAACACCTTCTTCGTGGAAGCGCAGAAGAGGATTTCGAAGCAAAGCAAAAACCAATCGAGGCAAAGGTTGCAGTTGGGGGCATTGCGAGAATGTAACATCGACCTGACCCACAATTGAACTATTTCCGTTCCTGTATTGGATAAGTTTAAAAGCCTCATTATACTGAGCTGTGAGGATTACTAGCCAATCATGAAGCAACATCCTGCCCTCTCTAACTCCCTGCTCCAAAGAGGCTAATATGACCTGTTGAATCAAATAATATGTATATAAACTCTTAGAGATGATACTCAGAAATAAATCGCACAAGCACAGACACGTAGGTAGAAGTAGGGGTGTAAATAAGTTGAGCTATTCGTGAACTATTCGAGCTCAACTCGTTAAACGCTCAAGCAAACTTGTTTGTTTAACTAAACAAAAAAAGCTCAAGCTTGAATTTGGGCTCGATAAATGAGCCAAGCTCAACTTTTGTAGATTTGACATTAAAAGCTCGTGTATGTACATATATTTATATTTCTTTATTTATTAATTTAGATATAGATAATAATAACTTATTTATTACTATTATTTAGTAAATTGTAATTCTATCTCGAGAATTGAAGTTTTATTTATTACGAACTACTACTTACCTAATTCAAATTTTCAAAAAGTCTTTTACTCCAATCTTCTAGCATAAAGATGTCTACTAAATACCAAATTAATAAACTTAAAAAATACTTCAAGGAGAGATTTGATAAAGAAAAAGAACATAATCAAGCTATAAATGATCTAAACAAGGGGAGCTCAAGCTTCATATTTTTAAACAAGCCGAGCCCAAGCTTTAAATTTGACTCGTTTAAATAAATGA
This sequence comes from Adansonia grandidieri, assembly GCA_038382065.1. Taxonomy (NCBI): domain Eukaryota; kingdom Viridiplantae; phylum Streptophyta; class Magnoliopsida; order Malvales; family Malvaceae; genus Adansonia; species Adansonia grandidieri. The sequence continues at coordinate 359,347 of JBBYHK010000022.1, forward strand.
GCCAAGCTTGAGTAGCCTTTCTTTTCTTTTGTACAAGCCAAGCCTCAGCTTCAAGTGCTTGGCTTGGCTCATTTACACCCCTACGTAGAAGACGTGAAAGGAGAGACAGAGAAAGGGGGCAGACCTTGTGAACAAGTAAGGATAGAACCACTTCAGGATCAACGCCATCATAAAGTTCATTAAGGTTTTGGGCAGTTCCAAACTGCAGTGTTCGTAACCTAAGTCGTCGTTTAAGAGAATGTCTACCTCTGCATAAAAAAGTCAAATCAAGCCAATCCCAAAAGTAGGTCCAGAGAGCAATGCTATCAATAAAATATGCTTATTGATTTGAACTATGAATGATGATAAACCAAAGTTTCAGTTCCTCAGCCTGCGGAAGAGGCTATAGTTATTCATGCCCTCAAGACTGAAACAATTCGAAGTGTTATTGTCATTCTCAAGTAAAATTACAAGGTTTTTTATTTTTTATTTTTTTGGATCAACAAGGCTGGTAAGAGTGGTCTACGAACGGAATTTCCAATAGGAATAATATACCTAATAGAAGAGACCGATTCGGAACCAGAGAGTTCCTCAGGGGGCACGACAACAGTGTATTGAAATGCAATCTGCACCATAGGTTGTTCAGATGTATGTCTGTGAAGGAAAAAGAAAGAGATTATAAACTCTGAATATCATAACAGTAAAGTTCCTCGAAAGGTTATCACCCAAAATAATGTAGAAAAAACAAAGATGATGGAAAGGGGCAATGTTTTAAGCTTTTAGGTGGTTCCAACTTGTCCATAAAAGAAATTAACATAATGTAAATATGAAAATAATATATTATCAAAATCACACAGTATAAAGTATAAATTGTAACTATTTATAGGTTACAAAATTGAGCTTTAAATTTTCCCAGATGACTAGAAAAGAGACAATAAGGCAGATTCCTAAACAAATCAGAGGGTAAAGTATAACACTAAGCTAAAAAACTGTATGCCAGATTACATCCCTGCAATTCACTGCAAGATAGTACTGAATCTAAGTTCATCAAATTCAACAATCGACAACACCAGCAAATTCAATTATATTTAGCCAAAATGAAAAATGTAATGAGTAATTCATACCTGGAAAAACCAACATTATTAGCAAAATCAAAGTCATAAGCATATGTTGCATAAGAATCACAACAAATGATGTGCTGAACATTTTCATATTGTGGATCTGGGAAGAAGTGACCATACTACAAAAGAAGGGAAAAAAAGAAGTGAGAAAGCAAGAACTACTAAATAACAGTTCCCCCATAAGACAATTCGAAAGAAGTACGAGGCAAGCACTTACAGAATGGCCAGGCTTGAATTCTGTAGATGTTCTCAATCTTAGTAAACAATTAAAAGCATATGGTCGACTAAGCATTCGATACCTACAAAATAGCATTAAAAAAAGAACTGAATGGAGTTTTCTGTCATTAACTCGAGTAGATATGAAGTGTTGAAACAAAAATATGCACTAAATGTCACCTTTGAGGAAAAAAAAAAAGGAATAAATTACAAGGAGTATCTAACATGAAAGAAACTATAGCTATAGTATCCTTTCGTTATGCCATAAATCAATAGAATAATATTTTAATCCATTAAAACCCAATGATAGAATTAGAGGAGCATATAGTCTCCTTACATGTCTTGTGGAAGTGTTGAATCATCTGTATTTGAATATAAGAACAGAGAGCCGCCACTTTCTATGCTAAGAAATTTAAGAGAAGCCAAATCTGTATACTCATTTGTAACAGCAAAAATGTCCACACAAACACCAGCTTGAACAGCCACAGCAGCCTGTAAAATACGTCAATGCTACATTTCTTAATCCACACAACCAAGATTAGAGAAAATGAAAGTCAATCCAAGTTATTCGAAATCTACCAGATCTTTGTAGAATGATGTCTGCTCAGGAAGTAAAGCACGGTCTGCATCCTCGCCTTTACTGGCATATTGCTCACCATACCTTCTTGTATCTAGTTGCCCAGGTCCATGATCAGGAGGACCCGAAAGAAAGGCAAAGACTCTAGCTGCAGTTTATGTACAAAGAAAATAACAGTATCACATTATATAGACATTTATGACGCCAAGAATAACGACATTTGCATATCAGAAGAACCTCTGTGCTTATCATACACACCTAATGCAAATGTATTCCCATATTCTGAACCAAGGTAATTGCAAAGAGCTTCCATTGCCGCACCAAAACCTCGACCACCCATTAACACGCCATCTAACCCTTGACCTGTCCCTGGGGTTCTCTCCCATGAAGTAGTTGGTCTGAGAGTTTCAAGTGCAGATGTGATACGGTCCTTACAAGTTTCAACCTGTTTAGGTTATTGATTTTAAGAAGACCAGTAAATATTAAATTACATACTGGGTTTGTATATTATAAACAAGCCAGACAACAATATTGTAAGTAAAAGACTCTACCCAGATACGAATATATATATATATATATATCCCCCTCTCCTCCCAATTCTATTCTTATAGAATAACAATTCCATTCAGCAAATCAAACGGTCCGTAAGTTCCATGAATGGCAAAGGTCAATAATCAAGATTACATACTGGAGCCAGGAATTGTAACAAAGGCATGACATCTTCAAGCTCAATTGGCAAGGTGCCCTCTGCATCTTGAGGGATAAAAACATTCTTTACAACAGGTATAGGCCCTTGAACATCATATAACCCTAATTTGTGGCTGAAAGTGGCAAGGCCAAAAAGGGACTCAGGAGCAAGAGCTGCAATAGAAATGAAAATGAAGGAAAGAATCAACCTTCCAAGAACAAAAATCAAGAATAAACAAAATCAATGAATCATTTTATCCAGCAATAAAGAACCTTCCAATGCTGCCTGCAGTGCACTCTTAGTAAGCTCCAAAAATTCTTCAGAAGCTGCAAATAGAAAATAAACTTATATAAGCCTATGTAGATTAAAGTATAGAAACATGAATATGAGAGGCAGCAATCAGGCATGATATCTGCTAAAATATTAAGTGAAGACCTGAGTTAAAGATCAGCTACATTTTAATTCAGTGCTTTTTCCAGAACATCCTACTACAAGCAACAGCAACACTCATATTTTCTCCCACCTTTTTTCAAACATTATGGGGAAACTGACATGAAATGTATAATAAGCAGATTACACAAAAGCAATCTTCGATAAAATTAACTTAACTATCAACAACTACTCAATGCCCCCTTAATCATGTTGAACGGATATCTTCTGCCCCTTCTTCGTGTCCCTTCCCATACCCCATTAATCATATTTTGCCATGTGTCACTCCTTTTTTTTACTTTATATATCATGTGGCAAAATGTGGTTGATGGGGCATAGAAAGGAGCATGGACAAGGGGCAGAAGATTCCCAATCATTCATGTTTACCATCATGCATAGACAGAGGACCCGCATGCTAAGCACAAGGATCAAGAACTAAGAACTAGTATAAGAAAAACATGCATGATAGACACAAACATGAGTAATATAAGAGAATGTAAAATGTTCTTTAACACTTTGTCCCTAACAACAGCTGCATTCAGTAGCCTTTTTCAGTTTCTTATAAAATCTTGTACTTTTCCATCTTGAATTGGTCTTAACTATATAATAGTCAAATCCGATACTTCAACTCCTGTAATTATTTTAATTATTCGAGACTATCCAACTCAAGAAATTCCATCCACACAGACTTGTCTGAAAGAAGTAAAAAACCACAATCTCAACCAAAAATCCTTTTTTACCCTAAAATTCAGCACCAATAATGAATCTAAGTGAAATTCAAACAAAAATAATCGCAACGTATAACAAAAAACAATTAAAACTAATAACACCAAAATAAAAATCTAACGGAGTAACCGAAGATCTCACATGACAAATCAATGGCCGCAACATACACCGGACGAGCATGCAACATTTCCTCCTCGGATCCTTCCACTACACAGAAATAAGAAAAATCAAATTGAATTAATATATATAAAAAAGAAAACTTTCATTGTCCCTCGCTTTCTTCATCCCTTTCCTCAGCAACCAAATTACATCTTACAAGGCAACTCGAGATCGATAAAAGACGACATCATTTCGGCACATGACTGAGGATGAGAGTATCTAGCGATGGCTTGAGAAGAGAGGCCGTTGAGTGTGCCGCAAAGGGAGCAATTCCAGGCCCATTGATCGAGCTCGCAATAGGTGTTGAAGTAGGCGTAGCAATTCTCGCAGCGAGGTAAAAGATGACCGTCCGATCCATATACCGGCGCTTGACCGTTCTCGTCTTTGGCGGCGAAAGGCGTTACGGTTAATCCCCAAGGAACTCCGGAAGCTTCTTGCGCATCTGAGTCAATCGGGAACCGTGACACTGTCGCACGAACCGCCATGCCTTTTTTTTTCTTTTTTTAATTCGTCGGAAAATAGTGCGATCGTTTCGCTAGTGTTGAAAGGGAGAAAGAATGAGTGCCACCGGGCGTATGCTAGCAAAACTGATACTCGTGGAGATAGCCAATAACAAACTGAGAATATACCACGTTAGAATTTGAATGATGACGTGACGATTTTTTATTTTCTGTACAAGAATCTTTACTGCTAATTTTAATTTTAATTTAAGCTTTGACTCAAATGACTTTACTCCTGAAACTTTTATATATTAATTAAATTCTTATTAGGGCAAAGGCCAAGAGTACAGATTCGAACGATTCGATCAAAATCATTACGTAATAATAAAAATATTTTTTATTTTAATTTATTTATAAAAATATAAAAAAATATTTTAATAATATAATAAATAATAAAATAAATTTTTGAATTTAATTTAATTTAAATTTAAAATAATTTAAACTAAATCCGACTAAAACTTAAACAAAAAAAAATTCAAACATTTTGACCAAAACCCAAGCCAGTCATACAAACAGCCTTAAGTGCAATGAAACTCTTTCCACTGGATTGTACGAACGTTCATTGCAATCTATATGGATTTGCTCAAGAGCCAATTATCCCGTCAGAAAAATATTAGATTAAGCACGGATATCATAAATTTAGTGATTCAATCTGCCCTAAACTATCTTGAATCACTATTCGTATAAAAAAAATTTTACTTAAATTTAATTATAAAAATATATAATTATTAATATAAAATAATATTATAATATTTTTAAACACTAAAACAAATATATGACCCGAGCTAGGTAAGAATTTGAAAAAAAAAATTCCAACTATAACCCAATCAATCATGATCAGGTCTAGATCCATATAAGCCCAGAGAAAATAAACATGAAAAAGTACCAATTTAAGCCATGTTTTAAGGAAACAATATCACATTCAAGAAACAACATAAAACTGTTTACAAAAATGTTTGATTTATTTTTTCAAACAAGAGTTGGGAGGGTAAACTCAATTCATGCCATTGGCATTGCATTAATAACCTCAGTCCTGGATTTCTTGCTTCTTATCTTCAGATTTGAGATACCATCCCAGCGCACCAGCAAAGGTTATAACACCGGCAAGAACTCCATAGTTCCGATACTTATCGGTTGATACTTTCTCGGCTGATGCTCCTGATGTCGAGGTCGAGCTAGTAGGCTTAGCGTCGGTTGCAGAACCACCTGAACCAGCTGCATCTGTTTTCTCCTCCGGTTTGGGTCCCTGAATATTTCCAACAATTCCTTGAATACTTTGAACACTTATTTTTTACACAAATAACTCGAGTTTTATGCGTTTGTGTGGATGTGTATCACAATTGAAAAAGGAAAAACAATAACTAACAAACTACGTTACTCTGACTCTTCAGTTTCATTGAAGTACCCTTGTTCAACACATATTTGAACATGGTATAGGAGTACGATCCTCCATCTATGAAAAAATTCAAAAAAAATGAGGATACCCATATTGGACATGTACCTGTATCCAACACACTCCCCGAGTCTGAGCAACATAGCTAACAAACACCTCAATCCATTAAACTATAACATGACCTAGTTATTCACCATAATCTAGCATAAAAGATTTCATATCGAACAAGTAGCACTACAACTATTCCATAGAAAAAATTTGCATCAACTTTAACTGCTGTAAGGACATTGACAGCTAATATAAATTTCATGACATAAGAGTAAACCTATGTTACTCCGACTCTTCATTTTCCTTCAAGTACCCCATGTCCGACACCAGTGTCAGACACATATTCTGGATATAGGGATATGATCAAATATATGAAAAAAAAACTTAAAAAAATTTGAATATACCCGTGTCGGATACATACCCGCATCCGACACTCACTATTAAATCTTAGCAACATGGAGCAAAACCACCAGCATTTGACTTGATCATGCAGGGTTCCTCTAAATACTAGACAAAATTAAGTATGAAGCATCATATGGGCATCTATATTGCTTCGACTCTTCATCTCTTTTGAAGCACCCCTATGCCACACACTTCTGGACATAGGCATGGGAATATGAGTCATATGAACCTCCTGATACATGGAAAAACTTAGAAAAAATTAAAAATACCCATTTTAAACACATAACAACATCCAACACTCACACTTGAGTCCGAGTTACATAGATAAGCATGCATAGTAGCAAGTGTTTTGTGCATCTATTATCAGCTGTTGTATAATATCTTTTATGGGAATAAAAGGTTTGACCCAATACATATTACTCGAATAAAAAAAATGAAGCATATAATCCACATTCTATAAGTTATCGATCAAAATAGATCGAGATAAAAATGATCCAAGCATACCTTGCGTGCGAGTTTCTCCAATTTCTCTTGCTCAATTTTCTGCAATAACACAACTTTATGTTAGTACATCAACAAATCATAACAGACAAGCATGAGGTATACGCTGTGGTATAAGACATTTTGCTGAATCTGGATCATAAGAATCGGTCAAAAGAGCGGAACACTCGATGGTAAAGCAGCGGAGACAGAGAAAGAGAATCAACTTTTGCAATATATAGACACAAACTTTCACTTACACAGACCTATGTTACCTGGAAGTGTTGGATTTAGACGTGTGTCTGACATGTGTATGCTCGATTTTTTCTAAGTTTTTGCGTAGATTTGGAGGATCGTATCTCCATACCCTTGTTTGAAAATCTGTATGACTTAGGTGTCGGACACGAGTACTTTAGGGAAAATGAAGAAACCGTGTGACATAGGTACAAACTTCGACGATGCATAACATAAATAAATAACATATATACAATGCTCAAGGGAGCAATGTATGCCCTCCGAAATGCAAGTAATAAGACTCAGATGAAAGAAAAGACGAAGGGGAAGGAGTCCGCAATAATCAACGAATGATGGCATAGTTTTTTGACTACCGTCAGTGCAATGCAGGGAAGAAAAATGAAAGGAGAGAGAAAAACCGCTTGAACCCCTGCTGTTTGCAAGAGAGTAAGAAAAAACATTCTAAAGGATTATATTGCTCCAATGCTTCATTTTTCCTTGAAGTGACCATGTTCAACTCCCATGTCCAACATATTTTCAAACATACAAAAATATGACCCTAGACTTAGAAAAACTGAATATAACTTGGTTGGACACATACCCGCATCCGACACCCATACTTGAGTTTGAGTAACATAGGGATAGACCTACAAACTCCCCAATAATCATAAAAATAGAATCATCATTAACTAGAACCAGATTATGTAATCAGCAACAAAATTATCATCCATAAATCAAAGAGTTAAGCCATATCAGACGCAAAGAATCAATGTTAAATTAAATCGCATACAACCCACATTACGAAACTTAAAGACAACGGAAGAAAAGAATTTATGGATGCGTGTCTGTCTTTTTCAAAAATAAACTAAACTGTTATCAAATATGTTAGCCACCAGAATGACCCAAACAGCACAATTGGTGGCATTTGAATGTGTCCAAAAATTTCAATCTTCAAAACCATAAAAACCGCGATAATAGACCAACATATTAGAGTGTCAAGATCCTTAGATATCCCTTGTCACCACTCAGCCAAAAATGGTTAACCTAATCCTTTTCATCCAAAGCTTTAAACCTTACAGTGTACCCTTCTCCTAGAAAATCATTGTCAGCAACTATGTCATTCGAACTCTTCATTGTTCTTGAAGAACCCATGTCTACACACATATCCGGACATGGGTACAGGGATATGACCCTCTTAAGACCCTCCAAATTCATGGAAAATCTTTTCAAAAACATTGAATATATCCGCATCGGACACATACTCATATCCGATGCTCACACCCAAGTCTTAGCAACTTAGATGAGCAATAAGAACTTATGGATAATCCCAAGTTGAATAAAAAAAAATGCTAGCAAAAGGAAAAACAATTGATAGGCTTAAAAAAACAAAACCCCTGTAGGAAAGACACAATTTTTTCAAAGGCAAAATAATACAAATTACAATCTATAGGAAACAAAGAAATTGAAAGTAGTTTAAAGAAAATGTTTTATCGAAATGTTAACATGAACTCTGAACCCTGAGCTCACACCAAAACAAATGTATTTATGTGCAAATGGTAAACGAAAACAGTCTGAAAAGAAAGTATACCTTGATGTAAACATTTTCCGCAGCCTTTTCCTCCTCGCTGAGTATTCTCCCACCACTCGAGAATCTACGAGATATGTATCTAGCGGCCATTCTGGTTGGCATAGTTAGGATTTCAACTACAAAACCTGCAAAAACACAATCAAGTGACCAAATAATATAGAACCAATTATCCAATATCATCACCACAGTCAATCGCAGCTCCTTTCGAGGCAAAGATAGATAATTGGTCAAATATAACCATGATTTATAACACATGAAAATCACATCAACTTCAAAAATGAAGGTATCGACATATAGCCCTAAAACAAAGAAAACCTTGAAGCCTCAAAGACCTCAATTGATTAAACTACTTAAGATTCTAAGTCCAAAACGTTCGAA
>JBBYHK010000022.1:374387-386152 GCA_038382065.1 Adansonia grandidieri
ATAAAAATATTTTTTAATTTATATACTTTTAAATAAATATTTTTAAAATCGACATAAAATTTAAAATTTTTTCAGAAAACAGCTTAACTCGATCAAAAGAATAGTTTACTCCGAACATAAAAATTTTAGCTAAAACTAACAAAAACGCAAGTGAAAACCACTTTGCTGTTCGAATTCCTGCCATTGAGTGGCACAAAGAGCAATCAGAATTCAAAGAGATAGAAAGCCATTACCGCCGCCACCTCTCTGGGAAGAAAAAAACAAAAAGAGGAAAAAAAAAAAAAAGCTAGGGTTTCTCAGCCATGGTTCGCTTGACTAAAGAGCAGCTCTTGAAAGACAAACAGACCAAAGATCCCGACTCCGTCACCTCTCTCTCTCTCGACCACAAAGCTCTCTCCGACGTACGGAACCGCCAGCCGCCGTCGCCGTTCCTCTTTCTCGCATCACCCTTCTATTTCCTCTTTGTCTTATCTCTGCTCTTTTATTTTACTTTTTTTTTACAGGTTTCTTGCTTGGCTGAATTTAAAAGCTTGGAACGACTCGACCTTGCCTTTAACAATCTCACTTCGCTCCAGGTTTTTTTCTTTTTCTTTTTCCATTTCCTGCTTAGTACTATTAAAATGAAATGAAAATGTTATTTCAATTTCGATTTTTTAGGGATTGAGTTCTTGCCTTAACTTGAAATGGTTATCGGTTGTTCAAAACAAATTGCAAACTTTGAAAGGAATTGAAGGACTCATTAAGCTCGCTGTAAGTATCAGGAAAAACAAAACTTTACCTGTGATTCTTCTTTAAGTTCCAAATTGAAATGAAATGAAATTTTATGATTCGTTTGCTTGTAAATTAGGTCTTGAATGCTGGCAAAAACAAGCTTAGATCAATGGAAGATGTTAAGTCTCTTGTTAATTTACGTGCATTAATTCTGAATGGTAAGATTTTAATAAGGATGCATCAGATTGCTAATTTCTCCTAATTGTTGTTCAAAGATTTTATTTATTTTAGGGGTGAGCATTGATCGTTTTGAATCGATTTGACCCATCCAACCAATTAATTTCAGTTAATTCCTGTTTGGTTTATTCAGTTTTTGAAATTAAGCGGTTTTGAAAGTCGGTATATTCGGTTAGTTTGGTTAGTTGTTAGTTTTCAAAATTGATAATTGAATAGACTAAATAAAGTGGACGTTTTATTTTATTTTTAATTATATGTTATATATAATATAAATAAAATTATATTTATATAATAATTTAAAAATATATAATATAATATATCATTTAGATTTTATATTATGTAATAATAAGAAATTATTTATGTTTTAAAACCTTGAAATTGATTAAATCGACTGAACTGACCGTCTCAAGTTCAGTTTGGTTATTTCAGTTTTCAGATATTTTTTCGGTCGGTTAGGTCGGTTTTAAAATTTTATTCGGTTCAATTGGTTTTAAGACTTTTGAAATAGAACCAACCAAATTGACCGAACTGACCAAATGCACACTGCTAAAATTATTTATTTATTTGTAATTGCTAATAATCTGCCCTTCTTTCTCTGACTTATGTAGATAACGAGATTGTTTCCATATGTGGACTTGATGAAATGAAAGATTTGAACACTCTTGGTATGAACATTCATTACCGTGTTGTCAGCATGTGCTTTTCTGTTATTTTACCAGGATTCTTCATTTTTCTTAAAGCATATTCATAGATGATTATGGGGGGATATGATCCTTTAAATATATGGAAAAACTTAGAAAAATCAAGCATATCAGCGTCAAACACATAGCTGTATCTAATACTCCGAATCCGTGTAACATATCTTCTATGCGAACCTAGCATGAAATTTTTTTTGAAAGTTAACTTAGTCTGAATTTGGGTTCAAAATTGAAATTTAAGATAAGAATACGGCTCTGTTATTCTGGAGCGGAATGTTGGGATAGGAACCACTTCCCAATTCTAAGCATGTTCTTAGTCATCCCATCATCTCACCTTTTTTCAGTCTTCTTTGCACCTATGTTACCTGTATGTGTTCGACGCGGTTATATTCAATTTTTTTTAAGCTTTTCCATGTATTTAGAGGGTTATATCGATATGCTCATATTCGAAAATGTATTGGACAAATGTCAGTTTGACTCTTCATTCTTCTTGAAATACCTTGTGTCGGACACAATTTCGGATATGATTATGGGGACATGACCCTCTGAGGATCCTCCAAATAAATGAAAAAATTTAGAAAAAATTGAACATAACCATGTTGGATACATATCCATACCGACGTTCAAACCGGAGTCCAGGTAACATAGACTTTAAGAAAAATGAAGAGTTGGAGCAACTTTTGTGCTACCCAAATCCAACATGTTTTTAAGATGACTATGCATACTGTTAAAAGACAATTCGATTTGATCAGGGTTTACAACAGATTATATATGGAAATCCTTTCTGATTTCCATTTGGTAATTAAAGTACAAGGTTGTCTATTCGTCTTGCAAAAAAGGTTTGATTCTCAAACGCCATGAAGGACTTTGGCCATCAACGGATGTTAAAAATACCTTATTAGTCGTTTAAAACATGGGATAACCATTCCTAGTTGTGTCATGTAGACTTATGTTGCTCTGACTCTTCATTTTCTTGAAGTACCCGTGTCCGACATATTTTTGGAGTTGGGTATGAGGATATGACTCTCGAAGGACCCTCCAAATACATAGAAGAACTTGAAAAAAAAAATTTGAATCTACTCATGCGGGATAGAGTCATATTCAAGACTCACACCGGAGTTTGTATAATGTAGATGTAGGCAATATCACAACCTCCACTCCTCGTGGTTTCATTCACTTAGATAAACTAAATGAGTGAGAACAGTTTTGCCTTTGAACTGGTTCATTAGAAATCTCTTATGTGATTTTAACTCGGATCGTATCTTTTTCTGGAATTTCCTGCAGTACTTTCTAGGAATCCAATCAGTGAAATTGGCGATTCCCTTGTCAAGCTGAAATCTATAACAAAGGTGTTGAAATTCTTCCATTTTTCTTATATTATAAGATGCGATTTAACTCGATTACACTCCTAAAACTTTTCCGATTACTCTTGGTTCCAGTTCTCTGCATCGAACTGCCGAATTCAAGCTATTGACTCGTCGCTTAAGTGCTGCATTGAATTAAAAGAGCTTCGACTTGCTCACAATGATATCAAAGTATGTTCTTATCATGTTTTATTCATTGCAGCCTCTTTTATGTATTAATTATATGCTTTTCATTACTTATGTTACTCCGATTCTTCATTTTTCTTGAATACTGTTGTTCGATATTTGTGTCCAACGCATATTCAAACATGGGTATTGGGATATAACCCTTCAAGGATCCTGCAAATACATGTAAAAATTTGGAAAACGTCAATCATACCTATGCTGGACACATATCCGTATCTAACACTCATGCCCGTGTCCGAGTAACATAGTTATTTCACATTCCCGTACCTGTTTGTTTATGTTCTGTTCATGTGTGTGAATTGCGCAGAGTCTTCCAGCAGAGTTGTCTTATAATAAAAAACTTCAAAATTTGGACTTGGGAAATAACTTAATCACTAGATGGTCGGAATTGAAGGTTAGCAGCAGGCAAGCTTGATTATTATTTTTTTCTTGGAAATGCATTTTCTGCATTGTTCATTGACAACAAACTAAATAACAGGCACTGGATTCACTAGTCAATCTGAAGAATCTCAACCTACAAGGAAATCCCATACCTGAAAAAGATAAATTGGCAAAGAAGGTAGGCTTGTTTGCTTTTTTACATTTTTCTTCTCTATGTTTTTGAGAACTTTATTGCTTTGACTGTTCATTTTTCTTGAAGTATCCCTATTTGATACATTGCCGGATATGGGTATGAGGATATGATCCTCTAAGGACCCTCTTAATACTTAGAATAACTTAGAAAAAAAATTAAACATGCTCATGTTGAAAATATACCTGTCTCAGATACTCACACCCGTGTTGGAGCATTTTCAAACATAGTTACGTGGATATAGTGTTCCAAGAACCTTCCAAATATATAGAAAAACTTTAAAAAATATTAAGCATACCCATGTAAGATATACATCCATATTCTACACTCATGTCCGAGCTCATGTAACTTCTGCAGGTTAGAAGGTTGCTCCCGAGCTTGCAAATATTCAATGCTAGACCAATTGATAAAAGCATCAAGAAAAACAAAATGGGTGAAATTGTTGACATTGCTTCGCATAGTGCTGTTTACAAGGAGGATATTCACCTGGAGGAAAAAAAGGATCGGAAAAGAAAAAAGAATCCCGAATTTCAAGCATCGGTTGAGAAACCGGATGTTAATCTCGAGAGTGCTACTGGTCTTGATACTGAGAAAAAATCAAAGAGGAAAAGGAAGAACGGAAATGGCAAGCTGTCAACAGAAGTTTCAGTTGATGAGAAGGAGCATGAAAATCTTTTTCATCTTGGTGTGGAGGAAAAAATTAAACAAAAAGGGAGGAAAACGAATGATAAGCTACCGAAAAATGAAGTTTCAGTGCGCGAGGATGGTATCATGGTGGAGGAGAATCAGAAGAAGAAAAAATCAGAGAAACGGGATGAACTCGACATTATCGATGATGCAGGTACCTCTTTCACTGAGCGGTTCGGGACCGATTTTGTAGATCCGAAAGATAATGGTAGAAGGAAGATAGTTGAGGGAGCCGGTCAAGATTCGAAATCATCAGGTAGCTTAGTTACCTATCCTGTGAAAAAGAAGAAAAGCAAACGTGCTGCTCTCCCTGAACTTCAGCTGGCCGCTGCAGTTGAAGTTGGAATGGGTGGCGCATCAACCTGGGATGACGAGTGAATCAGATTTTCAGCGGCGCTCGATCTTGTAGTTAATCCAGAATCAAACTGTTAGTTTCCATTCTTAACTTTCTTATGCATCTCATGTTTTCTTGAGGTTTTTCCGCTCAACTTGCTGATGCCTTAGGTGAATTTCGGTTTCTTTCATTATATTGCCCAGTTTTGTGCATGAAAGAATCAATATCATTTGAATGAGTGGTTTGGTTAGATGCGCTAGTCTATCACCGGATAAATTGCAACTTTCAAACTTGCACTCTCATTGCATGGGAATTTTGTTATGTTGTTTCGATTTTTTATTTTTTTAATATTTTTTAAAATATTTATGTCTTGATACTTTGATATATTTTTAGATATGGGTATGAGATATAATCCTTTAAAGATCTTTCAAATATATGAAAAAATTTTTAAAAAAATTTGAATATATCTGTGTGGGACATGTTCTCGTCTTTGACACTAATACTCAAGTCTGAGTAACATATATAACTGAATCGACCTTAACCAAATTCCACATGTTCAAATTAGTTCATTGTTTTTTTTTTTTTTTTAATTTAAAAAAGTTCTAATGTTAATTTTAGGTAATTTTCACTGATTTAAAAATAAAATATTTATTTTTTATTGTAAAAATTAAAAACTAATTAAAATTAAATAAAAATAAGATCCGAATCAGTTCGAATAATTGTGGTTTTAAACTTATGAACTAAAAACTAAACCGTGTATATATATATATATATATATCACTTGAACCGAATCTAAATGAATTTAATAAAAACAAAACTAAACATTACAATTCAAATTAGTTTTCAAGTTAGGGTTTAGTCTTGGGTATCAGGTTTAGTCTTTTTTGTATTAATGTAAATTTTATGAAAAAGGGGCGAAAAACATAAAATATTTTACACAAAAATCATCAAAACAACCCCCCAAAAAAAACCTTTTTCATTTTTATGTAAATTTGATGAAAAACTGCCAAAAATTCATCAAAAAAAAAAAAACTTCTTTCAAACAGTAAGTTTATTTTCTAAAATTATATTATGAAAGTCATTTTCCACTTAATAGATCTTAATTTTTGATAATTGAACTTGTAAAGGCATGTATTCGTTAAGCATATATTTAATTTTTTTTAAAGTTTTTTCGCATATTTGGAGGATCATATCTCCATATTCATGTCCAAAATATGTATCTAACAAAAGTACTTTAAGAAAAATAAAGAGTTCCGAGTAAGATAAGCTAACCCTAAACCCAAAATATTGATAGTCAAAAAAATTAGAAAAATCATCTCATTCACAGCCAATTAAAATTTTAAGCTCCATAATCGAGATTAACAAGATGAGACATACTAGTAATAATGAGACAAATCACAATCTCTTAAACCATTTAAGAAATTGAATTAAAAAAAAAAAAACTTCACTGTTAATGGATCAAAAATGAATTCATCAAAGTATTAATACTAGCAGAAAATAAACTGGCAATGACGCAGGCAAGCAGCACTTATTCAGGATGAAAAAAATGTGAAGAGATTCATAGACAAATGCTTGAATCATTATTAGTTCAATGATCACAAAGTAAGTAGTTTCAAACTTTTGTGAATTTGTAATTTAACAATTTGCATATGTTTAAAGATATATCGAATGCGATACGAGAAAACTATGTTACTCCAACTTTTCATTTTCCTTAAGAGTACTGTATCCAACGCTCATGTCTAATGCGTATCATAGGTGTGGAGATATGATCCTCTAATTATCATCCAAATATATGAAAAATTAAAAAAATAAAAACTAAATTTACTTGCACTCTAGTCCGAGCAACATAACGGGAAAATACAATAGTTATCAAATGGGTTTAGAACTTGTATTCACCTTGATTATTTAGTGAAGAACCCTGTAAGACAACTTTGTTTGAGTGTCTTCAGTTTTTTCAGATGCTGATGTAAAAGTAACTGGCTTTGCTGGATGATCTCTTACAATCAAGCTGAGCACTTCTGGTCTTGAATAATGCCCGATGACATCGAAATCGAATTTCACCCGGGCTATTTCTCCAAGATCTGGGAATCATTTGGTAATTATTATTATTATTTCGAGTTAGTCACCAAAGAAAATTAAAATCTTTTCAAACATCATGCTAAGTTATGTTGCTCCAGACTCTTCAGTTTTTTTGGAGTACTAGTGTCTGATATCTATTCGGACATAGATATAAGAATATGATCCATCATGAAACCTCTAAATGCATGAAAAATTCAGAAAAACTAAATATGCCCGTATCCGACATAATAACAAAGCTTTGGCACATTCAATATAACCGGTGGACAAGCACATGTAGACATATAAAAACACAGACATGAGCTGTGTGGCGAGGAAGATAGAAAGAGATTAAACCCTGCAGCTTCAACTTACCGCCCAGATGCAATATTGCTAATACATTCTCCCTGAAACAACCAAATGTAGGTGATCTCTATGTGGCTTTGACTCTTATCTGTGTTCGACATATGTTTTGATATGAGTATAAGGATATGATCTTTTAAGAATCTTCCAAATACATGGACAAACTTAAAAACAATATACTCGTATCAGACACATACCTGTATCTGTCACTTACAACCGAGTAGAATAACATAAGGTAAAGTCTAGAATGTTTTGGCCAAGTTAGAAAGAAAGTTTCGGAGATGTTAAAATCAGAGATTACTGTACAAACCTAGATTTGCTGATATAAGTGCTTCCCCAGCATAATGGGGTCCTGCCAGAATAGCTCCGGATGGTGATATAATGACACTCCCCCCGGCACAGACAACAGAATCTGGAGTGAGTTCTTCTTCCGTCTCGTAAAACAGATATTCTGGAGGAGGCGGGTAGTCTGCCCTCCGACAGAACTGGTTAGCTGACAAAACAAAACACCCACCCTCAAGAGCGATATGCGTCATCGAGGCTTGCCACACTTCCCTGGCATCAGCAGTAGGTGCACAATATATTTCAATACCTACAAACATTAAAAGACTTTCAAAGATAAAGCATAAAAGCTAGAAAGCTCAGGGTAGTTTCCATAAATATTTCTCATAGAATGAACGAGTTTGAGGATCACAATTATATTGCAATACCTACAAAGGCGTCGCGCCTGCTTGCTAGCATAAATAAGAGAGAGAGAGAGTAAACAGACAACCTATGTTACTCAGATTTTGGTGCAAGTATCGAATATGAATATGAGTCTATCACGAATATATTTAACTTTTTATAAGTTTTTTCATGTGTTTGAAGGGTCATCCTTATACCCGTATTCAAATATATGTTGGATATAAATATCATACACGAATACTTTAAAAAAAATAAAAACCAAAAATTTCAAGTTAATTCAGCCAATATTACATCAGGTCTGTCAAAACAAAAGCTCATTCCTTGCCTAGTGATCATAAAGCAGACAACAATCAACTTCTTAAAAGCCTCTAGCCATTCACCAAAAGATTCTAGTTATGGGACATTTTATTTAAAGCTAGAATCAATAAGAATTAGCAAGCCCAAAATAGGGAAATGAAAATGGATGTTTACTCCATAAAAAAATTGAAAGAAGAAAAACTTTATTATGATACAAGTTTATGTTGTTCAGACTTTTTATTTTTATTTTTTAAATATTTGTATCTTATATACATTCAGGTATAGATATGGGAATACAACTTTTAAGGGTTCTCCATATACATAAAAAAACTAATAAGAAATTAAACATATCCACGTCAGATACAGATATGTATCTTATAGACACAAGCAGGATCGTGAAAAGCTTGAGGGTTTCTGTCAGAATTATATATGCCCTGCGATATATACATCAACATTAGAATGTAAGTGAAAGGTCCAAAAATCCAACCTTTTGCATACATTGCTGTCCTTAGAAGTGGCATTCTATTTTCCCAACAAATGGCAGCACCTATTTTCCCAATCGGAGTCTCGAAAACTGGAGTTGTCGATCCATCTCCGAATCCCCAAATGATACGCTCCAACGCTGTAGGCATGATCTTCCGGTGCTTCCCCAGAAACCGACCTTGCGAGTCAAAAAACAGAACCGTACAATATAGAGTATATCCGTCTCTCTCTATCACGCCCATTACCAAGTACACCTTATGCTTCGCAGCCATGGCTGCCAAGCGGTCGACTTCAGGGCCTGCAATTAGCATAAGCCACAAATATGAAACAAGATGTGAAATAGAATTACGTAGTTTGGCAAATAAACAATGGGTTACAATTAGATCCACGTCCGCAAAGTATGATAATGTACATGGAGTTTTGAAAACTTCTATAATCGCATAAACCAAAAAAAAAACTTCCACATTATCAAAAATCAAACTTCCCCGAATTTTATATTCCAAGAAAACTTGAATGCAAAATTTAGTTTCCGATTTAATATGAATATTACATCTGATCGAAGTCATAGCATATAGCACAATCTGAAGCTAAGTTACCTAGGCTAACATGTCTAACACATGTAAGTTTAATTTTTTTAAATTTTTTTCTATTATAAAAGATTATATCTATGTTTAAATTTACGTCAACCATAAACATCGGATTGGGTACTTAAAAGAAAAACAAAAAGACGTAGCAACTTATATATCTAAAGCATAGTATATCTTCAATGTAAACCCCCCTCCCCAAAATGACATTTTTAAAAACCCAATGGACTTAAACAACTTAACAAGAAATAGCTCTCTCCCGTTTCATAAATCACGAAGCTCTACTCAAGATTTGAATTCAAAGAGAGTTTCAAGTTTTTTACGCCAATATTGAATGTAAAAACAGTTGCAGTATACAATATCTGACAAATTTATAAGTTAAAATTCAAATAGGAAAAGAAAGCAAGACGAAACTTTTTCTGCAAATCAGGATCAACCCAATAATAACAATGTAAATTGCCCGCCAATACATCATCCATTGACATGATCATCTCAAAAAACCATTACCAAACATTTGACAAAAAAAATGTTTTAAGTGTTCGATTCAGAGTTCAGACCAGGAACATTAATGGCGGAAGCATGATACTTCCGGAACTCTTCTTTCCCTTTAGCAGTTCGGTTCCCAATGCTAACACCAAAATTGGAGCCACGAGGATATCCACCAATAAACGCTTCAGGGAACACCACCAGCTGAGACCCGTACCCTGCAGCTTCAGCCAACAGCCTCTCTGCCTTATCTAAAGTACCAGGTGTGTCATAGAAAATTGTCGATGCTTGGACCACAGTTGCTCGCACAGTAGTGGAGGTGGTGGAACCGTCGCCACCCATGTCAACCTCCGCGAATAGCGGTCCGTTAGGTTGTGGGGCAGCAGGCACCATTGACATTTTCTTTCCCTCTCTTTTTTTAGGGTGGTCGTGGAATTCGTTTTGTTGTTTCGTTTATTGTATGCTGGTGGATAAGTTTGCACATGGAATTTATCCTTAAATTAATGCAAAAGGGGCCGATGTTTGGTGGCGGTGGGTGGCTGGAGGATAACATCCACCGCCAAAAGCCCATACTTCCACCCATTTTCATCGTCAGATATTTTCTTTCTTTTACCATTCCACTGGCGAAAAATAAGTGAGGGGTATTCACAGTAGACCTTCCCATATCGAATTATTCGTCTTGTCCAATAAGGTTTTAGATGTATATATATATTTTTATTAATTTAAAATAATTTTATTTGAATTATTATTTAATAATAAAAAATATTTTATTTAAATTTAATTATAATAATTTTTAATTTTTATTAATATTTAAATAGTAAATTAAGTTTTTGAGTCTTCGGGTGTGGATAAAAAATTTAAAAATTTTGAAATTATAGCTCGACCCATAAATAATTTTAATTCATAGCTTACAACCCGAATTTATTCAATTCCTTCCTAACTTGATCCGTAAGTAGATTTTTGAGATTTTTTTATACCCTATTCGTGTATTTTATTTTATTTTATATTTATATAAGTTTTGATAGGTTAATAATTCATGCTATATAGATTCTGAAATATTTGTGTATGTATCACATCATATTTTCATTATTTTGCTTATCATATTTTTGGAATCGTACTTGATATTATTAGGTTCACCTATTGGCCTATTTTATTATTTTAAAAATAAAAAAATAATTATATTCTTTTTATAATTAAATTTAAATAAAGCTATTTTTTTATTGTTTAAACAATGACTCGACTTGGATCGATTTGAATCACTTCATATTATGTCCAAGCCAAATTTGCTACGCGTCGAATTAGTTGTTCGACCCTTGAATAATTGTACAAATTAATTTAAATTACATTAATTAAAATGAATTAATCAATTGTATAATTTTGTTTTTATTTTTTGGTAAAAAATTATTTTTACTAATTAAATTGAATTTATACACTTTAAAAAATTTACCCAACTAGATTTAATTTAATTAATATGATAAAGATTTAATATCAAAATATTAAATTAAAATCCCTAACAAAGTTAAACTTAAAACATCATCCCAACTCCAAACATTCAACTTTTAGTTAATTTCAAAAAAAATAATCATTATCTTATGTTAGGTGGACCAGGCGAGCAATACCTATATTCTTTCCATATATTTTTACTTATTTTAATCATACTTAAAGTATTATATATTTATATAAATTTTAATATATTAATAATTTATGTTTTAAGATTTTTATATATTCGTATATTTGTATGATGTTATATTTTATATTATATTTTATTTATTTTTATGTCATATTCGTATTATATAATCGTATCATATTTAAAATTATTTGATCAAAATTTGTGAGATTAATTTTCAATCTAGCCCAAAATACATCAAATAAAATACCAAATGGTCTCCTAAATTATTTGACTAATAACACTGTTTTAACCAATTCCAAATTCTCTTTTGCATCAAATGCAATTGAAGATATTTATCGGTCGAATCACGATCTAAAAAAATTTTAAATTTTTTTGCCTAAGTTTGAATTAGATTT
>JBBYHK010000022.1:422884-437122 GCA_038382065.1 Adansonia grandidieri
AAAAGTTGTTTCTTTCATTTGGCTGAATGGCATCCCTTGCAATAGCATAGGTAATTAGGGCTTCAAGCCCTCTTTCTTCTTATTAAATCAGGTAATTTGAATTTGATTTTCGCTTTTTAATTATTTTAGGGTTTCGTTTGATTTTTTCTTTTATTGCTTTGCTAATTTCAGTGTTTTGAATTTTACGAATCAATTTTATTTTAATGAATATTGGAATTACAATAGCCACTTACTTCCTTTTAATCAAATCTGATCTTCCCTTTTGGTTTTTCACTTTTTATTTCTAGCAACATTTTAAGAACTAATTTAAAGCGAATGCTAGCAAAAATAAGAATCAAATAGTCTCGGTTGATAGGATACCCTCATATGTGTTAGTGTCAGTTTTCTAATGCATGATTTTTATCACTTTTGAATGTTTCAATTTTAAAAATCAAACTTTTTAGAGTAGAAAAAATGCATTATTTTAGCTTTTAAATGAAACAATTATGTTTATGTATTACAATTTAGTCATTTGCTCATTTGTAATAGAATATAATATCAGATTTTAACAATTATGTACGTAGTATGTAGATTTATTTAAGTTTCTCTTAATCATAATCTGAAAATTCTATGTTTAATTTTGTGATAGGTAGCCTATTTGACCTAAGCTTACGCTCGCTTTTGCAGGTTTAAGATTTGTTGTTTATCGTGCTGAGAGAGCCGCAATTTACTACTTTCAATACTTCGAGTGTTCTAATGTTTAGTAAGAGCTTTTCATTTGCCAGAGCTGTGGGCTGTTGTGGTTGCTTCGGCTTCACAGCAAAGCCCAAACACATATTGAGGCCCAATTGTAGGTCAAACTTTCAAATTTCCCAGGAGCTTTTTTTAGATGAAGAAATAGAAGATGATGATGATGGTTGTTCATATAACAGTGAGGTTACCAGCACTGCTCGTGGAGACGAGGTTGAGTCTATAAGCCGTGCCATGCGTTTGGAAGAAATTTTGAGGTTCAGACTTGATAATGGCTTGATTTGCAGGCAATTTCCTGTCAAGGAAACCAACAAGATTGTTCGGTCAGAGGTAAATGTAGAAATGAATTATTATATCTCCATTGGTACTGAACTTTTATGACATATGATGGCTTTCTTCTTTAGTTTGCCATTCTGTTATCTTTGATACGGGCACTGCATAATCGTTACTATCTGTATCTGCTTTACAAATTATATATATGCATGGATTAGGCAAGTTGTCACTTTAAACTTTGTTAGCATGCAAAATTGTTTCCTTAAGAGCGGATGTGAAGACTTATTAATTGATTGTGATCTCATGGATCTATTGTATTTTCCCTGTGCTGTCTTTAGTCGTGTGCATGAGGAGTTTGCTATTATCATGTTGTTCATTATGCGTCTATAATTGTTCTGGCTGTGGTGCGAAGTTGCTATGCCTTGAGTTTGCAGACTAATATGAGATGCCTATGCAACTTTTTATGCTATCATATAAGTCTGGCATAACTGTTCCTCCCACTGCTGTTCTCGAACAAAGTTCCATAGGACATTTAGTTGTTTCATGAGTGCGACGGTTTTTTTAGCCAAGTTTGTATAACTGATGCTGCATAACATCATTCATGTTAATATTGTTGTCTGTGCTTTAGCATGTGAGATATCTTTCGTGCTTCTTATGATGGAATTATACCTGTAATCTGAATTTCATTGCGTGTTTGTCCCTTAAGCCAATTAAGTTTTGGCAGTTGATTGTCATTTTCAGGATGAAAATGGGAATAAGATGGTTAATGAGTTTGTGAGGGAATGCAAGATTGGTTCTGGTAGCTATGGGAAAGTGGTAAGGATATCGTTGAAAGACGCTGTTACATAATTTGATTAAAGAATCAAATTTTACGTACTTTGTTTGCTTGTGTGGCAGGTTCTCTATCGAAACAGTGTAGATGGGAAACACTATGCTATTAAGGTTAGTAGCTTGTTTCAATACAGAAGTGTTTCCTTTGATGGTAAAAATGGCAGTAACTGAGAATGAGTGTTTTAAGGCAGTCCGATGCTGAATTTACTTTGCTGCTTTCTGGCTTCACTAGGAGCTGCATATATTTGTTTAGTAGCAAAGTTGAAGCATATAAAATCAGAGAAACATTCTATCATTCATTATGCTCTCATAGGTTACGTGATATTTGGTGTTTTCTGGATTTGTTACAATTTTATGCCAAATTATGGTTTCACCTTGCAATCACGAGTTATTTTTATATCTAAATTGCAGGCCTTTCATAAGTCTCATTTATCAAAGCTGCGGGTTGCTCCAACAGAGACTGCAATGACTGATGTTCTTCGCGAGGTATTGGCTTGATATATGTTTTTCCTTGTATAACCACTAGTACAAACGATGGGTTTGACTCTGCTCATTTTGGGGATTCAAAGCTTTCTAATTTCCAATTGAGCCCTATGAAATCTATTATTATATTCTATACCTGATGTTTGGTGTATGGTAGTCTATTTGGTTTCTCATGGTTCTTGTTAAGTTCAACGTGCCAGCATGTTTCCTTAGGTAAATCGCATTTTCACTCTTAAAGTTTGATTAAAATTTTAATTCATTGCTTTGTTTTAAATTCCATCAGTTTATGAATTACCGCTTAGATTCTACTTAATCTAGTTTCATCCACTTTCCTTTCATTCTCTAAGTCTGTGATAAAAATTTTAATTTGCCTCCACTTTTGATTTCAATTTTTCCCCTTCTGTTTTTCTCGAATTCTTCTAGAAATTTTTTTCATCTTCTCATATCTCAGCTCTCTCCGTCTTCACCAGAAAAATTCTTCCTTGTCTTTTCACTAGCAATGCCAATACACGGAATTGTAATGACATTTTGTCTTATATTTTCTTTGATATGTTAGCAGTTCGCTATGATTAGAATGACTCTAAATTTTGAGAAGAGTGTTAAGACTTTGTGTTATAGGATAGCTGCAATGACCATATCGAGGTTTCAATTCAATCTTTAAGGATGAGATTTCTGATTTGCCCTATTTTATTTATGTAGCAAAAGAATTGTATATTTGGGGTAGAATTAGTAGATATGCTGCTTTATTTTTCCGTTGCTACTATTTTCACTTCTTCATCATGGGAATGTTAAGAAGGGAAATAAAAAGCTCCAAGGACATTCAAAAATGGAGGAACAAAATAAGGAGAAATATAGGAGTTGTTGTCATATTTGTCTATGGTCTCTTTTCGGCGAGAGCTCATGGATTGTGTCCTTGGTTTATTTATTTTTTACTTATCTAATTTGGTTCTTTTCTCTCATATTTAAAGGCTGTTATTCTTCTGTGGTCCTTTTTTCTTTTTGCTTTAACTAAATTGGAAGCAACTAAGGTCTCAAACCATTTTTTTAACAGAAACTCAGTCTCTAATTGAGCAAAAGACTGAACTGATGGTTTCCATCCACAAAGAGGTGGGGGAAAAAGAGAGAATTTGTAACACTATTTGGTTAATTTCCTTGAGAAAAGAGGGATGTTGTAAGAATTTTAAGGATTCTACTTTATCTATAAAGAGAGTTGCCTTGTTGTCTGCTGTTGATGTGTTGAGTACTTATTATTCTGGATGAGTGGCAATTTTTATCTTATCCATTTCAGGTTCTAATTATGAAAATGTTGGAACATCCCAATATAGTTAATCTCATTGAGGTGATTGATGACCCAAGCATGGATCAATTCTACATGGGTATTTATGTTTCCTTTTTCTTTTCTTTCTCTACATAGTGATGTGCTTAAAAGAGTCATTGAGTTAGGCTCATTATTGACCGCCTGTCCCTTTCTTTTTTTGTTCAGTTCTTGAATACGTGGAAAGCAAATGGGTTTGCGAGGGTTCTGGTCCTCCGGCGGGCATTGGTGAAGATATTGCTAGGAAGTATGTGCGAGATATAGTATCTGGGCTTATGTACCTCCATGGTCATGTATGCTTTCAAAACCAACTTTTATGAATGGTTTCATTTAAAAAAAAAAAAAAGTTCTCTATGAGGGTGTGTTTTTTGTATAATATTTTCAACTCAATACTTGGTTAGATAAATACGATGAAGTTTTTCTCTGAACCTGTGTAGAGAGGGTTAAGTTATTTTTTGTTGTCTTGCTCTTTTTCCTTGTTTGTTCATGGTCATGTAAACACGAACACAGTCATCTAAGAAGCAACATCCCTAAAGAAGAAAGTTTGCCAGTTTTGTGATGTCTATGATATAGACGAGCAGCATATCCATGCTTGTTTGATACCCTTTGTTTCGATGTTCTGATGACGAAGGCTATTGATCCACAAATCTTCTAATCTTCTTAAGTCTGCACGTTCTCCCATGCATTTTACATTTTATGTGGCGTGTCTTGTTTACTGTGATGAACAATAAAATCATGTGTTGTTGACTTGCTAGTTTACTGTGCTTACTTGTGTCGTTTCTTTTGAAACCAGAATATTGTGCATGGAGATATAAAACCTGATAATTTGTTGATTACTAGCACGGGTACAGTGAAGATAGGGGATTTTAGTGTCAGCCAGGTGTTTGAGGTAATAATACTACTTATGCCCTTAAATTTCCACATTTTATGACTTGAATGTATAATTTGGCAATATTAGACACGATTATACGAAAACACAATATGACATGGATACGTGTCTCATATCTATATAATTTGAATTATTAATGTATCAAAATTTATATAAATATAAATACCTTAAACACGATTATGACATAGCAAAGTACATGAATATGACACGAATATAGGAATTGCCTGGTCTACTTGAATGGGAGTTTAAAGCTTAATAATCTCTCTTTGTTTGAACCTTTTTTTATTTTTATTTTTAATCTTTTGTGTTTTACTGTTTATTATTTCAATTATAATTATGTGAACTACAAATTTTGTTAATAGGCGGTTTTTCATAGACACGAACTAGTGCAAAAGGGTAATGTACTTGTACTTGATAGATTATGTGCTATTGTTTCAATAAGTGTAGCGTAGATCTATCCAAGCTACTCGACCCAGATCACTGTTTATTTAATTAAATAATATTTTTTATATAATTTTAATTATAAAAAATATATAAATATTAATATAGGAAAGAAGTTTTTAATATTTTATTTTTTAAATAGTGATTTGGGCCATTAGGTTGGTTCAAATTCAGGCTTGGGCTTGAATTCCCAGCTCATGAGCAGGTCTAGTGTCCTGCGCTATAAGTTTGTCTTGATGACACACATTTGAAAAGATTGGCTTGAAGTTTTCTAATTATTCGCATTTTTATTGCCTTTTTTTTTTTGTAACTGTTGAACTTTTAAAATCATGTTCAGTTCTGTGTGGAATTAAGTTCTGTATTTACTGTTTCAACAAAATCATTTTATTTTTGTAGGATGACAATGACGAACTTCGCCGTTCTCCTGGGACCCCTGTGTTCACTGCACCCGAGTGCTGTCTTGGTCTGTTTTCCGTCCATTAGCTGAGAAACTAGACTTGACAATATTACACATGATTACACAAATATGACATATACACGAACATGAATGTCTCAAAATCTATGTAATGCGAATTTTTAACGTATCAAAATTTATATAAATATAAAATACGTTCAACATGATTTTGACATAGCAAAATATACGGACATGAAATGGATGCACGAATTGCCAGTCTAGCTGAAACTGTGCTCTAGATTGGAGATATAGTTAGAGAACATAGTTTAGGTTCGTTTTGACCATGTTTGAAGTCAATCAACAGGTTTAACGTATCATGGAAAAGCTGCGGACACTTGGGCTGTAGGAGTTACTTTGTATTGTATGGTACTGGGAAAGTATCCATTTCTCAGTGAAACACTGCAGGATACATATGACAAGGTACGCAAATCGCAGTCTCTCTGTCTTTTGCGCACTCACTTTAGCACACACACCCATTATCTCTCTCTTTTATCTTTGTATCTCTCGCACACCCATCGGTTACATCATTCGTATTCTTTCTGCAGATTGTTAATAACCCTTTAATCCTGCCAAATGACATGAACCCGGAGTTGAGGAACTTACTAGAAGGACTTCTTTGCAAAGGTTAGTGAAAATATAACCATCTATTTGTCACCTGGCTTTGCTGTTCCTGGTAATCGAGGAAGTATAACCGTTTTTTTCAGACCCAAAAGAGAGAATGACTTTGAATGCTGCAGCAGAGCATTCGTGGGTTATCGGAAAAGATGGACCAATCCCCCAGTATCTGTGTTGGTGTAAGCGTAATGGCTTCCGAATGGAAGAATCTAATGGGGTAAGTGATACTCACTTGACAGGAACTGGCTAGATTATTGTCTGGTTTCGATAATTTGCTGTACAGTAAAAAAAAAAAAAAAAAGGGCCTTCATTTTTGTCCCGTTAATCCCTTTTAATCGGTGCACCAGTGGCGCATTCAATATATAGCTAAGAGTCGAAGCAAAATTTTGCAGGATACGTAAGATAATACGCTAGCTAAGACTCGGGATCTTCAGTTTATGAACTTTTTTTATGATGTTATGATATTTTCAGTGCATCGACATGTTCGACGACATGGTACCGGAAACTACGAGCGTATCTTGTCTCCTTTTCGGTTTCTAAGCAGTGAAATTGATTGTATAGTGACTTCCGTCAAACGCTTCAAATGAGAATTTGTTGGTTAAGAGAAGCCATATTTTTCCTTGATTTTTGCTTCTTGGTAAGATTTGATTTTGTATTTTTTTGCATCTTTTATACAATGTTTGTTTGTTTGTTTGATCGTTCTAACAAACATTTGCTGTCAACGATGGCAAAAAAGTAGATGTCTGATTCTGACATAAAAAACTTTAATTAATTTATTTGAACTCAAACTCGATTTAATCCGATTTAGTTATAAAAAATTAACAACATAAAATTGATCTATTCGAATTTAAAATGATCTGGATTTAAAATAATTTCAATTAAAATTTATCTAAACAATTAACTTAAAATGATTTGAATTTAAAATAATCAAATATGATAAATTCAAGTGTTAAATTTAATTGACTTGAAATTGATTAACATGAGTATTAAAAATAATTCAAAATCATAAAGATTAAACTTAAAAAAATTTAAAATTTTAAAGTTCAAAATGACTTGACCTAAAAGATCTGAAATAAAAAGATTGAATTCAAGAATGATTCAAAATTTTAGAACTTAAAATGATTAGACATGAAATAATCTAACTCAGAATTAATCCCATTTGTCCAATAGGTTAAAAAAAAGTATGGTTTTTGTTTCAAATTGGTACTATATTTTGAGTTGATTTTACTTTCTTTGAGGATTTGCTCACGTTTAAATCAAAATCAGTTAAAAAAACAAATGGGAGTAAATATTATTGGTAGAGAAAAATTTTGTGATAATAATTCATTTTATTGTACAAAGAGAGCAATAAGATAAAAAATAGAGAATGAGTTTTGTATAGTGTATATGTTATAATTGTATTTAAGGTATTAAATATTTATATAAATATTTAAAAAAAAATAATATTTTTTTTTTTAAAATTGATAATTCTTAAAAAAGATTACGCTTAAAAAATTGATGTCCCTTAAAATAATTGATATTCTTAAACCTCTAAAGTAAATGTGGTTGGACCAAATCAAAACACAACTGTTATGCTAAAGATCCAAGTAGACCTATCCATAAATCAAGCAGTTTGAAAGATTTAATCTGTGTTAAATTAAGTTTAGAAAAAAGTTTTAGTAATGTTAATTGGTCTGATTTGATTTGAATTATTGTTTAAATAATAAAAAAATTATCTTATATAGCGATAGAGAAATCTAAAGCTGACATAAATATTCGTTTAAAAATTATGTTTTAATATTATTTTAAATAGTAAAGTTGGTTGAGTAGGTCTAGTCAAAATTTGGATAAGAAAATAAAAAAATTTTAAACCACTCTATCGTACTTATGAACACTCTAGATTCAACCTACTTTTTAAATTATCTAATTTTTTGTCTAATTTCATTTTCTTTTAGGACTTTAAATAATTATATTCAAACTCTCTCATGTTCAACTCTCTAGAATAAAGATAGCGCTAGCTATTGGAGTAGGTTTTGCTTCCTTGTAAATTTAATTTAATTTATAGTTTTAACAAATCGATGCAACTTAAATAAGCACAAATATCTTGTTTACAAAGTTTTCAAGTTAACTCAAGTTTTTTCTGGGATCTTAAATAAACCAAGCTTAAGCAAACAGATTTTTATTCGCATTTATTTGTTTATTTTTGAGACTGTTTATGTTAGGTTTATGCTTGTTAAGAATTTTAAATTTATGTACGTGTTTATTCGTTTAAATTAAATAAACTTGTTTGCAAATAGTAAACAAATATATTTATGAACATATAGTTAAACATATTCGTAAACAATTTAAAATTGTTTATAATAATAAACAAATAAATCTAAACAAATTTTAAAAAACAAATAAAAATATTTATTAAAACATAAATATTATTAATTATATTATAAATAAATAAAACACATAATAATATCAGTAATTATATCATAATAAATAATAAATGAGTTTTAAACGTGCTTTAAACAATTCGTTAACAAACTTATTTATAAACATAAATAAACTAAATATATTATATTTGTATTTAATTTATTTAATAAATAAATCTTAAAATTTTATTTATATTTATTTATTTATTTATTTAACTTAATAAATAAATATAAATGAATAAAAATAAACTGTTTATACATAATGCATCAAACAATCTATTCATTCAGAGATTAACTTTTTTCTCTCAGGAGCCAACCTTAAATTAAACTAAATTGTGGTCTTTGGTGGGGTTCGAACCTTTCACGTGGCCACCCCTAAAGAAAATAAAAAAGAGGCGACCCTGTTTAGTTATGTAAAAGGAGAAGACAGAAACGTAAGTAGGAGCAGTCTTGGACAAAATTGAGGGGTATTTTCGTCATTCAATATGAACCCTATATAAATATAATATACATATCCACCTTAAACCCTACTTCCCTTTCCCTCCAATCGCCATTAACAGAAGCTTCTAGTCTTTTTTTCTTCTTCTCTGAAACTAAAAAAGCATGGCGAAGCGTTTGATTCCTTCATTTAATCGCATTTTGGTTGAGAAAATCATCCCTCCTTCAAAAACCAACTCCGGAATCTTGCTTCCTGAGAAAACCCCAAAGGTTTTAATCCTTCATTTCACTGAGATTTGGGCTTTTGTTTATTTTTTATTTTTGTAATTTTTTTTATTGTTCTCAGTTGAACTCTGGAAAAGTGGTAGCGGTTGGACCAGGAGCCCGAGATCGAGATGGAAAACTTATCCCAGTTAATCTAAAGGAAGGTGATACGGTTCTTTTGCCTGAATATGGCGGCACTGAAATCAAGCTTGGTGAAAAAGAGTTAGCCTTTTAATACTTCTATATGTTATTTTGTATTCTCATTGTTTTTCTGATTTTTTTTTTTAGGGTACTTCTAATTTTTTTTAAAGATTATATATATATATATATATATATATATATTTGGAGTAAGGGTGTAAATGAATCATCTGAGTTTTCAAGCTACACAGATTAGATTTAAAAAAAAAACTGGAATTTGGTTTAGTCATATCGATTTGAGCTCATGTATTGAGTTTGATTTGCTTAATACTAAATTTGAGCAGTTCTCGAGTCTAATTAAATTTTTTATTTTTACTTATTATTGAAAAATATTAATTTGAATTCAAGCGTAAATAATCGAGTTTTAAGTCAAGTATGAAATAGAGTTCATTTTTATTAGGGAAATAAGCCTAATGAATTGAGCTTAAATAATTCGATTTTTATTTTGAATTGAGTTTGAGCTTTAAAAATGAAACTTTATCGAGTTCAATCCTTGAATTTTAAGTCAAGCTTAAGCTTGGCTTGGCTTGGCTTTATTACATTCCTAATCTGGAGGATCATATTTCATATCAATGTCCGAATGTGTTTAAGATAATTGTGTCGTAGACGGATAATTTAAGAAAAATAAAGTGTCCGGATAAAATAATTTATCCTTTAAAAAAAAAGTTTTTGTCTCTCCCCTTCTTAAACCTTGTTAAATAATATTAATTTGGCTATTGTGTATAAACATGTTTTGCCTAAATTAGGCTTCTGTTTGTTTGTTAATTTTCGTTTTCGAAGGATCGTGTATAAGTTAGAAGTTTAACAATGGAGGAAAGAGATATCATCATTTAATAAAGGTTTAATATATCATCCGGTCCCTATATAATATCTCGATTCATAATTTGGTACTATGAATTATGTAATGGAGGTATAGTTCAAATACCAAATTTATGAATATTTTTCTTTGGTATTAAATGGTGAATCAAGTTATAGTACAAGGGTTAATATATTAATCTTTTAATAAAACTAATTGACGGATATCGATTTAGAAATACGTAGGTTTCTGTCATCATTTGTCGTTATTAATTTTCGTTTTGTTCAACTATGTTTGCTCTGTCTTTTTATTTTTGTTGAAGACTTTGAAGTATTCATATTCGATATCTATGTTTGACGTATATTCGGACATAGATACGTAGATATAATTCTTCAAGGACCCTTGAAAAACATGAAAAAACTTAGAATAATCTGAATATACCTGCATTGGACACTTACACCTGAGTTGGAGTAATATAGTTGCTAAACATAAGCAAGGTGTTAGGTCTCTGTAAACATGCTGGTTTTAGATCTTATACAATCCGAAGTAGGTCGGTTTAGATTCTACAGTAATCTAACCATTCATTGTCATAAACTTTGTTGCTTTGATTTTTTTTTGAAGTATTCGTATTTGACATTCATATTCGACTTATATATGGATATAGATATGGAAATATGACACTCAAGATTCTCTAAATACACGAAAAATCTTTAAAAAAATTCGTATTTGATATTGGCATTTGAGTATGAGTAATTTAGGTTACCAATTCTTTTCAGTGTTTTAACATATTTTGGTTCTTTCACCTACCGTTTCAGGTATCACTTATACAGAGACGATGATATATTGGGAACACTTCATGACTGATTTGAAATAATACAGCCCTTTGATTACTTTGGAGAATTTAAGAATACCCAAATTCAAAGCGTGTTGCCGTTCTTTAAGGAACAAATGTTTGTCTTTGAACTTTGAACTGTCTTCGTTAGTTTTATTATGCATGTTAAGACTTTTTTATTTATTTGACATTTTGGATAAGGAAATATTACTCTTGAATCTTTAATGCAACCTTCAATAAAATGTTTTTGATTTCTATAGAGTTACTTTTTGAGTTGGATAGCCCCCTCAGCTCGACCAATCTGGTTCGTGTTGGGTTAGGGAGCTTTGGTAAGGATTTCAATAATTCAGGTTTATATGAGCCGTAGACGGACCATGAATCTTCAATCATGTATAATTTTTAGACTTGTTCATAGATTAAATAATTTACTTAATGATAAATTCGATTTATATTGGGTTAGACTTTGATAAGGATTTCAATAATTCAAGTCTAGGTAAGAACGAAAACATATACGGGCCCGAAGCCGGCCCAAGATTATTCAATCATGCATGTTTCTTCTGCTTTTGTGGTGAATACAATTTTAAGTTTTTCGTAGGCATTCAAATGAACAAAATTGAAGGTTAACAAATTTACAAATTTTCTGCGGCTGGGTAGCTTGTCTGGTTTAGGTCGATGTGAGCTAAGCTTGAATATAATATTTTGTTACGATGATAAGCTCGATCAAATTTATTATTTATAAAATAAAATAATATTTTTATTTAAATTTAATTATAAAATATATAAATATTAGATTAAAAATAATTTTTAATATATTTTAAATAATAATTTAGATTGCTAGATGGAGTTTGAACTTTAAATTTTTTTTTTCTTACGGCGGTTCGACCCTGCCGATGAGAATGTCTATTTACTGCTTTTTGAGTGAAGTAATAAAAGATTGTGTCCCGGGTCCGGTTCAATATGTTTCACTCATATAAGGCTAGCTTTGGAGACCTAGGATAAATATTTTTTGATTCAGATTAGTGCAGTTTGACTTGTTATTTATTAATAAAAATATTTTTTTAAAATTTAGTTATAAAATATATAAATATTGAAATAAAAATATATTTTAATGTTTTAAACAATGATACAAGCTTCGAAAGTGACTTGAATATAAGGTCATTTGTTTCGTTGAAATTTGCTTTTTAAAAAATATTTTTTAAAAAATTTGAAGATTTTTTGAAAAAGCAGAGATTTTTTAATGTTTGAAAAATTAAATATTAAATATTTTTATTAATAATAATATTTTTTTTCGAGTTAAGTTTTCAATATAAAATTTTTATTACTTAATATGAGATCTTTTCAAGAAAATGTGTTAACGCTTTTAAAAAGAGGAAAATATTTTCTAAGAAAAATATCTTATTTTTTGTTAACTTGTAAGTCATTTCCATTGTTCAGATTACTTTTCACGAAACAAACATCGAAAAATGTAAAAAAAAATTTTCCAAAAATTATTTTCCGCAAAACAAACAAATTTTAAGCGGTTTATAAATTTAGCTAGTAATTCCTTAAATATACAATCAGTTACTTACAAATGAAAATAAATATTTGACAAAGTTAAATTTTAACATAGAAAGAAAAAGACTATTAGAGTCTCTTTGTAGCATAAAAATAGCTTGTGAAAATAGTTTCTAAAAAATTTATAAATTTTGTTATTGTTTGATTGATTTTTTACAAAATATTTTTAGTTTTTTTATTTTTTATTTAGAAAAATTTGCTTTAATATAGGAAGATCAATCCTACATTTAAGATTAATTTCTATTTCTATTTTTTGTTTTATTTCAAAAAAAAAGATAAATCATTATCTTACACGTTTAAAAGAATATAGATTAATTTGCTGTTGACTCTTTACCAACATGAATTTGGCATTTGCTAATTTTGCAAAATCTAAATTTGTGAATAAACATATTTACAGGCCGAACAATAAAACTAAACCGATACTGAATCGAATTTGAATATAAAATTTAATAATTTAAAGTGATCCAACCGGAACATTTAAATTTAATTAAAATATACGTAAAAATTAATATAAAATAATATTAAAATATTTTTTAAATAATAATAATAAAAGGGCTGTCATGCCGGGCCAAGGTTACGGCTTTTGAAAATTTCAAAGTGAAGTCCGATCATGAACAGGTATGATTGTGAACAAATTATGCAACCAAACCGTGGAGACTTGCACAATCTCCAATCAAAATAACCGCTCCGTACGTTTCTCAAGCAAGCTAAGAGGGCTGGAAACCGAATAAGAGCTTTTAAGTATAATATCATATGCCAACTATGGCAATTTTTCAAAGTCCGTAAACAGGCTATTCTATCAGTTTCGGAGATCCAAAACTGGCATTGCTGAAGGCCTTCAACGGCGCTTCCTGCCACAGCCACCGCCTCCTTTCTTCTTTCCTCGGTTCTTTTTACCACTCCCCTTTTTCCTTTTCCCTTTATTAACCGCGTGTTCATTGAAGTCGTTGCCTTTAGCTGGAGCCTTTTGAAACAAATGCTTTACATCAAGTACGCCATTTCTAAAATTACCTTCACTTGACTTCAGAACCCTGTCCTCGGGCTTCCGCTTGTCTGCCAATCTTTTAGCGCCACTACCACCACCGAGCTTCCCTCCAAATCGGCCAAGAATCATATTCTAAAGAAATTATTAAAAAAAAAAAAAACTTAAATCGCGATAAGTTTCGTAACTGCTAAAAGAATTATGGTTGGAAGGTGATGAAATGTAAAAAGCACCTCTTTTAGCATTTTCTCCTCTCTTTCCTTCTGTTTCTTCATGACAACCCTAGCTACACTTAAGGGTAATCTCTGCTTCTTCGGAGGCTTTTTTCCGGGCAACAAAAAAGTTAACATTATAAAATTTTAAAATCTTAATCGATCTGCTGACTTCAAACCTCGTATCTTTTTTTTTTTGCAACACAAAAGTTCTTACCTTTCCACCCAAAGAAACCACCTTCCGATTCTCCATCTCTTTCCTCTCCTTCCATGTCATATGTGAGGATCCTAATACGAGCAAAATACAAAAAGACAGCAAAGCCACTATATTACTACATTGCAAATGATAATCCATAACTGGAAGGAGAGCAGAAAATTTTGAATTAGATCCTATATAGCTCTAACTCTTTATGTTTATCCGTTTTCGACGCATATTTGTATATGGGTATAAAGATATGATCCTACAATAACCCTCCAAGTATATGAAAATCTTAGAAAAAAATTAAACATAACCATGTCTAACACTCGCATGC
>JBBYHK010000022.1:438696-449909 GCA_038382065.1 Adansonia grandidieri
TTGAGTGTCTAAATGTTACTGTAAAATTCCATTAATTAAAAGATTTATAAAAATTAAAATTTCACTTTCAAAGTTCTTGCACAATCTATTTAAAATAAAAATTCATTGAATATCTCCAAGGATAGCAAAAAACTAACAATGATATACTCTCCGGATTATTCCAACACATTACAAAAAGTTCGAAAAAAGAAGCTTTGAATTATGTTACCTGGACTATTCATTTTCTCTATATTATTCGCGTCTAACACCTATGTCCACCACATATTCGAACATGGATACGAGGGTATGAGTCTCTAGATATATGGGAAAACTGAAAAATCTGAGCATATCAATGTCGGACATCTATTCTATTCAGACTCTCTGAGTCCGAATAATATAGGCTTTGAATTGCAACTCAGAAAAATGAACACCTCTCTTTATTATTAGTTGCTAACAACTAGACCTGGCAAATTTAGATACGGTTACATGAATATGACACGTATAAAGCAATAAAAACACAAAACGACATGAATAATTCCTAAAAATCTTATAATATGAATTATTAATTTACCAAAATTTATATAAATATAAAAATCTTAAACACAATTATGACATGACAAAATTTACGAATATGACACGAATACTCGAATTGCTAGGTCTACTAAATTCAAAAGTCTAATACCTCCCCAAGCATCAAACAAAAACATCAAAATGCTGAATTATTGCATTGATTTCAATAGACCTTATTCCATTTTGCGTTTGTTTCCTATAACATGAAAAGCCAAACCACCTTTGCAGAATTTTTAGTTCACCAACATTGTACAATATGTGGTAAACCATGATAGATGAGAATGTGCCTTCAACAAAGCCCACCCCTAAAAGCGATTTTTAGCACACATTATCCTTGTAATCAACTTTGCCATTCAACATCGAGGACGTGGAATGGTTTTCACATACTAAGAGCCTGTGTTACTCAGACTCATGTGCAAGCGTCAAACACAGGCACGTGTCTAACACGGGTATTATCAAAATTTTCCAAGATATCCTTGTATTTAGAGGGTCCTTAGAAAGTCATAACCCATACCCCATCCTGATATAAGTCGGACACAAGTACTTCAAGAAAAATGAAAAGTCTGAACAATATAGTTAAGAGCACCAAGCAAACTCCCTTGTGCGACAAAAACCAAAGACAGTAGTTCAATTGAAGAAAGGAAGGGATACTGAAGCAAGTGAATATTAAATATGCATGCGGAAGAAGCAAAGAGAAGAAGCATGCCAGTACATTGCTCGTTTCTTTTATCCAGAAGGGATTCCATACAATGTTGCAAGGTTTAGATGCCTTTAAGTAGGCAATTGAAGCTATTAGGTGATATGACTCTCACTTGAACCTCCAAGCTACCATGATTTAAGAGTTTCACTCCTTAAAAAAAGTTGGACTATGCAAAGGACATGCCCAAGAGTCTTAAAGAGACTTGGGTGAAGTATGGGTGTTCTACTTTGTTGCTCCGTTGCTTCATTTTTCTTGAAGTACCCATTTTTGACACTTATGTTCGACGCATTTTCAAACGTGGGTATGGGGTTATGACCTTCCAAGATCCTTGAAGTATAGGGAAAAACTTAGAAAAATTTGAAAATACCCATGTTAGACGAATACCCAAATCCAGCACTCACACCTGAGTCTGAGTAACATAGGTGTTCTATTATGTCAGATTATTTGCTAATATAAGAGGCAGGAATTCAATGAAATTTTGGGTGTATGGCCGTGCTGGAACCCTGTTTGTTAAGTCCATTGATGTTTAAAACCTATGTAAAAACTAGACAGACAATGTTCAAACAGTGGGATTCTTCTGTGGATCATGTGAGAGAGGCCAATTTTGTCCAACTTTGAAATGGCTGGTAATAATTCTTTTTTCTAGTTTCAAGTAATGTTATCTCACACGGGGTACAATGGCTAAACCGTGCTCCTTAATTGAATCTCCAAAAAAAAATAAAATAATGTTCATCATCAACCAATTGAGGAGAGAATCAATTCATAAACAATGTATTGGCTAGGAAGATAAGAATAATGGAATCAGCAATCTTCTACCCTATGTTGCTTCGACTCTTTATTTTTCTTGAAGTACCAATGTCTGACGTTTATGTGCACATGAGGTACGCAGATATGGTCCTCCAAGGACCCTCCAAACACATTGAAATCTTGGAAAAAACTGAATATATCCGGATCCAACACTCATACCCGAGTCTAAGTAATATAGCTTCTACAAATCAAAGACAAGCATAAGCATTAGTTGACTTACAAAATTATTCCATATTCTAACATGTCATGGTCCTTCTATGTACACGTGAAGTAGAGCACAAAACAAGAAGGAAAACTAGTTATCATCACTCTAGAAGGGCACTACAAGCATTCAACCTCAATGGGCAAAAACCGAAAATGAGACCAATGAACAAGAAATCAAGGTAACAGACATTACAAGGAGGCAAAGTACCTTAGCCACCAATGTGTATCATCGGTCTATTAGCTGTCTTTGCAATGTCAAACATCCCGGCATGCGAAGCTTTCTTCCTCTTAACCTGAAACAAAGAAGAAAAAACATATACGCATATGGTAGAAGTTAAGAAAAGAATAGAAATGAAGAATTGGACCAATTTTCCCTCAACTTTAAGCATGAATCGATGCTACCATGATCTATCAGCTAGCCGTATAACTCATTTACATTCAAAATGCTATAAAACTCCACCAAAGCAGCAATGCCTCCTCTCCTTAACCACCCCCTCCCAAAAAAGAGAAAGTAAGATAGTCAAAATAATAGGCCCTTGATTCAAAAGCCAGTAGAAACACGGAAAGAAGAAAAAAGCAGTCATTATGTAACGCACACTCATCTATATTTTGCATTGCATGGTAATGATCTTTGAAATACCATGTCATTAAGTAACAGCTAAGGAAAAACAAAGTGATATTAAGCAGCAAGCATACCGCAGCTCCGATTATTTCTCTAAGTTCCTCATCACCAACACCACGACGAAGAGGATCTCTTAAGCTAACCTGAGGCGAATCAACACTAGTAAGGAAGATATGGGAAGAAATATCTAAAGTGCAGTCTCTATGCTAGTGCAATGAAGAACATATCAACATTTTAATACATCTAAATTCCATGTCAAATACCAGGTCTGCTTTATTGAATAACGAAGTTTTAGAGTTTAACATGTTTAAATGCATTTAAAAAACAAAAGAAAAGGAATAACTTGGTAAAAATTGCAAACAAATAACAGCCAATATATGCAGAAAATTGTGCGAGAACCGGGCTATAAGATAATTAGAAACAGGCTCACCTCGGAAGGACCAAAGAGACATACTTTTAAGTTGCCATCAGCTAAAAGTCTCAATCTATTACAACCAGCACAAAAATGCTCAGTCATCGATGTAACGAAAGACACAGTACCAGCATGGCCATCAATCCGGAAGTTCTTCGCTGTCTCAGTTGGATGATCCTGCAGCCTCTTTAGACATGGAAACTGTTTTGCCTATTAAGTAACAAGGAACACGGATGACTTAGTCATGAAGTTCTTTAAGCAGGCAAAAAGAAACGTGTGCAAGCAAGATCAGCCATTAGAGCTGTACCTTACCACGGTATCCAACATCTCCGAATATGGCACGAGTTTCTTGACATTCCAAACATTTCCATCGAAAGGCATGAACTCGATAAATCGAATGTTAATTGGTTTATCACGAGTGAGGTTGACAAAATCACAAATCTCATCATCATTAAATCCACGCATAACTACACAATTGACCTAAAAAGCAAGCAGAAAAAGACCCAGACCCATTGAAGAACACTAATTTAGTGAACACTTACAAAAATAAGAACACAAAGAAGAGTTAAAATAGGGGATGCTGACATACTTTTACAGGATTGTAGCCAAGATCGATAGCGGCATTAATGGAGTCAATAACCTTATGATGACCTTTACGCCTAGTCATAAACTCAAATTTCGCAGAAACAAGCGTGTCTAAGCTGATATTGAGATTAGTAACCCCACATTGTTTAAGCATTGGAAGCTTCCTGGCGAGAGTAATTCCATTGGTAGTGATTGCCAAAGTCTTAAGCCCTTTCAAACTTGACAAGTCCAAGCAAATGTCAAGAATATCTTTCCGGACGGTGGGTTCGCCGCCCGTGAGACGAATCTTCTCGACACCGGACGTAACAAAAAGATTAGCCAAACGAAGGATCTCGTGGCGGGTAAGTAATTGGGGCGGCGGAGTTAGCTCCAACCCCTCCGCCGGCATACAGTACTGACATCGGAGGTTGCAACGCTCCGTCAAGGAGATTCTTAAGTAATTATGCATCCTTCCGAACCCATCAATCAACGTATCGGAAAGTTGATTCCAATTACCTTTATCATTGATTTCGCCATTAACAGGATCCTCTGAAGCTTTAGAACAAAATTTCTTACCCACCTGATTAAAACCCAATTTTAAATTACATTTCAATAATAACAACAACTGATTAGACATTCATTTGTTAAATCAAATAGTACTAAAAATTGGGTTTTTTTTTTTACATAATTTCCAAAAAATATAAAGAAATAATTGCCAAATGCTAATCAATGATAATAACTACTGAACAGGCAATCGAATTGTAAGAAAAATTGGTTTTTTTTTTTTTACATAATTTTCGAAAAACAAAGAAATAATTGCCAATTACTAAGGCAAAAAATTATATACCAAAAATACGCTTTTGTAAAAAAATACCGAGAAGAAATTCAAGTGTCGGAAGGGGAAGGGCATCGGGAAGTGGGTAATTCTTGAGACATAGCGCCTCATGGTAAAGGCTGCTGCAATAACAGTTGAATTAATCAGTCAGCGTAAATGAATAATTCAAACAAATATACCCAGACGCCATTACAGCACAATACTGCTAATAATTTATCGGCAATATATAAAGTATTAATCACAAAAGAGAATTTTGCTTTTAACTCCTGTTATTATAATATTATAATTATTTAATTATATAAAAATTTATGTAAGAATTCATTATTTTATTAAAAGCATGAATGTTATATAATACTTTCCTTGAATTTTTATACAATTTAGTATTACGATTAGTTACTTACGTTGTAAATAATAGAGTTTGGTCAAAAGAACTTTACTTACTCACCTTTAGATCCCCTTGACAGCTGATTAAGAAGTTGGTCAGTTCTCACACGTAACCATTTCAAAGCGTTTACTCCAGCCGTTTCATTCCATGGGTGATATGTCGAGCAGACAGGACTATATTACAAAATTCATTTTTGCCTTATTGATCACTCTGCCCTCTGTGAATTTTTCATATTAACATCACTTTTATATATATCAAATA
Organism: Adansonia grandidieri; assembly: GCA_038382065.1. Classification (NCBI taxonomy): domain Eukaryota; kingdom Viridiplantae; phylum Streptophyta; class Magnoliopsida; order Malvales; family Malvaceae; genus Adansonia; species Adansonia grandidieri. The sequence continues at coordinate 444,036 of JBBYHK010000022.1, forward strand.
TATTCATTGCCGCTTCATTTTATCTCATTTCATTTGATATTATTTATTTATTTATTAAAAAATACAATTAGCGGAAAATAATAAAAATTTAAATTTAAATTTTTATATGATATAATTATTTTATTATTTTTTAAAAAAATTAAATATTTAAAGATAAAATAATAATTTCAATAGAGGTAAGAAAACGAAGTAAGAAATTATCAACATCGCTCCGTATCAGTGTTTCAAACAAAAAAAAGCCCCCACTACCTCTACTATATTAAAAAAAAAAAAAACACTCCGATCAAAAAGAATTGATGCAAAATCTATTTAACGGTTCAAGTTTTACTATCCTTAAGTAATTTTTTGGTAATTTATATCATTTTGATTTGAATTATTGTTATGTAATAAAAATATTTTTATTTAAATTTAATTATAAATATTAATGTTAAAATAAATTTTTTTATTTTTAATACTATTTTATATAGTTATACGAAAAGCACAAGCTAACCACAACTTGATAAAATAAAAAGATAAATAATTTCTAGATCATAGTCATGAACACCTCCACTTTATTATTTGCTCTCAAACTGCTTATAAATTGAATCGGACTATATTTAAATAGTAAAAAAATTAATTTGTAAGTTTAGTTTGATTTGTTTAATTTAAAAATATATTTTAGTATTTAAAATCACATTAAAATATATATGATAATTTATTAAATTAATATTTATATATTTTATATTAAATTTAAACAAAAACATTTTATTAATTAAATAATGATTTAAATCAATTAATTGAAATAATTTTAGACAAACTTGTCATATCGGGGATAACCCAATTCTTTTCCTCAAACAAATAAAACCTCCGTTATAGCTTATTTATAAAAGTATTTATGAATCAAGTTGAGTCATGATCTAAAAAAATTTAAATTTTATATTTAAGCTTATTTTTTATCCGATCTACTCACTTAAATTATTCATATTTATTATTTACAATTAATAAAAATTTTAAAAATTATTTTATATTAATATTTATATATTTTATAATTAAATTTAAATAAAAATATTTTTAATTATTAATTATAAATTTGAGATAAATTAAAATAAATTAACAAAGAACTTGTCCAAGACTAAACCCGAGTGAGCAAGGCTTGTCTTTGTCTACCCATGGTCATGGATAACTCTACCTATGCCCTTTAGAACTTGGAAAAAAAATTAAATAATAAAACATTACCATTTACATCTTTATTACAATCAAATAATAACTTATTTTTAATTTATACCCAAATAAATTTTAACTTTTAATTTATATTCAAATAAATCTTTAATATAAACTAATATTTTATTTTAATAAGAACTTATTTGAGTACAAATCAAAGGATAAAAAACTTAATTGAGTACAATAAAATATAAAATAATTTTAAGGTTTTTTTTTAAAAAAATTTTTAACAAAAAAACCTTGAAATAGAGAAATTGATAAACCTATTTAAGAGTCCATATGCCCAATAGGTCGGAATTAGGTAAGTATTGCAGTAGTCAGACTTGCTTGATCTAGCTCAAATTACTGATTAGATGATAAAAAATTTAATTAAAATTTAATATAAAAATAATTTTTAAATTTTTAATATTATTTTAAATAATAATATAAAATTTTAAATCAATTTTATAACAGCCCGATGGGCCGTCTGAAAAGGATTTCGTATTAGTTTTCGTCTGTCTTTTCTTTAGCCCAAACCCAGCCCTAAAGAAATTACCACTTGACTCTTAATACTTGAGTCGAAAACCCTGAAGCCAGGAAATCAAATAAGTTGGTTAGATTTGGCGAAACCCTATAATTTCCCTTTTTTAGTCAGCCGCATCCAATCTTCCAACCGTTCATAGTGACAAAGGTGAGCCCTCCGCCTGCAGTTTCTGGCAAACCCAACCTCCTTTTAAGTTTCTTTTGCTGAAAAAACTGTAAGAAATGAACAACATTTCTTTGCGAAAATCTGTAATTTCAGTGATTATTTTGTTCTTTTTTGCTTTAATTTTATTAACTATATATATATATATATATTCGTATATGCATTATTTTGTTCTATCGATCCTTGAAATTCCTATTTTTTTTAAATAATTGCTTATTAGAAAAAAAAATGTATATTTCTTCTTAGATTTTCTAGGCTTTGTTAAGTAATAAGCTTTATTAATATAACCCATTTCATTGTTTCAGTCTTTTGTGTAAATGTTTTTCTTCTAGGACTGTTAGACATGTTGAATTTGTTTTATGCTTGATTTTGGTTATGGTTATGATGTAATTTTGACTAGAAATGGGTGAGGAGGTTAAGGCTCTGATTCCCGAGTCACTTTTGAAGAAGAGGAAGAGGAATGAAGAATGGGAGCTTGCCAAAAAGCGGGATCTTGAAGCTGCGAAGAAGAAGAAAGCCGAGAACCGCAAGCTGATTTACAATAGGGCTAAGCAATATGCAAAGGAGTACGAGGCTCAGGTAAAAAATTTATGTTGCTCCGACTCTTTATTTTTTTCTAATCCGGCCCTTAACATAGGGTAAATCTGTCGTTCTGATCGGGTTTATTTAAATTTATTTTTATGGAATCCTAAAAGCGTCGGAATTGTATTTGTGTGGTTTCATAACTCTCAGGAAAAAGAGTTGATTCAATTGAAGCGGGAGGCAAAGTTGAAAGGAGGATTCTATGTTGATCCGGAAGCTAAGCTTTTGTTTATCATTCGAATCCGTGGGTACGTGTTTATTGTGAAACTTCATTTGTTAATGAACCTAAGTTCTGAAATAGTAACATGTTTTTGAATGTTTGGTTTTCAGTATCAATGCCATGCACCCTAGGACAAGAAAGATCTTGCAGCTCTTGCGTTTGAGACAGGTAATTTACCAAATCTTTTTGAAAACTAAGATTAGATCTGGCAATTTTAGACATGACTATATGGGTATGACACGTATAAAGCAATAAAAACACGACATGACACTAATACATTTCTAATATTCTTATAATATGAGTTATTAACATATTAAAATTTATATAAATATAAAATACGTTAAACACGAATATGACACGCAAAATACACGAGTTGCCAAGTCTAATACGAATTTGGGCTATAATAATCAATTCCCCACTTTTCCCTGTGTTTGTCATGTGTACATGAAATTAATTCCCCTAGGAGGGGTGAGATCTGTGTTAAGATATCTGGTTGAAATAACCTTTCTCTTTTGATATTTTAATGTCAGCATTCATGTGTTGATGTTTATTTTTTTTTTTGGGGGGGTCTAAAATTAGCTTATGGGCTGTAGTTTGTATAGTTTGAAGCTGGTGGAGCTTTGGGCAGCTTACCATTTTGATAGTGGTAGCTAGGGGTGTGCAAAAAATTGGTTAACTGAACAACCTGATTAAAACCGACACTATTTGTCTTATTCGGTTAGGCTTCAGTTGCGATTGGTTACATGGGTATGTTTAAACATGTTTCATCGGTTGGTTTGTGTCTTAAAATTTTTCAATTGGAACCCAAACCAAACCCATTGTAAGAAGCCCATGCACAGAACCCCAACCCATAAACCCAAACTCATAACAATAACCCATGAACCGAAGAAACTGATCGAACCAAACTGAATTAAGTTCAGTTTTAAGAGTCTTTGTTGCTCGGTTCAGTCAATTTCATAAGTTAATTCTGTTTAATCAGTTTTTGAAGTTTCTGAATCAAACCAATCGAATACTCACCCTCAGCGTACTGGTAGCCTCTTACTGATTGTGAAGTTACTGTCAAACTTGCACGTTTTGGTATATGAGACCGGATTGTTATGGACCTATTGGGAACTATTTAATACTTTCTTCTAAAAAATAAATAAATAAAATCCAAGTCTAAATTTTCATGTTTGCTCTCATTGAATGCAGATTTTCAATGGTGTTTTCCTTAAAGTTAACAAGGCAACTGTGAACATGCTTCACCTCGTTGAACCTTATGTGACTTACGGGTATCTTTTTGCCTTTCCTGCTTCCATGCTTTCCCTTTTAGTAGTTTTGTATGTACTTTCCCACGTCTTATTCCTCAGTTATGTATGCTTCTAGATACCCTAATCTCAAGAGTGTGAAGGAATTGATCTACAAAAGAGGTTATGGGAAGTTGAACAAGCAGCGAGTGGCTTTGACCGACAATGGAATCGTCGAGCAGGTCAGTGTCTTTTTGCATATGTTGCTCCGGCTTGTCATTTTTTTAAGTACCTGTGTCTAACATATTTTCGAACATAAGTATGAGAATATGACCTTCTAAGGATTCTTAAAATACATGGAAAAACATAAAAAAAGTTGAACATAACTGTGTTAGACACTCACACTTAAGTCCGAGTTACTAGAGGTGATAATGGTTCAGCTCAGTTTTGGTTTTGGAAAAAATTACTGTTAATGTGCAGTATTTTGTTTTTTCAAAAACCAAACCTAAACTATATATAATGAAACCGAATCCCCCTGGTTTGGATTGGTTCAGTTCATTAGCTTTTAAAATTTCAAAATATATTTTTTTCTATAGTATTTTTAAGTTTGTTTTCACTAATTTAGAAATAAAATATTGATTTTTATATCATAAAAATTTAAAACTAATTAAGAAATAGATTTTGTTTCGGTTTGATAATTTTGTAACTTATGAACTCAAAACCAAACCGAATATATCTAATTATTATCCGAATCGAATCGAACTGAAACGAAACCAAACACAAATGTTTGAATCGGTTTTTTGTTTTCTTGGTTTATTTGCTCAGCCTTACGAGTAGCATAGGTGCTGAACATTTACTAACCGTGTGCTTTTTTCTTGTACTGGTCAACAGGCTCTGGGTAAGTTTGGCATCATATGTGTGGAAGATCTCATTCATGAGATCATGACTGTGGGACCTCATTTTAAGGAAGCCAACAACTTCCTATGGCCCTTTAAGCTCAAGGCGCCGTTGGGTGGTCTGAAGAAGAAGAGAAACCACTATGTCGAAGGCGGAGACGCTGGCAACCGCGAGAACTATATAAATGAGCTAATTAGAAGAATGAATTAAGGTTGGTCTTATTTGGTGGTCGATTGTTTTTTTTTTTTTTTCTTTTTGGGAAAGGTCTTGATCCTAATTTAATTTTGGAAGTTAGAAACAGTTTTGTTAAAAAAGCATGAAAACTTCCATGATGTTTACCAATGTTCTGCTTCACGACTGGACTTTTTGAACATTGTTACCTTAAGAAATTTCATAATGGGGTTCTGTTGAATCTTTGGTGCAAATATGATGTGATCTAAGCATTAAGAAGCTTGATTTCGATTTGTGATTCAAAGTTTAAATCTTTGGCCCGAGCTCGATCAAGATAAAAATTGGACTATTTGAACTTGCTTGATTAAGTTTGATTTCAAGTTTAATTATTTATATGAGTTTAAATTAAGATTTTTTAATACTAATTAAATATTAAAAGAGCTCAATGAGGCTTATAAGTTATTTGAGTTAAGCATTAAGATGTATGATTTTAATTTACTCGAATTTGATTAAATAATGATTGAGTTGAATTCAAATTATTTTAAATCAAATCTGAGTAGCTTTTGAGTACATGTGCTTCATTTACACTCTAACCTAATTTGGATGACGGGAGTTACAATTGAATCGAATAATTGTTGATCGAAGTAATGGAAAATATATTTTCTTTAGCCGTTAGCCCAATCGAATTAGGACAGATATTCTTTTAACTGATTGAAATTATTGTGAACAATTAAAATAATAAACAAATCAATCTAAACAAACAAATAACCATATTTTTTAGTTTTAGATGTGTTGATATCTTTTTGTTGGTACCAAAAGTTGGGCAAGATCCTGCAACACAGAAGAGTCAGAAGGGTGCCGGAGTTGGTACTCCGGGGACCCTCTCCGATGGT
>JBBYHK010000022.1:497979-514232 GCA_038382065.1 Adansonia grandidieri
AATTTTTTCAAATTAAACCCTAATAACCCTGCGAATATAAGTATCCTGTTTACGAAGACAGATCAAGAAGTTCTCCGTGGCTCAACTCAAAGTCAGTTGATTAATGCTATCTTCTAAGTCTCCAAACCTTCCTCTAATGATCGGTTTTTCCGAAATAAGGCCAGCAACTATGCATTCATCATAAAGCCGAAATCAATGTGTATTACCCACTTAAGCTGTTGTGATAAGAACAAAAGTGTACCCGAAGAGGAAGCTAAACCCACGCTGACGAATAACCAACCCCTTAATTCGTCGAGTAAATAGGAAAGATATAGGTTTGCTATGAATGACGCAATAGGCGAATACTGAACAAAATATCCACCAAAGAACGTTCTCTTGTGCTTCCAGCCATACTGAGCTCCACAAATTCATGAATCGATAAAAGGCTCTAATTGCTTGATGGTGCTAAAGTTTTACCTCATCGAACAACTCTCAACAAGGTCAGTCGATGGCAATTATTCCCTTGTAAACATTAAGTTGCCTGCAGTGCTTTCTTTTTAATATTCGATTTTCGATTTTATTGAACAACACCTTAGTCTACGCTTGATTCAAGAGCTTCCATCATAACATCTTTCTCCATGTAAATGTTCAGACTTGATAGACAATCATACATGATCTTTGCTTCTGGGTGTGAATTATCTTCTACAAAGAAAGGTTCAATCTTCCGGTCAACCTCGATCCAACTGCAACCAGGGTTCTTTTTCAGTCCTAGTTCTTTCATCTTTAATCTGATTTTGCGTACTTCGTTCCATTTCTTGGCAGAAGCATACATATTTGACAGAATAATATAGGTCGATGAATCATCAGGATCATTTTTGATAAGCAATTCTGCAATTTTCTCCCCTAGCTCTAAACACCTGTGCAAATGGCAAGCAGAAAATAGTGTGCTTAGCAACTCAATGTCCTCTCTAGTTTCCGGCGTACTTTGGAGAATCTCATATGCTTCATGTAATCGACCAGCACGTCCGAGAAGATCAATCAAGCATGAATAGTGTTCAAGTTGAGGTTTAATGCTGTGTTCAGTCATTTGTTTGAAAAAATAACAACCCTCATCAACCAATCCCCCATGGCTACAAGCAGATAAAACAGCAAGAAAAGTAACTCCATCTGGTTTTGCATTGGATTTCTGCATTTTATCGAAAAGATGCAAAGCATCGTGAGCTTGACCATGAGATCCGTAAGCAGTTATCATTGAAGTCCAAGACAAGAGATCCCTCTCCGGTAAATCACAGAAAATTCTAAATGCTTCATCTATGGCACCACATTTTGCATACATGTCTAGGAGTGTACCCGTGACTACTTCATTTCTTTCCAACTTGTTCTCGATTATAGAATTATGAATCTCCTTCCCTTTTTCTAAGGCTGCCAACTGCGAACAAGCCGCTAAGGCACTACTGAATGTTACTGCATCCGGAATTACACCAGCATTTACCATGCTTTCATACATGCCGAGAGCCTTGAAATATTTTCCAACAGAGACATATCCAGAAATCATAACATTCCAAGAGACTAAATCCGTCTTCGGCATCACCTTAAAGACATTTTCAGCTGAATGAACATTTCCACTTTTGAAGTATAGATCAATAAGGGAGTTGTTGACAAAGATATCAGTTTCTATTGTGTTTCTTATCATATAACCATGTATAAATTCCCCATAGCGAAGCTGGACAGATCTCGAACAAGCCATTATTATGCTACTTAAAGTAGTCAGAGAGGGTTTAATCCCTTCCATATTCATCCTTTTAAAGAGTTCAATGCATGATTGGCTATTACCTATTGAACTATAACCAGCAATCATGGCATTCCAAGTGACAACACCCTTTTCCGGTATTTGCTCGAAAACCACCCTAGCCATCTCTATACAACCACATTTTCCATACATGTCAACAAGAGCAGAGCCAAGAAAACCATCCAAGACAAGCCCGTTTTCGACCAATTCTCGATGAATCTCCTTCCCTCTTTCCAAATCCATAAGCCTTGCACATGATGAGATAATGATTGTCAGTGTAACCATATTAGGCTCAAACCCGGCATCCCTCATTTTCTCAAACAATTCCAACGCCTTTTCAGCTTTCCCACCTTGATAATGACAAGAAATAACGGTGTTCCAGCAAGCAACGTCTCTTTGAGGCATTTCATCAAACAAGCGGCTAGCCTGCTCAAATATATTGCACTTCGCATACATGGAAACTAGGGAGCTTGCAACCACAACATCATATAAAAGTCCAACTTTTATCAAATGGGAATGGATCATTTCGCCATAACCAACAGTTCCCAATCCACCACAAGCCTTAAGCAGACTCGGATAAGTGAAACCGTTAGGCTTCAAAAATGGGTATTTCCATAACTTATCAAAGAGCTCAAGAACTTCAACAAACATGAAGCTCTTAGTGTAAGCAGCCATGAGGCCATTCCACAAAGAGATGTCCAATGGGTTGTCAATCGCGTTGAAAACACATGCGGCGGAGCGATGTAAATGGCAAGAGAAGTAAAAGCTGATGAGGGTTTTGGACAAGGCAAGGTTGGTGTTATGGAAGCCTGAAGTGATTATTTTCTGGTGAACAAGCTTACCTTTAACCAATGACTTGGAACTAATGCAAGTTTTCAGAAGGGATAACAGTTTTACAGTATCCATTTCAACAGGATGACTCTGGATTTATCATTGAAAATCAGATGAACTGCTTAGCTAAGCTGGTGTTTCGATGGTTGAGGTGCGTGCAGGGAGCTAGATAATATGTTCTAGTGGTTCGCCTATCAGTTTTAATCCAAATTCGAAAAACTAGATGAATTTATCTAAACTCATCTAGCCTCTTTTGACCTACAAAAGTCGAACAGCTTCAGTCCGATTAAAATGATCCAAATCCATAATAACTTAAATCTAAAATAACTCGAATTTAAAATGATTCAAAAAATTAACTCAAAACGCAAAATGACCTAACTTTATAAACCCAAGTGTTAAACCTTATCAATCCGAACTCAAAATAATTCAAAATCAAAACGACCCAAATATGATTAACTTAAATGTTAGATATGATTGATTCGAACTTAAAATGACTCAAAATCGAAATGATTCTAACTCAAAAATGACCTAAAATTTAAAAAATTTGAAATGATCCAACCTAAAACCAGATCAACCTACCCAATTGATTGGTCTATCTAATAGTAGATGCTATAAGAAAAAAAATTAATCCTTCAAATCCCTACTATTAATAAAGATGGCAGTAAGATATTTAAATAACGGTCGTATTGTGATTTCATGGTCGTTATTTTGTCGTCGATATTAACATGATATTATGGACCTTACTTTAAGGTCAAAATTAACTGTTGATATTTACTATGATTGTTATTTTGTGATTGATAATAAAATTTACTATTCATTATAATTGACTACGATAACATTCATTATGTCCGCAACTACCTCTAATCCTTGATAGCAATAAAAAACTTCAAACAAGTTCAAATTTAATCATTACATATTTGAATCGTATCAAATTCAAATATTTTGTATCTAACTAATTTAAATTTGAATCATATCAAATTTAGTTATTTTGTATTTGACTATTTTAGATTTGGGTTCATACTCAAATTGAGATAGTTAAACATAATGCTTTTAGTATAAATAATCATCTATACATAACTTGAATGTTTAAATACCCCACTGTTTATTATTATTAAGTAAATGATTTTTAAATTATAATTGTATATTAATATCAATATTTTTAAAAAAAAATTAAAACTAATTTTTTATACAAAATTATTGATTTTATATGAAAAAGTAATTATTCAAAACAAAATATAATATGGATTTAAATGAAAAAATATTTTTATTAAATAAATAATAATCCAAACCAAAAAAGATCAGCTCGAATTACAAAAGTCTTAGTTCAAACCCGACCCGATTTAAACCATGCCAAATGAATAATTCGATCCGTAATCAAGTCTAGATAAAAATGCAAGAATACAAATCTGAAAACACTTTTTTCCCATAAAGGTACATGCCAATTCAACCTAATAATTTTAAACACGATTACACGAATATGAGATACAAAAAATTAAATACAAGACATAGCACGAATACATATCTCAAAATCTATACAATACAAATTATTAACTTACCAAAAATCTATATAAATATAAAATACCTTAAATACGATTATGATCTAACAAATTAAACGAATATGATACGGAATCATGAATATTCTATCACCCTTGAACAAGCCTGAACAGAAAACTTTTCATTTTCCCTGGTGATTTTCATTTGCTTATGAATTTACATGGCAGCATGGTTTTCAACAAGAGCTGGCAGAAACCTAATAAAAATTTACAGTTTTTGTCAATCCCTCAACACCCCACTAACACAAACAAGGTAAAAAAAATTTGAAGTGAAAATCAAGTGGTAAAAAAGAAAAAAAATTATCAAAGAGGTCAAAATAAAAGAAAATGCAATCAAGCCTCTCTAAGTTATCTCCCTTTTTGTACCATTTTTTTTTCTGCTTTCCTTCAACTCTTTGATTCAACAATGAAAAGCCGGAATATGATTTGGATTTCCGGATAATTGGGTTCGAAATCTTGGAAAAGATTATTGGATGTACATATATATGTAGTTATTTCACTGTGTTGTTAATGAGCCATGTCCTCACTTCCGACGCCAATGCTGGACTTGTCGATCATGCAGACGTTGTATTGCTCGTATACTCTTGCTCGGTTCTCTGCCCACCATTGTTCCGCTTGTTTCTCGCTAAACCGCTTCCGACTGCATTCAATGTTTCAAAACCATTTAGTTTTTTCTTCAATAAATAACCATAACTGAGTTCATCTCTTAAGAATCAATTTAAAAAGACATGGTTTACCTCAAGCACATCATGTGTTTGCATGTGGGGGTCGAAGTGGCAGTGCTACAGTTTGAACCAAAATCATATTCAAAATAGACTAAAAATTTATGTTACCGGACTCGGGAGTAAGTGTTAGATACGGGTATGTTTCTGACACAGGAATACTCAATTGTTTCTAAGTTCTTCCATGTATGTGTAGAATAATATCCTATAACCATATCCAAATGTACCAGAAATAAGTGTTAGATACAGATAGAGAAAAAGAAGAGTCCAGTTAAATTTAGTTCACATGTACCTAGTGTAGGGACAAAAACATTGGCTACAAGCTTGGCATTTAGAGATGCATTTGGAAGTACAATTCAAAGGTTAGGGTCATTTGGCTGTTCGTCAAAGCCTAGCATTGGCATCGGTTGATTTTCACAAGTTTAGACAACGCTAAACCTGTGCCTGACATCTGGCTAACTCGAGCAGCTCATATACACTTAATTACCATATTATTATCATCTCACTCGATTTTGTCTCACTACGAACACAAATGTCATCTCCACCAAGTCCCCATTATTCATGATAGCTTGTCCACACAATTTAGAATTGCCAGAGAGTAATACGTAGCATACCTGAAGCGAACTCGCTTGAGATCCTTGATGCCTCCTGGTAGCGAGGTAAGTGTTATATACACACCAGGTTCATCTTGCTCAACCCATTCATTCTCATTTCGAAATTCGCCTTCTTTTGTTCTGCCTCCACTTCTAGTAGCTGATTCTATATGGCCTTGTTTGTTATGGCCTGAACTACGATTACTGGCAGTGTTGGAACCATTAGAAAGCAACTGGCTGCTTGATACACTCGAATCTGGTTCTTGGCACACAATTTGACCATTCAATCTGTCAGTTGAAACACTAGAGACATCGTTGGAAGCAGCACTCGAGCCAAACGAAGTGAATGAAGGCCATTTGATGTTCCGTGCAGTCCCCACAGGCAGTCTTTCAGCCATATCCTTTAACTGTTCAGCATATCAAATATCATCTACATCAGTAGAAAGACATGATGAAAATATTGGAAGTCCAGCTAACCACTTTAACTGACTCTAGTGATACATTGAGCAAGCATCTAAACCTATGTTACTCAGACTCGGGTGAGAGTGTATAGAGGTATACGTCCGACATGGCTATGTTCAATTTCCTCTAAGCTTTTCCATGTATTTGGAATGTCCTTAGAGGGTAATATCCTCATATCCATATCTAAAAATGTGTCGGACACGGGTACTTTAAGAAAATGAAGAGTCAGAACAACATATTCTACACAATAGGCAGAAACAAAAATAATAATGCACCGATAAAGTAATATAACATGGATGATGCTTTAATTACAAAAGCATTTCTTATACAATTATTAAAAAAAGGGGGGGGGGTCTAGAATCTATATGAGCAATATTTTATGATGATGCTTCCACATGCTATCCAGAGATGTGTGATTATAACTTCTCAGAAGAAAAACAAATGAGAGAGGAGATGAGAGGAACAAGAACGGATTCTATCAGACAATATAAAATCAAAGTTAATTTTGTATAGATTTTTTAGGGTAGAAGCAGCTATATGTTTAGCGAGAAAAGAAGGAAAGAAAATCCGTCAATCGTGAAGTGTAACTGAACTTGAGCATTCTCGTGATCTTCTCATATGCTCAGTTTGTTATTAAAGGTACGCAAAAAGGTTCGGACATAAATAAGAAGAAACTGACGTAAAGAAACTGGGAAAAAAAATGACTTAATATAGCTTAAGATAACAACAAAGGAACTAAGTTGCTCCGACTCTTTATTTTCATGCAGTACCTGTGTCTAATGCATATCTGGATATGGGTATTAGGACATGACCCTCCAAAAATTTAGAAAAACATAGAAAATTGAACATACACATGTCAAATACATACCCGTATCTAACACTAACAACCGAGTCCAAGTAAACATAGCAAAGGGCAAAAAGTTATAGATCAGAGTTATGATTACTGAAACACATTGCAATGCAGAGATAAGAGTGCTAAAGTTTTATTGAAATAGATATCCACGGACCGCAAACAAAAATAAATCCAACTTACTTGGCCGGTAAGCGACTTGATTACTTCCTTTGCTGCTTTGCATTTTGCAGTCTCCTCCTCTGCAATTGCAATTGCCTCCTTCAGCTGTTTGGTTGTTCTTTCCAGCTCAACTTCTTGAAGTTGCGCTTTACGTGTAAGATTCTCCACCTGAGAGATAAAGATTGGTGAGGCTTAATGAATAAATACTAGATAACCTGGCAAGCAAGTTAAAGAGCTCTGCTAAACAAAAAAAACAAGAGTAAATCTTCTAATCTGTAAAATATCCTGCCAAAATTAAAGCTTAGCATCTAGCATTGCCAGGAGCCAGCCCATTTTAGCTCTGAGTTTTTCTTCTTCCTTGTGTGTAAGCATACTCTCAAAAAGAGAAACATTAAGCCTTTAAAACTGGATGCCAAATCTTGACCATTGTTTTGAAAGAACTCAGGATTTACTAAATTGCATTGAAGAAGCACATTCATGCACTCGCTTTGGACAGAAATATGTAGTGGACACTCATTTGTTATCTAGGCATCACGAATTAACAACAATATCGAACAAAAATATCAGTCAGACCAAGGAAAAGAACACGAGAAATGGGTTCTCAAAATCTGACCACTCCCATAGTTAACTCACAAAACAGGATGTGTTAAAAATTTTGGTAAAGCTTCCTTCACCTTAACTACAGACATTTAACTGGTTAACATGTAAAAGTATGTAAGTAATGCAATTAATTAAGATATTATTTAGCTACAAATTTGCTACTTGCTTTTTGCTCAAACAAAAAATTGTTTCTGAATATAAAAGCAAAGGATTTTTTTTCGAAGAACTAAAAATTAAAAATGTGAACTTTTCTGGACAACAAAAATTATGATCTTAATTTCTTACTTTTACTCAGATTATTTATGGAATTGCTGCTGGATTTTAATCATTTGTTCATTTTTAATTGATGATGATTCTGCATTTTAAGGTTAGCTTCTAGTTTTGCCTTTTTGCAATCGTAGAAAGCAAGATTTAAATACGAAAATGCAAGGAGCAAGAACAACAATCAAAGCGAACCTTAGCTAAACAAACAAAAAAATAAATCTCCGAAAAGAGTATAAAGACAAAATACCTGTGCTCTTAATCTAATAACCTCTTGACTAAGGCTATCATTGGTCCTCTTAGCGTCATCCACAACTATCTTCGGGGAGGTGAGTCCTCCAAGTGTTGGGGTTGGTGTTGTTGAACGAGGAGGACTAGGCCGTCTTGATATTGGTGACGTTGCACGAGAAACGATTCTTGATCCAGGAACAGAAGCCGAGAAGAATTTCTTGGATGACCCAAAAACTGGATTAAAAGATTTAGAAATATTAAGTGCTCCCCTTTGGGAGCCTCCATTTGGTACTGGTGAGACACGACTGCTATTAAATTCTAGCTTCTTGTTTCTCTTTGATCGGCTTTCCCCTTGCTTCAACGACTCCATTGATGAAAATCTAGCCAGTTGAGCACGAGATCCGAAATCCAACGTATCATCTTTATCAACAAATTCACTAGTCCCATGATTTATGCTTCCTCTTCTACTTACAGAAGATTGAGATGATGCATCAGTTTCAATGGCTTTCCTCAGTCTATTAAAACAATTGTCACAGACACGATAAGGTTTGTTGGGATTTGGAGCCATGGAAGCCTTGAGGCACTTCTTACTAGTGCATGCATGACAAAAGACAAGTCCACAATTATAACAATTGTGACGTTTTCTTTTGAAATTAAATGGGAGGCGACAACCAGAACACATTGACTGATCAACGCACGAAACCCCTTTATGGAGACAGATTGCTGCAGTGAAGTTCGTGCCACAGGCAATGCTTTTGACTTGCTTGTCTTTCAGAGCTTCTACCAAAGTAGGGGTGTTCCTATCATCAACAATTCCATGACCTAATCGACCATTTGCTCCCTTCCCCCAAGTATAAACTTCAGTTCTGGAAGTCAAAACTGCAACATGATAAGCACCACAAGAAATCTCCTCGACGAAACTCTTAGAAAGCTTTTCTTCAACACGGGTAGGAACCTTTCCATCAGCTTGTGGATTTCCTAGCTGTCCATAAACAGGACTTCCCATAGTGTAGACGTGTCCTGATGTTGTAAGGGCAACTGTCAGACTGTGTCCGCAGGCAACTTGACAAAAGTTTGGCTCAACAAGGGCAGCAACACAAGTAGGAACAAGTTTTGCTTCCTTATCCCCATGCCCAAGTCGACCCTTATCCCCATCTCCCCACGTAAATAGCTTCCCCGAGGAACAGTTGCTAGAACTTGAATTTCCTACCATGACTTCAACAACAGCAGCTGTATGCCACACTCCACAAGCCGCTCGAACAGTGCGGAGCCCCTTCAGGGATTCCACTTCCCTTGGTATTGAGACACTATTTCGATCTCTATGACCCAAAACACCAAATGTGCCATCACCAAAGGTAAACAATTGACCGGCAGAGGTTACCACAGCTGTATGCCAGGGGCCACAAGAGATTGACGAGACATGTATGCCCTCCAAGGGCCCATTCACTCGTTTTGGCACCCAATGACTTACTTCATTTCCATGACCAAGAAGACCAAAATTATAAGTGCCATCACCCCAGGTGTACAAATCACCAGAAAGTGTCACAGCACAAGTATGGTACTCACCACAGGCTACAAGCTCAATGTTTGTATTACTAAGGGCATCAATAAGCTTCGGATGCAAAACGTCAGAGTCTACACCATGCCCAAGCCGGCCTCCAGATTCCTCCCCCCAGGAGAAAACCTCCCCCTGCTTGGTCACCAATGCAGCATGTCGACCACCACAAGCAATATTCTGGACATCAAGTACAACCGCAGATTCTAAAGCTTTAGGAAGTAAAGAATCCATTTTGATACCACAACTGCCAACTTTACTAAGTCCACCACCCAAGACACCATCCCCAGTGCCTTCACCCCAAATGAAAACATCACCCAAGGCATCACCATCATCATGGCCAGACCCTTGGCTTGATGAACTAACTGCGCTAGAAAGACTAACCCTAAAAGCATCCATAGCAATTGTCTTCATGTGGCCATGTACACTATCTGATCCTCCTGAAGACAAAGAATGAACTGAACCACTAGCAGAATCTGAAGGAAAGAAACCCTTGGGAAGAGCAGCATATAATGTTACATCTGAAGACGCCTTACCCAAACCATTCTTTGGAGGACTTTCATATGGACTATGAAGGCGATGGTGATCACCATCCTGAATTAAAGTAGAAAAACAGCTTAAATTCACAATCTTGTAGTGTTAGAAGGCAGATTTTGTAGAGAAAATAGGACCATACCTTCTGCAAGCTATCATTACTACCAAACGGAGAATTTAAAGGTGAACTTCTTCGCGTGTATGTTCTAGGACTATTTGCTTCAGAAGGAATGCCATCACTTCTTGACTCTGTTCTCCATTTTCTTTGGTGGCTACGAGAGATTAATGCTTTTAAACCACTAAACCAGACTTCAGCTTCATCCTTATCCTTGCAGATCTAGCAAATAATTTTATTAAGAAAATAAAAAACTTCGACCTGTCTGTACATGCCACTAGAGAGGAGGTATGCAACAATAACCATATAAAAAAGAAGGCATGGTTACAAAGAAGCATATTCTTACCAAATCCAGCGATCTGTCATTATATATAAGTGAAAACGACTGATACTCTTTCTCAGGCCGAGGAAATCTTTGAAAGATAGGCTGGAAGACAATATAGGCCATTTTTTATGAGTACTAGCATAAAATAGAAAGATTTTTTGAATAATAAGTCATCACCAAAAAAAGACATGAATGATGAAACTAGACTATCACAAAAGGATAAACAAAAGCCACTATGGTCAGAAAAATACACACAGAGAAGACCTACAAAAACACAGGACCCAGTATACCACCACGGTTTGAAGGATGGAATTGCCCTAATTCTGCTATCCTAATCCAAGTGCAGAAGCAACATGATTGATGACAGTGCAATGATCAAGCGGAAAACTGGAAGAAGAAAGAAAAGAACAAAGAACATGCACATCCACATCATCATAGTTTTAAGTAGGATCATTGTAATGCTTTTATAGTGATCCAAGTGAAGTTGTAACGCGACGAGCAAGCAAAAAATTGAAGTGAAAAGAACAAAGTTATATTAACCAACTCAAATTGCAACTTCACCGAAAATAGATGAACAAGGATTAATTTTCTGTACAGTGCGAAAAACATCTGCTCACGAAACACACCTATGCTTAAGTACACTAGTAGTTGCTTCCCAGGATCCCAGTACAGCCACATTATTGGCTAATTTTACCTCGGTATAGAAGGCTGTAAATTTCATGCTATTGTAGTCAATTTTCAAATCAGCTTAAATAAAGTTAAACAATTTCATAGTAGTGCCATAGACAAGATAAAGAATATAATTAAAAATATCTAAGAAAACAAACTTTTCTTTATGTTTACATTATATGTTACAGGCATGTAATCAACTCAATAAATATTGTCAAAATCATTGCATGTAGGCACAGATAATACACCATCACTCCAGAAAACCACTTACAGTGCGCTGCCCAGATATGATTCTAGACACATGACTTAGTTTAAGATGTTTCTCCTCTTTCCCTGAGAACCATATTAAAACAGACTCATCCTGAAAGCAGAATAACAATTAACAATTTAGGACTTCTATAAGGCAAATATAATTCATTATCAGCAGGACAATGACAAACTGAAACAAGCTGCCATAAGTTTTCTTCCTTTTTTTTTTTTTTTTTACACACCATAAGTACTTTTAAATCACTCGGCCTACATGTTATATCAATTTAATGTTTCTACGCTTCAGTATGATGTATAGGACATTGATTTGTTTCTCCATCAATTGATTATGTTTTTCTCCAATTCAAATTGCTCAAAAAGTTAAATAAGAGGAAAGCAAGTAAACAGAAGCATTATAAATCAATACAAATAAAAATATTTCAATAGAAGATAGTTAATTACCCACAATTTAGATTTGATTTAATCAATGCTCCTTTTAGCTCATTCAGGATAATGTCCAAGAGTGGAAATAGAGCACTCGAATTTTGCTTTCTCCATCTTTTAGTACATTATTCTCTTTCAAAATCATTCCAGCATATGAATTTTGAACTTGAAAAGTATACATGCTTCTCAAGCATTTCCAATAAAAAATATGATATTTCAGGTACTTGCAGATCAAGACATTCAACAAAGGGTGCATATTCTCTTGACAAGGTACGTGATCAATGACGTACATATACAGGTAAGTGATGGCATCTCTTGTTTCATTTTTTATCTTACACAGAAGGGTTTCCAGTGTCTAACAGAGGAACCACAACCATTATGTAACAAGTCAAGAACAAGTGATGATGAATTGTGATGGACTGATGGCAAGTGGACTGTGCTCTCATCAAGCCTATTTGAGCAAGAGTGATTAAGGCACAGGGGCAGTAGAACATAGTTATAAATAGCTGTAATGTGTCATCATGCAAAATAGTTTAATTCCTATTTGAGTATAATTAGTTTGGACTTATCAGGTTGGCATTATGAATAGTCTCATATTAGCATCTTTGAACCTGCTTTTCCTCTATATACTAGTCATTTATAATCCATCACCTACAACGGCTAAAAGTAAAACTACATTAAACATATACTTGTTCTTGTCTTGAACGTCATGCGTAAATAGTTACTCAAATCTTCAAAAAAGGCTGATTGACAATGAAAAAAAAAGTATGCTGTAGAAAAGATAAACACTTTAAAAGGAAAAAGCTCAAGCATGTGACCAGACAATAGGAAAAACTTACATTCGAAAGACGGAAGGGACAAAATTTTGGCTTCCCTCTTCTTCCGTACTTCAGCAGGTAAGACCCTTTCTTCAGAGCAGTAATCGCCTGTTGTAAAGAGTATCCAATAAACTAACTTAGTCATATTTAGGACATTTGCCGGTGCGAAACATAATTATAGCTCCAACATCAATTTAAATGTAGCATAATGATAAATTAAACGAAAATATCCAATAGATCATCAAATCATTCAAAAAAATACTCACTCTAATAGGACAAAAAGAATTATGGAAAGAATTTATAGTGATTTCACAAAAGGAATATGCTGTAATAAAAAACTAAAAACAATCAGTGCATAATAGGACCCATTGACAAAACGCTAAGCAAGGGCAGAGGACCAAACCCAAATTCAAATTACCTACCACCTTGTCTTAAGCACCAATATGCTAACACTTAGCATCTAAGCAATCTATTTTCCAACTTATATTGAACTATGCATACATACATTTACAGATTACCTCTAATCTACACTTCAGATAGTTTAGATCAGGAACTTCAATGGTCTAGAGACAAATGAAGGAATTTCATTAATTGATTTATGGTTAGATATGGAATTACTTAGCATTGAATTAGTAGTTAAACTTGAACTACCCAAGAAAAAGAAGTAATCTGCAACAATATTTGAATTCCTCATAGTAGAAAATTTTATTTCTGGTCAACGACACGCTCATCTGCAGTAGCACATGTGGTATACAAGATTGTACTTATCATTGACTTGTTAAAAAACCAGGCCATGTCAAGAGTTGCTAGCATGTTTTAAATGCGACTGCAGATAACAATATATGTCATACAGAGCATCATTAAAGGGCTAACCATTTATGAATGGCGAAACAAAAAAGGCTTATCAAACAATAAGATTATGGTTACTCAAGTTGCATATCTATGTTGTAGACCAAAGTGCAGCAGCAAGCTGCAGGTAAATGCCTATGTTACTCAGACTCGGTATAAGTGTTAGACACAGATATCCGACATCGGCATGTTCAATTTCTTAAAGTTTTTCCATGCATTTGGAGGATCTGTAGAGGGCCATATCCCCAAACCCATATCCAGAAATGTGTCAGAGACAAGTGTTAGACACAGATACTTCAAGAAAATGAAGAGTAGGAGCAACATAGAAAGTAGCAGCATATGGTAAAATGCCTATAAATCTCACCAGTCCTAGAGCAAATTGGTATTTCCATCAATTTGTCCCAAGACTAACTTTAGCTTTTAGCTACTCAGTGACGAATAGAAAATTCTAAGATCATTGAATCAATATAATACTCAAGACAGGCGGTTTCCCCTCTTTTCTCACAATTCAACGTCCAACGAAATTACAGTTATAATCTCACAAATATTGCTAGCAATGCTTCACCATTATGAAGCTACAACTAGCATGCCACTATTGTTTCTACTTGCTCCTACAAACTAAGCATAGTCTACTCACACACATCATTAAGCGCTCAACTATCACCCTTCCCCAAAGCCCTAAAAACAGCCCCAAAAGGCATTGAATCAGCAATTTCAAACAATAATTAGAAGAAAACTCAAACAAAGAAATCAAATTCACTAGGTACAAGACAAAGAAAATACCTGTTCGATGTCTCTTTCCACGGGGCCAGTTCTGGTAAGATCGGAAGCCATCCTATCAGTTCTTGACATAACCAAACACTACACTTTAGTGCACCCAAGAAAAACCCTTAAATCCCCCAAAAATACAAGGGATCCAAAAGAAAAATAAAAACCCACTTAAGAAATGTTTAAAATAAACTCATCCATTTTCAAAACCAAACCATTCCATCCAAATAACCCTTTACTTTTCCCTCCTCTCCAGAGCTGGACATTGACTTCAACCTCTCAAAGTCCATCCAATCTCCCAAAAATTCGGGTTCTACTATCAACAGACTTCACTTTTTACAGCGCTTTTGAAATCCCAAAAATCGTAATCTAAAGCAAATATGGGAGAAAATAAAGCTTCCGGTAGTGAAAATGTAGCGAAAAAAAAGGGAAAGGAAAAGAATCTGCTGAGACTGAGGTAAGAAGTGAAGGCAAAAAGGTGTTTGGAAAGAGAGAAAATCTGGGAAGACTGAAAGGAATAAAAAATGGAAAGCGTTGGGAAAATGTAATATATGATCTGATTAAGAATTAAGAGACAGAGAGACAGAGAAGAGAGGGAATAAAGAAATGGAAGAGGAAAAAGGTGAAAGAAAAAAAAAAAAAAACAGAGAGGATAATGCAAAAATTGCAAAATACCCACAAAATTTTTTAATCTGAATTTCATAATTAGACACTTGCTTTATTTCTTTCCTTTAATCTGCAGTAAATTTTTTTTCTTTTCCTTTAATTTTTTGGGCTCTTATTTTTCCTGTTTGGTGTCTGAGAAAATTGTAAAAACAGAGAGAGAAAAAAAAAAAAGACAGTGAAATAATGTTACTGGAACTGTGAATAGTAAAATCATGGTCAAACTCTCGATCCATCAAAGTTTTACCGTTGGGTTATCAGCAATAAAATTAAAATTCTAATTATATAAAAAAATTAAAAATTTTACATTGTTTTGTAATAAAAATTCACTTTTTTATTTTAATTTTAAAGTCATTCAATTAATTTAATTAAATATTTAAAAAATCGAATTGAGACTTAAATTCACGAGATATTTAATTGATTGAATCCATTAACTATATGAAAAGATAATTTAATTAAATATTAAAGGAAAATTTTCAAAAACCACCAATCAAAAAAATTAAAAAAATTTGAAAGAGAGAAAATTGATTACAAAAAACTAATAATTCAATATTTAATATAAAATATTTTTATTTTTATTATTTTTAAATAGTAATTAGATATTTAAAATAAAATTTTTTTATTTTTTATTATTTTATATAATAATTTAAGATTTATTATAAAATATTTTTAATTTTTATTATTTTTATATATTAACTTAAAATTTAATATAATTTTTTTATTGTATATAATATACTGCATTTATATTATATATAATACATATTATTTTTAATTTTTTAAAAAATAATTTAAGATTTAATATAAAATATTTTTAATTTTTATTATTTTTAAAAAGTAATTTAAAATTTAATATAAAATATTTTTTATTTTTTATTATTTTTTAATAATAATTTAAAATTTAATATAAAATATATTTTAATCTTATATTATTTATAAATAATATTTTTAATATATATATAATTTATATACATAGGAACTGACCCTGCAATTCCAATGGATTTGACAGCAGCCAAATAGAAAGAAAAATAATAACAATTGGTAAAAAAATTATTATAATTTTTTATAATAATTTTTAAATTTTATTATTTTTTAATTAATTTTTTTCTTTCATTTTATCTTTATTTTTGGTCCATTGGTGATTTTTAGAATTTTTCTGATATTAAACATATAATTTTAAAAGTAAACATATATTAAATATAATAAACATTTAATAAAAATATATAATTGACTAAAT
>JBBYHK010000022.1:536317-546664 GCA_038382065.1 Adansonia grandidieri
TTATATCATGAGTTTATACTTAATGTATTGTTAGTGTATAATTTTATACACTATCAGTGAATCAAATAATGACATCTCATCAATAAATAAACATAAAATTTTTAAAAACTTAAAAAAAATAAATATAAATAACCATCTTTTATGATGTAGTGGTATCACAAAAATGACATCTCATCAACAAATAAACATGAAATTTTTAAAAACTTAATAGATAGATAAAAATAATCATATTTTATAATAAGCGATAAACTAGATTCAATATCAATGCATAGAATTAGGTATTGATAATACATTAAATATAAATCCTTATATCATGCTGCATGATGAAACACGATGATGATAGTCGCCATTTGGAATTTTGGTCTGGTTTGGGATTTGAGTTTTTTTTTTTTTTTTCTTTTTGCAAAAATGAGATCGTAGCTTAGGATAGAGGAAAAGTTGCATATGTTAAGATTCGGATTTCAAATTTATTGAAGATTAACTAATTATATAAACTAATTAAACTAAGTTTTAAGTTTGAGTTTTTTATTTTATGTTAAACAAAAACATGAGTAGGAGAGAGGGGGCCTAGTAGAGATGGGGAAAAATGAGAGGACAGAGAAATTGGGGTATTTATATTGGAGAGGATTAAATATTATATTTTAAACATAATTTATTATTTTGTTAATATATGAGTAAGTATAAAATATTTCATTATTATATATATCATTTATAAATATTTTTAATACATTAAAATTTTATTAAAAAATTATGTATTAAAATATAATATATGAAATAATTTTATAATTTATATTTATCTGTTTTATATAATTTTAAGGCATTAATAAAATAATTTTAGTCTTTTAAATATAAATAACTATTCATGTTAACAAACAAAATAATCTTGTGCATATGTTCTTTACCCGTCTTTTAATATTAATTTTAATCAACTAAATAAAGTAATATTATTTTTTTATTCCATTCAATCACTCAAAATATGTAATACATATTCTCACTTTATTCAATTTTTTCTAAAAAGCAATTTCATTATAACAAATCAAAGGTTAATAAAATAATTTATAATATAGGTTATTGAACTTAACAACAATTTTGATGCAGGTCATAAAACTTTAATTTCATTAAATTAAATCACTAAATTTTTATTATTAATAAATTCACTTACTTTTAACGAAAAAGCTAGCTCAACGCATATTTGCTAAGTATTATCTTGATAAAATGTAAAACAATAAATTATATATACATATTGCGTTACTTTTTATTAAAATTATTTAATAAAATTAATATCAAGAATTTAATTTTTTAATAATAAAAATTAAATAATACACTTTAATAAAATTAAAAGTTATAGAAAAATTAATAATAAATTTAATGAGTTAAATTACTTGATATTGGTGACTACAAGTTCCAACTCAGCAATTTATTGGATTATAAAAAAAAAATGGAACGTGTTGGATACCGGCGTAGGACAGCGCGTGGTAGAGGGGAGAGCTCTAGCACCAAAGTAACACTTAAAAAGGATTTGGGATAGATTGAGCGAAGAGCGGAAGAAATACAACAGAAACAAAACGCAACTCAAAGATGGATCAGATTACCAGATTATGGAACAGAGAAAAAAATACAAAAAGGTCCAACCCCCACACCCCCCCCCCCCAAAAAAAAAAAAAAAACCCATTTTTGGTATTTTGGATTCAATGGCATTTTCAGCTTCGGCTACTACTTGTTCTTCTCTTTCTCTCTCTCAACTTCAGCTTCAATCCTCTTCTCCCATATTTAAGACTTGCCCTTTTCTTTACTTCTCTTCTTCTTCTCGTTTTAACCCAAAGAAACGGTATCAAGCTCGCACCACCACTCGCTTTCCTCGTCTTCTTGCTACTTTAAAAGCTGCAGTAGACTCTGGCAATGGGGCAGTCATTGCCACTGACTCGGAGGACCCCTCTTCATCTTCTTCTTATGGAAGACAGTACTTCCCTTTAGCGGCTGTTGTTGGCCAGGTTTCTTTTCACTTCTTTCTCTCTTTCTTTTTGTTGTATATGGAAGGAAAGGAAATGCTTTAGAAGTAGTATAGAAATGGGTATTTGATTTTGTATGTCTTTGTTAATGAAGTAATGTTTCGTGGTTTTAGTGAAGTTGCTTCTTTAAACCCTTCTTGTTTAATGCAAAGTTTTCATAACTATGTGGCTTTTGTGACATAGATTTTCATTTTAAAGGCTTAACATACACTTGGATTTGAACAAAATTGAAAAATTTAACATGTCAAAAGGTATACGTGTATCTGATGCTTGATTAAATGTTGTCACAGGATGCCATTAAAACTGCTCTTTTACTTGGGGCAATTGATCGTGAGATTGGAGGAATTGCTATCTCTGGAAGGCGAGGAACAGCCAAGACTGTAATGGCTCGTGGGTTGCATGCAATTTTGCCACCCATTGATGTAGTTGTTGGCTCAATAGCCAATGCGGATCCAGCCTGCCCAGAGGAGTATGAACACTGGACTCTTTACCTGTTATAATTAGCTTAATACTTGGTTCTTCTAAATTGGATATAAGTTCTTCCCCTCTGCTGGATCATAGGTTTGTGAACTCTATGTTAGGGACACTTGGATGTGAGTGTCGGATACAGGTATGTGTCCCCGACACGGGTATGTTTGATAATTTCTTTATTCGGAGAGTCCTTAGAGAGTCACATCTCCCTGCCTACATTTGAACACGTCAGACACGGATGTCGAGCAAAAGTGCTTCAAGAAAATAAAGAGTCAAAGCAGCGTAGCATGAAGCAAAACAGTTGGCATCGGTCATGGGATCAGACAGAATGGAAAATCTATGAAAGAGTCATATTAATTTTTTATGTTTTATTTTCTCGGATTCTTGCTGGTGCTTTCCCTGTTGAGAACATGTCAATATTCCCTTTTGAGTATTAATATGTGTTATGACTTCTGAGGTTAGAACAGTTTCCCTAGAACTTCTGGCTTAAGCTTAAAGCTTGCACTGTTTTTGAGATATTAATCGGTATGAGAGCCAGCTGATTCAACTACAGTTTTGCATATTCATTCCCTTTCAAGATAGTGACCTGGTTCTCATAATCTTTAAAGGTGGGAAGATGGTTTAGCTCAGCGAGCAGAATATGATTCTGATGGCAATGTTAAGACTCAAGTTGTCAGATCTCCTTTTGTTCAGGTACATTCTATGCAAGATAGTTTTTCTTATTGAATTTGTTTTATTGTCTAAACACCCTTGTATGCTTTTGCTCCAGATTCCACTTGGAGTCACGGAGGACAGACTCATCGGATCTGTTGATGTTGAGGAGTCTGTGAAAACGGGAACAACTGTTTTTCAACCTGGCCTTCTGGCTGAAGCACATAGAGGTGTATTATATGTTGATGAAATTAATCTTCTGGATGAGGGAATTAGTAATTTGCTTCTTAATGTACTGACCGAAGGAGTTAATATTGTCGAAAGAGAGGGAATTAGTTTCAAGCACCCTTGTAAACCGCTCTTGATTGCCACTTATAATCCAGAAGAGGGTGCTGTACGAGAACACTTATTAGATCGTATTGCAATTAACTTGAGGTACAAATCTTTTTTTTAGAAAATGGAACGAGTTTCCTAGTTTTAACGTATCTTTCCCATACTGTAAATGGCTCACTTCCTTTGCAGTGCAGATCTTCCAATGAATTTTGAAGATCGTGTGGCAGCAGTTGGAATTGCAACACAATTTCAAGAAGCTAGAAATAAAGTTTTTAAAATGGTTGAGGAAGAAACAGAGTACGCAAAGACTCAGGTATTATGCACTGATGGCTTGTTTTAAAGTCAGATTTTGAATCTTCTTAATACAATGACCCTTCTCAAGCACAACTTTGAGCAAAAGAAGAGATGGATGTATAAACTATAAGCTATGTTGCTCCGACTCTTCATTTTTTTTTTTCAAGTGCTCATGTCCGACACATATCTAGACATGGGTGTGGGGATATGATACTCTAAGAATCCTCCAAATACATGAAAAAACTTCAGAAAAAATTGAACATACCTGTGTTAGAAACATACGCATATCTAGCATTTTTACCCGAATCTAAGTAGCATAGACTATAGTGTTGACTATAATTAAATTTATACATAAAACAAATCATTTAATTAGATGTATAAACTTCAACCATTTATGCTCAAAACTTTCTGTATGTAACAAGGTGCCTAAATTCAATGTATTGTTCATAGATCCTAAGAGGTTCAGCATAGCTGATGTAATAGCGCTGCGCTTGCTTGATCATTACCTCTTAATATAAATAGTACCAAGAACATTCAATGACTATTTTCAACTGTATAAAAATCAGTCATCCTTTCTTAATATTGACAAACATTGACTTCATAATTAATTAAAAGTGTAAAAGTTAATGAGGAAAAAAACAAAGTAGAGTATAAATTTCTATATCCGCTCATTTTAAGAAAGTTTCTCTATGCAAACCCCTTAGAAGTTCTCTTCAGGTTTCAAAACTTCTCAGAAAGGGAGCATCGCATCCTAAAATGTACGGTAAGAAGTTGAAACTGAAACGCATTTTGCTAGTGTTAAAATTTGATGACTTTGATATTGCCATATGCATTCAGCATGTTCAGCTGCATGTTTACTATTAAATTGTGCTGGTAATTGAATTAGCTTCCTAATGCTAAGCTTTGTTGATTTAATTTGTATCTGATTTTTGGTTCTTCTGGCACTTTGTTATGTAGAAAGATGAATTCTCTTGTGCATTTATTTTTTTTTTGCAGATCATTTTAGCGAGAGAGTATTTGAAGGATGTTACAATTGGCCGAGAACAATTAAAATACATCGTTATGGAAGCCCTTCGAGGTGGTTGCCAGGTGCTGAGACTGAAATCCTACTTTCTTAATTTTATTTATTTTTTTTATGACTTTTATTCTTCAACCTCTTTGGATAACAAAACTTACTCTATTTTGTCCCTTCAAATGCTTTAGGCAAATAGTTCTTTACCTCTAGTTCCATCCTGGGAGCAAGTATGTAGCAATATTTTATTAGGCAAACATATTTAAGTAATATTCAAATCTGTGTTGCTCTAGCTCTTCATTTTTCTTGAAGTACTTATGTCGGATGCATATCCAGACATAGGTATGGGGTTATGACCCTTCAAGAACTCTCCAAATACATGGAAAAATTTAGAAAAAAATTAAACATACCCGTGCCCGACACTGATACTAGAGTCTGAGTTGAAATAGTAATATTTTAGTTGTGATTATGAATACTGCTTCTTAAATTCTTATGAGGGACGTGGAATAGCCAGTACGTTCCTGCTTCATATTAAATTGTGTTGCTCAAATTCTTCACAACTGACATGGCATCACTGGGGAATCCTTTGGAGTAATCATATTTTGTGAAACGAACATCACTAATTTTCTTGTTGATTGAGACTGGGGGTATAAAAAATATATGATGTTCAAGCACAAGAAATGGGAAAAGAGAAAAACAACTCAGTTAAACATCTGACATTGACTAGCAAAGAAATAGGAGAGGACTATCTCACTGTCAAGGATTATCATTATGAACTGAAACCATTAGAAAGGGGAATATGTTACTTTCAGTAACCAATGCAAGCAATTCATAAGCAAACATAGAATGGATGATGTTTTTGTAGTTTAAGAACATGGTAAAACCAGCACCTGAGTTTTTTAGCTCAGTGGTAGGTCCATGTATCCCCTGCTTAAAAGGCTGGATTCGAATCTTATATTTCTCAAACAAAACAAAACAATAATAATAATAATAATAATCATAAAGACCAAGAGTAATGCACTATTCACTGATTTTTTTTTTTTAATTGAAGATTGTTGATGGATTTTAAGATATTATGCTAATCATGATATGGGAATTTACAGGGACACAGAGCTGAGCTATATGCTGCCCGGGTTGCAAAATGCTTGGCTGCTCTGGAAGGACGTGAAAGAGTTAATGTAGATGACCTGAAGAAAGCTGTTAAGTATTCTTATTATGATTTTGCACCCATTATTTTGCAATGCACTGCAAGAAATTGTCACCGCCATTCATCTCTGCCCTCCTGTATATGTGTTTCTTTTTATTGTATATATTTTTTAAGCAATTCTTGCCTATGCTTGCTTAATTTACTTGTTACCGAATATGTTGCTCTTGTTACTTCTGCCATTTCCAAGTTGCTGCAAACTTTTGAGCATATTATTGTTTCCGACTGAGGGACGTATGCACATTTTGAAATGTCTGCTATTCACTGGTCACATATCTGCTTGATTATTTTCCTTCTATTTGGAGAACAACACATATAGTTCCACCTTTTTCTCCTCTTTTTTTTATTCTTTTGGTGGGTGGTTGGGGATAAATATTGAAGTTAAAAAGGAAAAACATCTGCCTTATGATGGAGCTACTGGTTTTTGCCCGCATCATGAAAGCAGAAATATTAGAAAACTTACAAATAAATGTGTCGATGTATCATATAATACAGGTAGAGCTTGTCATCCTCCCGCGTTCGATTATCAACGAGAACCCCCCAGATCAACAAAATCAACAGCCTCCACCTCCACCTCCTCCACAAAATGAAGAATCTGGGGACGAGCAGAATGAAGAGGAAGATCAAGAGGTATCTTGACATTAAGATTTCGACATTTTTCTTAATAAATTTTGCTGTTCCCTTGCAGGAATTGTTGTTTATGATCAACTAAAATCTCCAGAAGTCCTTAACATTGAGGACTTGGCCATCATCTTTTCTTCCATTTAAAAACGAGTTATGTTACTGATGAAATAAGCCTACTTAAACTTTGATGATTTCTTTACAACCAGGATGAGAATGATCAGGAGAATGAGCAACAACAAGAGCAAATACCTGAAGAATTTATCTTTGATGCAGAAGGGGGTTTGGTGGATGAGAAACTACTTTTCTTTGCCCAACAAGCACAGAGGCGCCGGGGGAAAGCTGGAAGAGCAAAGAATGTTATATTCTCGGAGGATAGAGGCCGATATATTAAACCGATGCTCCCAAAGGTTAGTCCTGTCCCTTCCCTGAATCATGCAAGTTTGGATAAAGGGAATGGTTGCTGCTAGCTTCTAAAACCTCCTGATATGTAATTCAGAATATTTTTTAAAGTATATAATGACTGTTAAATATTACATTTTGCAAACTAAACTTCCAATATATTCTGTGTACCCACAATAAAGAGTGCAATATTTCTTTTATGTCCTGTTATGTTCTACCTTTTTTATGTATGGTTTTTCTCCTTTCAGTTAAATATTTTGCTTTGTCGGTTGCGTGTTGATGACATCTCAAAATCAGTCATTGAATTTGCAATCTTCTTGACTCTTTCACAATCTGCTATACGTTATTTTTGCCCACTCTTAACCTCGTTTTTGGAATAAGCTGCATCGTTTTTTCCACAGGGCCCTGTGAAGAGACTAGCTGTTGATGCAACACTTAGAGCTGCTGCACCATATCAGAAGTTGCGTAGGGAGAGAGACATCCAAAAGAGTAGGAAAGTTTTTGTGGAGAAAACTGACATGAGGGCTAAAAGAATGGCAAGAAAAGCGGGAGCATTGGTATCGATGAGCTAGTTCTATTGCTTACATCTATTATTCACTTTGTTTGTTTATATTTGTTTATCAATCAAAAATACCTTCTAGTGGTTCTATGTATTTCAGTGTTCTTTTTACCTCACAATTATACTTACTATACACTTAAAGGAGTTTTGATGATACAAATTTACAAACTTCCATTGGCATCAATTAACACATAGAAGTTTACCATATCTCAAATTTATCAGTATTTACCATGAAGTACAGCAGAATCATGGCTGAATGCCTGCATATGATCTAGGCCTAAGGATTAAAGTAAAATTGATGTGGAAATAGTGCTCTTAACAAATTGTTTCAACTGGGATTTGCCAACTGATGAACTTTTCTTACGCTTGGGTTCATAAAATATATGTTTCATGTCAGGTAATATTTGTAGTTGATGCAAGTGGGAGCATGGCGTTAAACCGAATGCAAAATGCTAAAGGTGCTGCACTTAAGTTACTGGCTGAGAGTTATACAAGCAGAGATCAGGTAAACTAGGGACAATTTTGTTCTAAACTTTCAAGTGTACAAACCTTGCTAGTTGTTAAGGGTTCAGTTAATGCACATAAACTGTTCTAGAAAAACAAAACCATTAAAGCTAATGTAGTGAAACTATCGTATGTCTAGGTAATCTAATTAGTTCCTATTTACTGGTACTGTTGAATAGGTCTCCATTATACCTTTCCGGGGAGATGCTGCGGAAGTCCTTTTGCCTCCTTCCAGATCAATTGCAATGGCTAGAAAACGTCTCGAGAGACTTCCATGTGGTGGTGGCTCTCCCCTAGCTCATGGTTTAAGCATGGTATGTATGTATGTATGGTGAATCCCTCAATCTGTGGCACAGATTGTACTGAAACAATCCATTGTAACTAGTAGTTAATGACACACATTGATACATAACGGCTGCCTTGCCATGTTATTCTGCATCTGCTATCTGTCATTATGACTTGTAGGCAATGACTTTTACATCATGGCTGTTTTAATATTATCACCTCCTAATTCTAAAGTGTTTCATTGTGAACGAATAACTGCATTTTTATGGCAATGAAATTCTTTTCAGTTCATATTTTGATACAAATTCATGCTTACCTTTTTCTAATTATTTCATAAACTTTAATATTGTCAGGCTGTCAGGGTTGGGCTAAATGCAGAGAAAAGTGGTGATGTTGGACGTGTAATGATCGTCGCAATAACTGATGGAAGAGCCAACATATCGCTGAAAAGATCCACTGACCCAGAAGTTGCTGCTTCTGATGCCCCTAGACCCTCGGCGCAAGAGTTGAAGGTAAAATATGGCACTATAACTAGTTATATATAGCATGATGACCATCTGTAAGAAAACTGCGAGTTTTTGCTACAATGATAATATACCTCCCTCTTTAGGCTTTAATTGGACATTGTAGCAACATATGACCATGCCTACAATCGAAAAGACTATGCTGCATTATTCATATTTGAACCCTTTATTTGTTAGTGATATGAGCTGAAAGATACACATGAAGGTTTCTGAATATTATCAGCTAGGTTTGACCGAATGATTTGAGTTCCATGCATTTTATGTTGCAGGATGAGATTCTTGAGGTGGCTGGGAAAATATACAAAGCAGGAATGTCCCTTCTTGTCATTGACACGGAAAACAAGTTCGTTTCAACTGGTTTTGCCAAGGAAATTGCTAGAGTAGCTCAAGGTACGTGTACTGAAACATTTAATTCTTTGCATCATGCATGTCGAATGTAATAAAATATTTGACAATATTTTTTATTTTATTTATCTTTTCAGGAAAGTATTATTACTTGCCAAATGCTTCAGATGCTGTCATCTCAGCCACAACAAAGGAAGCATTATCAGCTTTGAAAAGTTCATAATTGAGAAGCAAGCATCATCGAGCTTGCATTATCCCTCTAACATCATTCCCTTGTATGTTGTGTCATAAAACTTGTTGCAGAAAGTGATCACAAAAACATTTATTCAAGTTTATTGTTTGTTTGCCTATGTACTTGTCTTAAATTGGTTTATAATGAATATTAAACTAAATTGCTTGCTCATAATCAAATCAAAATTGTATACCCATTTTTAGTTTTTGGGCAAGAAGTTGGATTTTCCATTCCTTCCTTTTAATGCAATGTTTCTGTATATTTCTATTAACTTCTCTCTTTTTTGATCATGTCCTCAAAATTATGTCTTGAATGAGAGTTAAAACAATATAATTTCTATTATTATTTTTTGGGTCTAAAATCTACAATATCTATTTATTTATTTATTTATTTATTATTGATATATAAAGCAGATTCAGATCTTAATGGGCAACGGTCCTCCAAAAATTCAACTTCATATGTATGTATTTTAACTGGGGCGGATTATACAATATATATATATATAAATACATTTATGTATACATTTAAAGGTTTAATCCATTTAAATTTAGTCAGCAACCCACTATTCTAATAAAAAAACTATAAACAAAATATTGAGTACAGTTTGGCCAGCCACTTGTACCACCACTACCCCTTATATACATATATATACATATATATATATCTATATTACTTTGTAAAATATAGATGCATTAAATTATATAATTTTTTTTTAAAATATATATTATTTAACAAATAAAATATACTTTAATCACTTAAAAATTTTAGTTAAAAATTCGTGATTGATATCAAGCACAGAGGTTGAAGAAACTTTTGAACCGGTGAAAATGAAATGTCTGTATACTGTCAATATCTATCCAATTTGGTGCTCAAGCACCATTGCCCAGCTGATGTCAATGAT
>JBBYHK010000022.1:557469-615237 GCA_038382065.1 Adansonia grandidieri
TGCTATCTTTTTTTCTATTTGGATTTTTTATGCTCCCAATGTTTTGGGGCATCCCGACAATTATATACCTGCTAATCTGATGCCCACCCTGCCTCATATTGTGCCGGAATGGTATTTTCTACCGATTCATGCCATTCTTCGTAGTATATCAGTGATATAGATAGGCTTCTTTATTGTAAAAGGTTTTTGTTTTTTATGTTACAAGTTCTCTAACATTGGCTCTCGTTTTACAGGCTCAAGGTCTAACACTCAATCCGTTTAAGAGAAAACACACATTAAATGCTGACTTTTTAATCTTAAGTAGTGCCTCTACTTAAGGATTTTACATTAAGACTACATTAAGAATTGACTTCTCAACAAATTCTTTTTTTTTTTTTTTCTGCTTTCCTTCCTATGGTCAGTAGTTGGCACTTGGCAGTTTTTTTACCCCTCTTTTTCTTTGGCAACTGACAGTATCAGAGGATTCCTCCTTGACTTTGACTAATTTTTTATGCCACATACATATGTCAGGGGCAGTAGGAAGTTGTTGAGAGTACAGGATGAGTACAAAGGTTGACCAGACATCTGCTGTTGGACCTCACGCTGCCAGCATGTCTGGGACAACTACTTCATCCACAGCATCAACTTTGGGCCCAAAAGTCTCAAGGTTTGCAGCAAAGACTGGCTTTGTTATACCAAAAAATAAGTTGTCAGGTTCATTGGTTCCTATCTTCCGAGGAGGAAAAAAACCTGGAGGAAATGCTACTGCCAATGAAGATAATATGGACCAGATTCAGAGGAAAACAAAATGGGGCCCTGATCTGACGCAGGACCCTGCTGTCAGAAGGGGTAGGGTCTTAGCTTATCAGGTATATGGTTTATTCTTGCAAGTGCATGTTAGAGTCATTTTGCAAGTGCATATTGAACTTTTAAGTGTCAAATGTTAGAAGTTCTTTCAACAAGTTTAAACTATCTTGAGTAGTCAGTTGGAGGCGTTTGTAGCCCTGGATTGTGGAAGGAATATTTATATTGCTCGTCTGACGGCAATTGAACATTTCCCTTATCCCCCATTGGGTTGTAAAATGTCAGTGTCCGCTTTGTGATTCCCTAGCATGGAAACTTTACATTCGAGGTGCCATTAAGTGATATTACTTCCTCTATGGTGATCCAAATTTTGAGCAGACTCGAGTGGATCAGATTACACAGCAGCTGAAGTCTGGAAATCTGGATGTTGGGGATACTGAAGGCTCACCATTAGCTGCTCAGAATATGGTTAAAAGCTCTTCTGATACTCAACTTGAAAGCAAGGTAGATATAGAGTTAATATTGCATCCTCTGTTAATTTCTTTTTATTGTATTGATTTTATGGAGCATTTTATATTTCCAACTCACATAGAATTTGTGGATGTAGAAATCAGAACTTTTGGAGATTGAAAGACGGGAAGCTATTGGTAACTCTGACTTGCTTTTGCCAAATGATATATTTTTTGCTTCTCCAATTTATTCAGTTTTTCACCATGTTTTTGTTGGACGTCTAGGTGAAATACTAAAATTGAATCCAAGTTACAAAGCACCAGCAGATTATAAACCTTTATTGAAAGAGGCAACAGTTCCTATTCCTGTAAGCCCATTTTTATACTGACATATTACTGCATCTATTTCTCTTATGTCACTCTTTTCCTGAATTTTTATTGTACTGCTGAAAGTAGCAATATATTTAAGTAATTTATGGCAGTCTTGCTGATGAAAGTTCTATGAAAACTTTGTTGATTTTGACATGTTTGAATTTTTTCTAGCAAGTAGAATTTGTAGTGAATAATAAGGTTCACATTTATTATTTATGCATGTTGATTCTATACATACATCTCCTTTGATCTAAATAGCCCTCTACTTTACCATCCTGTTAGTTCCAGTTGGGATGATCGATACTGAAAGCAAATTGCCTAGAACTGGAATAAGCCGGGTCAAATAGAATTGAACAGAAATGCACTAATTGGTTTTGAAAACCTGGAATTCAGATTATTTCTCTTTGTAATATATGCAGAATGTTTATCTCATTGTCCACCCGAAGTGAAAAATTTTGGCTTTGACCCTCATTGTGCTTGCCCTATGTTTGTTCCTTCTTTGTGGAAGTTGCATTGTTGGATACTATCAACCTAAATAACCTAATGATAGTAACACGATAGAGCAGGTAATATTTTGATTAATAAGGCTGCCATGCTTACGTCTCATATGTTATCATCAGAGAAACCAGGGCGTTTTTGTGTCGGTTGTTCCAGAATGAAACAAATCTGACTGGGTTAATTGCTATGATAGATTGTTATGAAACCCCTCAAATTTGTTTCGACTTTCATAGCAAAGCTTTTCTCTCTCAAAAAAATTAATAAATTCCTTCCATCCTCTCCCTGTGTGCATAAAACGCTTGAATATTATGATAGTATATTAGCTCTGCAGGTGAAAGAATATCCTGGATGCAACTTTGCTGGTCTAATATTTGGTCCTGGAAGTGACACTAAGAAGCGACTAGAAAAGGTACGCATTTGGTTTGTCCTATTTTGTTCTGTTGATACTGATATACTATTGAGGTCATCGAGACCAATTGAAGACCTTGCTCTGTACGTGTGTGTGAACATATATATATATATATATATATATATATGGTCATACATATGTATACATCTGTACATATATATGATATGCTCTTCTTGAGGAGAAAATTTATAATTTCCTTTCATCTTGCAAATCAGGAAACTGGAGCTACAGTACAAGTTTATGGCATTAAAGCAAATTCTGGAGAGAAGGTAATTCTTTGGGCTGAGAGAAAAAAGCTCTATCTATTTAACTGAAAAATTTTCAGTTAAGAAAGATCTGCCTTAATTATACACTTCAAGAATGCTTAAATGAAGCATTATTGACTTGTAGCTAGTCTTTCATTGTTAGGTTGAAATTTCTACACCTGATGGTCATGAAACCCAGGATGCTTATGAAGAGTTGTATGTTCATCTATCAGCTGACACCTTTGAGAAAGTTGATGGAGCAGTTGCACTAATTGAGTTGCTAGTTAGTTCAATATCAGTGAGTTCATAACTCTGAACATCAAGAAAAAACTCTTAAAGAAAATGAAAAAGATCAAGAAATGATATATATTTACTGTTGCTGCTTATGTTTGCTTTTATTTACCCTCTTTCTGTTTATAGTGTTTGCTCCTGCTGTTCTTGGTGTCGCTGCTGCTTTTATGAAAATGACTTTTGATACCTTTCTGCAGGGAAATTTAGGTACTACTTCGGTGCCTGCGATATCTGGTAATGATGTAAATGTTCTTAGTCAAACGCTGGGCACAGCTGTATCATGTGCGATTGATGCTGCTTTAAGTCAGCAAGTGCCAGAACTTACACCAGCTACTCTGCAAGGTCAGTTTCAATACCACAATTCATGGTTCCCTACCAGTCCTCAGCCGATGAATTTTTCAGCACCAATTCTCAACAGTTCTGTACCGGCACAGCCCTTACCCTCAAACCGGCCTGTGCTCTTTGGGCCACGACCAGCTCCTGCAGCTGGATACAACTCAGTTGTTCAAAACACATCCCTTGTTTTATCCAGCCCGCAGCCTCCTAGACAAATATTATCGCAGCGATACATGCCTCAGATGCATCCTTTGGGTCATACCT
The DNA here is from genome assembly GCA_038382065.1 of Adansonia grandidieri. NCBI lineage: Eukaryota > Viridiplantae > Streptophyta > Magnoliopsida > Malvales > Malvaceae > Adansonia > Adansonia grandidieri. Next base: position 561,117 of record JBBYHK010000022.1, read on the forward strand.
TTCCACAAAGAAATTTTCTTGTCTCGAATCCAAATCTTCCATCAACTCAACCTACACAACCATTTACCGGAAGCCAGCCTCAGGATCTGGGCCCACTCCTTGGCACAAGACCATTGGTGCCTTCTTTTGCCCAAACTGCATCCGGTGGTTCATCAGGACTGCTAAAAGAGCAGCCTGAGCTGCCTGCAGGAAGCTCCTCAGGCTGGTCAGGCACTTCTGCATCCTTGGGTCCGAGCAATGTTGGGCAACTGGCTCCACCAGTAGTTCTTTCCCAGGTGCCTCATCCTGTAGTTCCACGACCACTTGCTGCCTCGAGTTCTACCGCCCCTCCAAACATGTCTGCAACTTTTGCAACAGGGCAATCGGGTCCTCGGTTGACTGGCGTGCCAGTTAACCATCCTTCCATGTCTTTCGTTCCTGGTCCTCAACTAGGGTCTTCTCCAGCATTATTGGCTGCTTTACGTCCGACAGCAGCCTCCATACCCATGTCTTTACCTGCACCAATGCAAACCTCTTTACCTGTCATTTCCATGGCACCGTCACCGAGTCCATCTCTTAATCCAGCAATGTTATCTAGACCAATTATCTCAGCAACGCCATCAACGTCATTATCACCATCTCTGCCTGGAGGAATTCCTGGTTCTATTTCTGGGAACATGGCAAATTTTGCTACCATAAATCAACCTGCAGCAATAGCTCCAAGACTGCAGCAATCAAGTTCTGGGGATTTCACTTTTCAACCTCACCAAACACGGGGCCCACCCCCAATGGTTCCAAGACAAGGCAGTCAGGATGCAAATCCGCATGCTCTAGCACCCCAATCAGCACCATCTTTCCAGTTTGGTGTGCCCAATTCTGCTCCCCAACCAGTGATGCAAGTGTTTCCTGGGCCACAGAGTGGCAACCCGATGGGTTTGCCACAGACTCTTTTGTCTTCTTCAATGTTCACTGCTAGGCAAAATGCCATGTCTGCTTCACCCAGACCTCCAGCATTCCCGAGCACCGGTCCCGTCCCTAATGCAGCTCCGGTTTCACAAATGGGATTGAGAAACTTTGTTCCATCTCCCCAACCAGCCAACATGACTGGTTCCTTTCTTTCCAGGCCTGGGCATTCTTTGCAACATCAACAGCACTACCCAGCTCCACCAATCAGGCCAGGAAATTTCACGCCTCCGAACCTGCGATTTGCAGGCGGTGTTTTCCCGCAGCCCACTAGGTCTACGTTGGGTCATTCTGCCGGACAGCAAGTTTATGATCCATTCTCTCCCACTTCTGTTCCTGGGCCATCTCAAGACCACGGAAGTGGTCAAGCAAAAGCAAGAAAACAGGAAAGTGATCCGGAGTATGAAGATTTGATGGCTTCAGTAGGAGTAAAGTAATAACCATTTGATTTATTTGTTTTATTACAGCAACAATCAGGAAATGAAATTTCACAGGTTTCCTAGATATTGATCTAGACTTTCTGTTTGAAGATGTTAAATATCGGAAAAAAAAAGCGAAAGAAAAGATCCTTCTTTTCTTCGATTGCTGGTTTTTTGTGAGTCTGTTCGGCTTGCCTGTATTCCTTAGCTGAATCTGATTGCATAGACTAGATCTGATAACAGTTGACATGATTATACGAATATGACATGCATAAAAAGACAAAAATATACGATTATATTTTCAAAATCTATATAAAAGAAATTATTAACATATCCAAATTGATATAAATATAAAATATCTAAACAGGATTATGATACAACAAAAATATATGAATATTTTATGAATACACAAATTGTCAGTTGTAGCTTAGATTATTTAAGCTTTTGGAAAGAAGCAAGATTTAGGGGAAAACAATATTTGAGGCATGACGGCTAGATATGTCCGAGAGTTAGGGTACTAGCTCGGTTTGACAAGCTTGACTTGTAAAGGTTGGTTTTGAATAAAATTTTTATAAATTTGGATTGATCTGATTCAAATTACTATTTAATAGTATCAATAATATTTTTATTTAAATTTAATTATAAATATTAATATAAATAGTATTTTAATAATATATTGAATAGTAAAATTATTTTTTTGGGTCAGTTCGAAACTTATTTGGATTTGGGGAAAAAAAATTAAAATTTTGAGGTCACAGTTCAACTTATGAACATGTCTAATAATACCTCCCTTTAGTGACATGGGAAGCAAAAATAATTAAAACAAGAAGAAAAATAATATGATATAAATACATAAATTTATCAAAATTTATACAATACAAATTATCAACATATCAAAATATATACAAATATATAATATCTTAAACACAATTATAACATATGAAAATAACACAAATACGATACAAATATATAAATTACAAAAATTTACAAAATACAAAGCTAGATAAAGATTTGATGTGACTTTAGCTTATTCCTTTTTCGAGTCATAGTTTAGTAGGTCATTCTCGTACAAACTCAATGGTGATTATAGCCTACAATGAAGACCTCTTTTCAAAATTACTTGTAAAGCCTCGTAATTCGTTCCTTTCACTAAATATTTCAAATAGATTATAAGTATAATAAAATATTTATTAATACAATCAATCCATAAATTCATTGTACTTATGTTAACATGATGATAAATAATTAAGAAGTATTAATTATATGAAGCCTATGAAACATAAAGACCTTACAAAGAAATTATAAAGAGTTATAACTGTGAGATTTTTATGCATCAAAGTCATATTTTAAAAATTGTTTTGGATCATTGCATTGCCAAGATTAGATATTGGCAATGCTCAAAAGATTAGTACATGTCAAGCTTTCTTACGTGTGAAGTACACAGCTGGTTTTATGAATATTGAAGTACAACTATCTTGTAACTAAGAAATTTAGAGAAATAATTTTTCATGGTCAAGAACAAATAAAATATATCTTTGATGTCACTTGGAATGTTGAGCCCATTTTGGGTTACTCATTCATCTTTGCATTCTTCATGTCATACCCAAATCATCCTACTAAAGGCATCCTTTTTTAGGATCTATTCATAATAAAATCAAAGCATGGCACTCCTTGCACAAAATGATCTAATATCATAAGTCAGTGGACAATTTCCACAATTGGCATATGAAAACATTTCTATAGACACTAAATTGACTACCAAATAGAGTTCTCACATTGGGTTATGTTCACTAAACTTGTTCAATAAACAAGAAACTACATGTTATTTTAAGTATCCTTTGTACTTAAACCCACGAGATCAATTGCTTACTTCAAAACAAAAAAAGGCTTATCATGTATTAGTTTTTGAACATTGCCAATATCCAATCTTAGTAATATAATGACTAACAATTTCAGAAACATGCTTTGATGCATAAGGACATCATAATTATAACTTCATATAATTCCATTGCAAGGTCTTTATGTTCAATGGGCTTCATATAATAAAGTTTCATAATTATTTATAATCGTATTAACATTAAAGAAAACTGTGTATCACTAAAAAATAACAGTAGGTTTGCTTTTATAACTATATATCCCTTGTTTAATCCAATTCACATTAGAGCATATACTAACACAAACTTCTTGATTGTAAATACTTTTAATTCTTTTCTTACTGTTAATCACATTAAATAACAGAACTTAGCTTTAATACCAATTGTAGGGAAACAACAATAACAAGAAAAAAAAATTAAGATACAAAAATTTATATGATTGAATCAATTGTGGTTACATCCACAAACCCATAAAAATTTTTATTACTTTGGAAGAATATTAACACATATATGCATATGAATTATAACAAAATTTTATAACCAAAATTATGAAACTCTAAAAATCCCTAAAAATTGAATTTAAAAAACCTTAAAACAAAAAATTAGACTCTACAAAAAAAAAATTAACAAATATAATATATAATTGAACAAAATTTGTAAAAACAAGTGACATCTATATAGCATATATTAAACATGTATAGATTGGCATTGTAGATGTGCTATATTCAACACCTGACATACAGTATTTTTTATTTGGTTTGGCCGGGGAGAAATGAAAGAAGGGAGAGGAGGAAAAAAACAAAAAGAGAGGAAGGAAAAAATGAAAGGAAAAGAAAGAAAAAGGCAGGAAAACAACATATTGAGCAACGTAGTAAGACAGAAAAAGAGGGAAATGATGGAAAGAGGGAAAAAGAAAGAGAAAAAGATGAGAAAATTTTGTATTTTTATATTTGTTTTAGGCTTTATTTTTTTATATTATTATAAATTTATATAAGATTTTATACGTTAATTATTTATTTTATGTATATTTTTATAAGTTATTGTATTCGTTTTACATTTATATTTTTTTCGTTGTGCTTTTAATTTATATCGATTTTTATACATTAATTATTAGTTATATATATATTTTAATATGTTTGTTTATTCGTGTTATGTTTTATGTCATTTTTCATATTGTGTCGTGTTTTAAGTATTTTTTAATGTTGTTTTTGTATTGTATCTCAATTTATCTCATATTTTTCATAATTTTTTATGATAATTCAATTTTGACTCTAAATTAATTTACTTAAGATATTAAAATATAAAAAATATTTAAATAATTCGTTGTAGTGATTTAATTTAAAAGAAATTTATTTTTAAATTATTGTATTTTTAAATAATGTATTTAAAGTTGTTAAACAATACATTGACTTAAGTGTTATTTGAGATTCGCATTTGACTAGTTGAGGGAAAAATGTGAAAGAAAAGTATTTTATTAACTATTTTTATTTTAAGTTTAAATTAATTTGGCAATTCTAAACACGACTATACAAATGATATATATAAAATAATAAAAACTCGACACAACACAATACGGTATATTTGTAAAAATCTTATAATAAAATTATTAATGTATATAAATTTACAATACCTTAAATACAATTATGACACGGCAAAATACATTAATATGACATAGATATACGAATTGTAAAGTCTTTTAAATGATATATTTAAAGAGTTGATTGGCATGTCCACTCATGGGTCAATTTATGATCCGTAACCTATTTGTTCAAGAAAATTTTTTTTTTTGTTTTTATTTTATTTTTAAATAATGTATCTAAAAGAGTTAATGTGTACATTCACTTGTTGGCCGATTAGTATTTATATGCGATCTACTTAGGAGAAAAATAAATTTTTTTTAATTTTTAATTTTATTTTTAAATGATATATTTAAAATAATTAATCATGACGTTGACTTGTCAATTAATTTAAGATCCACACCCAATTCAAAATAATTACCATAAATTTAATTTTATAATTAAAATATTAAAATACATTAATATTAAATTATTATAATTTCAAAATAAAAATTAAAAAATAACTATAATTTAATAAAATTTGATTTAAAATTAGAATTTACAATTAATTACTAAAAAATTTATAAAAAAATTAACAACACCTGGCATATGTGGGGAGTTAAATGTTAATTATATTTAAATGTTCTCCCCACCTAATTATATATATATATATATATATTTACTTTTCATGCTTAAGACTTTATAAATCCTTCTTCGGTTTCATTGACCAACAGAATAAGATTTCATTTGGAAACATTTGGAAACCGCTGCGAGTCCGGGCTCACCGGATCCGTCACTAAGCTCGCACATAATTACGGGTCTACGCTTATAGCATATGACACGGTTCGCGTAGATACTTTTTGGTCTCAATGGTCCATGATGCTAATGGGCGACAGGGTGCAGTCCGGTCGAATCGGGCTGCATAATCCTTTCCAGTAGCCTAATATATATATATATATATTCAATATGTTCTTTTCTTTTCTTTTTTTTTTTTTTGTCTTTATTGCAGCAGTGTAAGTACGTAAATTTCCCTACTAAATTTATTTCCTCATTTTGATTTTATTGTTTAAAATTTTGAATTTTTAATATAAGAAATAAAATTTATTAATGTATAATAAACTAATAAATTTATATAAATCTTATTATTTAAATAATTAAAATGAGGTAATTAAAAAAAATAAGTAATTGATTATATAATAAAAAGATGAAGACAAGAAAATATTACTATCATTTTATTAAATTTTAATTATTATTATAAAATTTTTATTTAATCAATTGTTTATTAATTTTTAAATGTAAAATAATTTAAATATTTTATCATATACAAATTTCAATCTAACTTCTTAATGATTATTTTATTTTTGGGTAAATTACACATTTAGCTTTTATAGTTCAACCCGATTTTCAATTTGGTATTTAAAATTTTTTTTGGATCAATTTAATATTTAAACTTTTATTTTATCAAGTATTTTGATATCACCGTTAGTGAAAAGCTTACGTGACAGTTAACAACTAATAAAAATTTGACACGTGTCATTTGTGTCACATGTTAAATTTTTATTAGCTGTTTGACTATCAAGTTAACGTTTGACCAATTGTGTTAATCTCAAATATCAAAATATTTAATAAAATAAAAATTCAAATATTAAATTAAATTTTTTTTAAATACTAAATTGAATATCGAGCTAAATTATAAAAATCAAATTAATATTTAACGTTTTATTTTTTCATTATAATTTTTGTGATTGTCATCGCTAGTTAATTTTATATCAAAACACATATCTAATTAATAATTTTAATATTATTATTATAATAATTAATTTTATTATTATTATTATTTAATTTATTTAATTTTATCAAATTTAATCTCAACTACTGTTTAAATAAATAAAAAATCCATCTATATTACCTTGACCTGGAGATATAATTATTCCCCTTGGGACTTTTTATCAACCTCGACAAGCAACCACAAAAGAAAAAAAGAAAAAAAAAAAAAAAAAAAAAACTGGATGGGGCATTGGCGTGTGGCCTATATCAAATTCATCTTATCCTAATTAATCTCCTCTTGTGGGAACTTCAAATCTGACCTGTCAATTGCAAGCGGCATAGTATTCTTTCCCATTATCTTCCTCGTCACTCCTAACTTGTTAATGGAAAAAAATAATTATACATATACACACATACACATCCACGTGCACATTTATTATATAAGTGAAAAAATATATATTTTGAAAAAAATATTTATGAATAATTTTTATAAAAAAAGTGAATAATTTTTTAAAAAGAGTGATAATTTTTTCAAAAAAGGTAGATAATTTTTGAAGGGAATGAGTAATTTATATAAAATATATATTTATAAAAATTAAAAAAATATAAATATTCTTATTATATAAATATTTGATTTATAATATATTAATTTTTTATATTTTATTTGATTAAATAATTTATTTAACTCGTTATACTAAACTTAAGTGAGTATTTTACTATTAATATAAATTTATATTTCTTCGCATTATTTTGTTTAGTTAATTAATTTGTGGGACAGAGTCGTGAGGTTTATCATCCAAAGCATTTTCAAACATAGTACGTTGCTTAGATGGATACTCCAAATTAGAGTTAAAGGCAAGGTGGCAGTATCAGAATCCTTTCTTGGAAGAAATAAAAAAATAAATAAATTAGAAAGAGATAGGGGGTTGTTAATTTCTTGCTTCTGCAAGCATGTAGAAGTAAGAAAGCTTGCAGAAGCAAGAAAGCTACTGCTTAAAAAATATTAATATATACAAAGATTCTCTATTTAATTCTTCAGGTTAATATCAAAGTTAGAGTTCATTGTATGTTGTTTAAGTTTACATGATTGTCTTGAATGTGATTGTAAGAAAGCTGAGGATTGTCTAAATCAAAAAAAAAAAAAAAAAAAAACACAATCCATTCAAAATGAATCCTTAATTTTTTTATTATTATTGTTGTTGCTCTTGTTTTGACAAAGAGGTTATAGCGAGATCGGCTCCTAAGCCACCAATATCCTCGATTTGTATTAGATTTAGATTTAAATAAAAATTTTATATTTTAAATAGATTTAATTTAAATTATTATTGATGTAATAAAATATTATTATTTAAATTTAATTATAAATATTAATATAAAATAATTTTTTAATATTATTTTAAATAGTAATATGAATTTTCAAATTTTCGAATTTTTTTGAGCTTTGGTAACAAGAAAAAAAATTTTGATAAAAAAAAATTTTTTAAGTTGCAACTTAATTAATAAATACCTTACAACTTGAAAATTAAAAAAATATATAAATATTGAAATTAAAATTTTAAAATTATTAACTCTCTGCATGAAAAAAAAAAAAAAAAAGAAAGAAAACCAAAGTTTAGCCTTTGCTTTCAAAATATTACATATAAATTCTTTTTTTGTATACCAACTTTTTGTATACATAAAATGCACAATGAAATCACCCTAACCCCAAACCCCATGAATTCAAAGCAAACAATTTTTTGACATACAATCGAAATGAACCCACACTAACACCAAGGACATTTTTGCTTTCATTAAGCCCCCAAATTATTGCAAAGCTTAATTAAAAAACAATGTATGATTTCCACCAAAACTAAACTTTTGTACACAATAATACCTAATTGACATCTAAATCCTTCCTTTTTAATTTCCCCTTAATTAGTCTACCTTTCAATGTCCATTGCCGCATAGCCTTTTCCCATATGAATAAAGCTTTTGGGTTCTACATGTTTGCTTTCCTTCTGAGATTCAACATCATCAGAATCTTCAAGTTCTTCCAAGTCGTCTCGCTTTGTCAATGTCGAATACTCAATTTTTTCTCCGTATAATTTAACCAAAACCAGATAAAAAATCATGGCGAAAATGGTGACACCTATCAAGGCCCAGCTGAATTGAATGTTTACTAATGATTTCGCTCGGTGGAGTGCCTCATCGCTAGAGCACCTAACCACCTGGTGACCCTCTTCGAAGTTGATAAAGCAGCCTTTGGGAATCAACCCTGGAGTCCAGAGCGCGTACCCCATGACTATGAGCCATAGACCTTGATATAAAATACTGAGAGACCGAGTGAAGCTGACCATGAAGCTATTTGGAAGCCCAATTCCCATGAGTGTGGTGGCTAAAGACACGACGATGGCACTTTGTAAAAGCAAGTGATATTGACCCTCCACCCCCATGTGATCAGCGGAATGAAGATGAAAGAGGAATAGCTGTTGAGCAAAGGCGACTGCTCCAAGAAACTGTGTCAAACTATACTTAGATTTGGGGCTAAATTTATCAAGAAGTATGGCGAAAGCTGCATAGGTAAAGAAAGTCATTGATATGGCAGCGTGCTCAAAGTTGTGAAGATGATTTGATGGGATGGTTCCATCACGATCAAAAGGTTGGTGCCTTGAGGGGCCGATAAAGAGCTCCATGGAGACGGAGATTGAGGAGCCTAACATGATCATGAACAGCTCTAAGTGCCTTAATTTCGATGTTGGGAACCATGGCAAAGATGTGTAAGAATTTGGGTGAAGAGCATGGAGCTTGATGTGATTAAAAAGATGCCAAAAACCAAGTACAAAGAAGGCAAAACCTGGTGCAACATGCCCCACTAAAGTACCCATTGCTTCAGACTTTTTTTTTTTTTTTTGGGTACTTTGGAGAAAAGGGGGTGAGAGAAATTGAAGGAAAATAAGAGGCTTGTTTGGGAGAGAGAAAACAAGGGGGGAGAGTTTAGAGAACAAAAATTGATGGCTTTAGGGAGCTGGTTTTAAGGGGTGAGTCTGGGATGAATTTCCAAGGACTCTAGAGCCTTCTATGAGGGGTTTTTTTTTTTTTTTTTCAAAGTTTGAACTTCAAACGAGTTTAAGTAATGAGATTAACCAGTTGACCAATATTAGCCCGTTTCGTCTAATAATGAAGGCTTAACCAGCGGCCCCTTTGTTTTTCTAGAATAAAGAATTTTCAAACCCAAAAGCCGAAAACTTCCTGGACACGATGGCAAAAATTAGCTTACCCTTTGGGGGGGAAAAAGTGAACAAATGACCATGTTGTTTCAATTTCATGGGTTCCCTGCTTTCTTTTCATTTTTGACAAAAATTACCGCCTAAAAATATTAAAATTTAAATTTAAAATTATCAAATATTATTTTTTAATTTAATAGATTTTTTTATTTTTTAAATATTTTAAAAAAATTATAATTTTAAGATATAAAAGATAATTACAGATATTAAAATTAAAATTTAAAAGTATCGGATGCTACTTCTTAATTTCAAAAGTTTTTTTTACTCTTCAAATATTTTTTTAGTGCAAAATATGCCTCAATGTTGAGACATAAAAAAAAGATTATAAATATTAACGTATAAATCGAAATATATTAATTTTTTAAAACTATACACAAACAAATCGAATTAAACTCGAAATTATACTTTTCAAATATTTATTTTGACGAGAGGCATGAGTTTCACGCCATGTTCGTTCATTTATGAAAGTTGAACGTTACAGAAGAAAAATAGATGTTTGCTTTTGCTATTATTGAGGCTGCTTTCTGCTTGCTTATGCTTCTTCATTAAAAATTTTAAAGTACTTTAATTTCTTATTTGTGGGGCATATGATGAGTTTTAATGTTTGGCTGCTAAAAATATTATATATTTTTAATTCTATTAAAAAAAATTATTAAGTGAAGCTCAAAATCAACTTCCCAATCAAACGTATCTACAAAGAAATTTTGATGGGAATTATAAGTGTAGTTAAGTTGCCTCTAATTTAAATATATTTGTATTTTTGGCATAAATTATTTTCCTTCACAAACATGTTTTGTTAATAAATTTGTCAAGAATTTAACCTGTTGACTGAATTGAAAATTCAATAATTTCTCGATATAGGATACGAGAAAGAGTTGTGAATAATTCAATTTTAGACTTTAAATTTTTAGACAAATTAATTGAATTAAATATCATGTTCAATCACGTTATTCTTGGTTTTTTCAAAGAAATTTTTAATCTAAAAATTTTTATTAAATATAATAAAAGTTCATCAATTTATTTATTATTAATAAATTAAATAATGTTATTTCATTAAAGATAAAAAAATTCAAACTCTTAATTCAAATGTTAATGAAATACAGGAGACAAAGGTAGGAAGTAATAAAAAAGAAATTTCTCAAAGTCAGGTCAATGATGCTTATCTACTAGGCCTATGTACCTAAAATTAGTTGAATTAATAACTTTTAATTCTCTAGGATTTCCTTACCCTATTCGCATTAATTTTCTGCCGAAATAAATACATAATATAAATTTCTCCTACCAACCCAAAGGAAGTTTCTTTTTTTTTTTTTTTTTTAATATTTATGTTTGGTCATAACCAATGAAATAAGCCACAAATTTGGTTTCGATGCATTAGGAAAATATAAAGTTTGCATTTTTTTTTGCAGTGCTAATTATGGGATGCCCAAGGATATATATATAGAATAATAATAATTAATTTCTTGGTCATCAATTAATATATTTTCTTGTAAGTAATTCTTGATTTTTTTTTTTTTGGTTTTTTATTGAAAAAAAAAGAAGAGAAAATTGACGTTATAAATAGAATTCTAGAGATTTAACTGTGTTTTTGAAGAATTTATCATTGGTTTTTCTTTCCCATGTTTAGAAAAGGACAGCCGATTCCACAAGGAAAGGCAAAGGGAAAAGGAAATTTCTTCATATTTTGATATATATATATATATATGTAAATATGTATATAAAAGAAATTGAAAATGACAATTTTGGATATATGGCCATCTCAGTGGGTAACTTTATCACGTCACCGCTTTGTCAGATTATGATGTTTTATTTGTTTATTTTTAGCTCTTACATACTGTGAGAAAGAAATATAAATCATCAAGTTGATATTAAGTGCTTTATATATATATATATATATATATTATTAAAACTCTTAGTTAATTTGATGTCATGAATTTAATAATATCAATTAAATTTATAAATTAACTAAATTTTACAATAAAAATATATTAATATAATTATAATATTATTTTTCTCACAAATATATTGAAAATTCAAATTTTAAAATCAATTATCCACTTCTCCCATCTTATTTTTCTTTTCATTTAAGAAAAATCACTTGAACTTATTTTAATTTATTTTTTTCACTTATATTTTAAAATAATTATAAAACTTTTTATTTAAATAATTAAAATAATTATTTAATTATTTCACTCAATGTTATATGATAATATGTGAAATCTCAAAAGTAGAGGTACTTATGGGTTGGACAATTACCCAAAAAAGTTGTAAAGTTTTTGCCCAGCCTTTTTTTTTTAACTTGGCTTAACGGCTTGACCTCCTCATATTATCAATAATTATTGTTTTTAATTAATAAAAAATAAAAAAATATTTTTATATTAATATTAATATATTATATAATTAAATTTAAATAAAAATATTTTTTAATAATTTCATAACTAATTTAGTCAGTTATAATAAATAAATTTAGAATGAGCCACGGATTATAGAAAGATTGAGATTTCTGAAACATATATATGTAAGGCACGAGATCCTATTCCACTTGGTTCGATCTTCTAAACTTACATGTTGCATGTCTCTCCAACCGTGAAATCCATCTATCAACCGAAAAAATCATCTATGAATATATATATATATATATATATATATATATATAAGGTAATGATTTTGTTTTGTTGCAGTCAGTCGGCTTCTAAGCAAAATCGAACTTATTATCATTGGCATGATACAATAGCTTTGAATTGAATTGGATTTTGATTTTGGTTTTGATTTAGATTTCATTGTCGGGGTTGTGTTTGTATTTGCTTCAGCTTGCACGCAATTTCCTCCGCTAGCCGCCGGCCTTGTACCATATTGTACAAAACTAGAAACAATACCTACCATTTTCCTTTCCTTACCAAAATTATCACAATACTCCAATTTATACAATATTTTACTTCTTTGTTTTTTCTCTTCAACTTTTTCACCGACTAAATAAACGATTCAATTTGAACCAATTAGTTCTTACTATCATTTTTAAAATATAAATATAAATTTTAATATTTGTAATATTTTTTATTATTAGATTACAACATTATTTGTAAAAGAAAAAAAATTCATTTTGACAAATCTTGTGTGAGAACAATATAAACATTTTTTAAAAAAGTAAAATAGATTTTACACCCTGTTCACGTGTTTTCCACTTAATTAACATATAATAATATGTAACTATTTTTAATTTACCATTTTTTTCGTACTTTACTTCTCTATGTATATATACATGTAAACATACGTGGTTCCAATAAGTTATCTCTACTTTTTATAAAGTATTCGATTCATGAGTTTAGTGTGACAACAATTTAATTGATAAAATTATTCAAAAAATAAATGACAATATATTTTAAAAACTAAATATATTTCTTTTTTTTTTTTCTTCTTGAAATAAGATTTGTATATTTTTCTCTCTTACAAATATACGTTAATTTATCTCATTTGTCTTTCTTCTCATGTTTATATAAACATTGTATTTTTTTTCTGTTTTTTTATTTGTTTTTCATTTTGCTGAGTTGCTATAAAGGAAAAGAAAATAAAGTAAAAAAAAGTTACATAAATTGATTTTAAAATGAAAACGAAATGAAATTAACCATAATTACAACTCAATTAATATATATAAAAGCAAAACCCTTATCCACTCACACGCAATCACCGTTAATCCGAAAGAGTTCTTACTTCTTAGTGCTATTAAGGATGTTTATATGGTGAATTGGATCGAAGCCGAATAAAAAACATCTAAAATATTTTTTAATATTTTATATTAATATGTTTATATTTTTATTATAAATTTATATAAAAATATTTTTATTATTTAAATAATAATCTACATCATGCCAATCTGAATTTTTCATCCAACTTTTTATGAATTATTTTTTGACTCAATAATATTATAAAAATTTTAAAAAATTCAGCTAATTTTTTAAGTTTCTCAAATGAATATTAAATTATTTACGATAAACCCAAGTTTTTTTTTTCTTTGAATGATTCAAGTTGAAGCTTAACTAAAAAGTGAACTGACTATGAACATTCAAAGAATCAAAATCGAATAATTAAAATGACTAAAATTGTTTAACAAGGCACGTGTTGTTGAAGAGGTTATTTAAGCAGTGCACTCAATTTGTTGGTATCAAATAACGTTAATTACGAAGTATTATCTAATTTAAAGATTCAATGATTATCGTTATAATTTTTTCCTTTTAAAAAAATAGGGAAGGGAAGAGTAAGGGTCAAAATTTTTCGATCAAGGTTAAACTTGATAATGAGTACATTCGTATCATATTTATAATTTTTTATATTTAAATTATTTTATATTTATATAATTTTTTATATATTTATAATTTATATTATAAAAATTTTAAAATAATTACGTTTTCATATCATATTCGTATTATTTTTTTATATCGTGTTATGTTTTAATTAAATTTTTTATATTATATTTTTATCATGTTTAATATTATTAAAACTAATCAAAATATTTTTTTTGCGAGAATAATTTCTAAACTTCCAAAACATAAAATATCTTAATAATCCTTACATCATTAGAATTATCAAATGATATAGCATACGTAACTCTCGAATAATTATTTAAAATTCATGTTTCAAACATGCAATTATTCGAATATGAAATTGACTTATATAATAAATTTTATTATATTTTAATGGATCCTTAAAATCTGTGGGATTATGGGTTGTATCCTGTTTGTTTATTATTTTTTTTCCTTTGAATATGTTTTTAATTATATCGAAACCAACTTTGTGGCATTATTTTACAAGTCTTGCATCAAAAGTATACCTAATTTAATATATAATAAAAAAAACATTTCGTGTACAAGCTGCTCTTTTCTCTTTATTTTTTATGTCAAGTAAATATGAATTAAATAATGAGGCACTTATTATTTGGGTAAAAGAAAAATAAATACATAAAAATATTATATTTGAAAGATATGATTAGTAGGTGACTTTTTAGATGGAGAAAGAAATTATTATCCATTGTTAATACATATTTTTAAATTTTAAATAATTTTTTTCATTGAATTAATATTCGTTTAATTTATTACATTAATTTATTTTACATTTTTAATATAATATATATAATATAAAATTTTAAATATATTAAAATTCTAAATATATGAATATAATAATTATATAAAATATGTCATATTAATCATATTTAAATATATTATACCATATTTATTATATTATATTAAATATATCATATTTCGTTTTATATTATTATATGATACTTAAAATAAACACGTGTAGCTAAACGTTTGGCTCCTGCTTTGCTTTTGTATTAATTAATTTTATCAAATATATGTTCATTGAAGTTGACTAACTGTTTTGTATTAATGATGGTGTAGAATAAAAGTTCAAATTTTATCCATTAATTGATCCCCAAGAAACAAAATTGAAGTCACTGGTGACGTTGTCAACATAATACAAGGCAATATATTGTTGCCACGAATGAGATCCATCAGTAAGTGAATAAAATAGGACTAATTTTATCTTGACTAAGTTACTCTAGATTTATTTATTTATAAATTAAATTAAATTAAATTTTATTAATACATATATTTAATTGAGAGGTAACATGTAGTATAAAGTAAATCACTTCAAATAGGTGTAAATAGTTTTCTCCGAAGCTCGTTCCTTGTAAGACATAATTTTTTTTTTTGTCCAATCCCCAATGCTAAACCCAAACTAAGTTGTTTGACGTTTTTTTTTTCCGACAAATTTTTTGTCGCTTAAAGACGACTGCTATGTTGCAAAAAAATTGAACAGAAGGTCCAGACATTTCCGTTACAGTTTCATGCGATGAAATTTAGCTATGAAACAGTTTCATTACTAAAATCCGTCGCTAATTTAATTATTTATCGGAAAAGCTTAAAACTTTTGGTCGTAGAAACTTTTTCCTCATTTTTAATGCCAGAAAAAATGACTTCATATAGCATCATACAAAGTTCTCCCTGACTTTATATTTCATTAAAGGACCATTATTAGCCCACGTAGCAAGCTATGATCTTCCTTTTTTTTTTCTTACATTTTTTTTATTTTTTTGAATTTTGGTAAAAATGTTTTGTAAAATCGTATTATATTTTTGTTTTTTCGTAATTATATTTAAAATATTATATATTTATATA
Organism: Adansonia grandidieri; assembly: GCA_038382065.1. NCBI lineage: Eukaryota > Viridiplantae > Streptophyta > Magnoliopsida > Malvales > Malvaceae > Adansonia > Adansonia grandidieri. The sequence goes on from JBBYHK010000022.1 coordinate 577,111, forward strand.
CACATCAATAATTTATTTATATAGATTTTAATTCGTTCGTTTATTAATGTCACGTTCATATTATTTTAATTATTTTTATGTTATATTTGTATCATATAATCACACTGTATTTAAAATTGTAAGGTTTAGTTCACATTACTCAAATAATTCTTAATTTTTTATCATGTATCATTCTGTTTGTGTTTACTTTTTTCGTATTATAATCGTATTCAAAATATTATATATTTATATAAATTTTAACATGTTATTAATTCATTTTATGTAAATTGTGACACATTTATTTTATATAATTGTATTCATATTTTTTATATCATATTGTATTTTAATTTTTTAATTTTTTATTTGTCTTATATAATCATATTATATCTAAACTTGTTATGTTTAATTGACATTACTTTAATAGTTTTTAATTTTATATCAAATATAGTACACTGATTTAGAAATATTCTTTATCTATATTAAATTTGATAATATTTGGCATTTATACCTTACTTTAAATGTTACCCTAGAGTGATAATATTTTACATAATTTATCATAAACTCATATTAATTTAATTTAAACTCTAATTTTATTGATTTAAAAATCAAACCATTGTATATGCATCTATCTTATATTAAAATAAATATTATATTTAAAATTTATCATTACAAATAAATATTGTGGTCACGGTTGAAAATTTTCTAGTAATTATTAAAGAATTAACCGGTCAAATTATTAAGAGACTTTGGATAAAGTTCAAAAGGAGTTTTATTTATTTATTTATTTATTTATTTTTATGAATTTGAGCCGTCTTGAGTTGAATTAAAATTAGAGTTAAGAATTTATTGAATTCAGCTTTGGTCAAATAAAATTCACGGTTCAGCCGCTAATTTTTATTCAAAGCTAATACAGCGATCAAAGTCAAATTCTTGTTCAACATTTGGACCAAATTAAAGATGCTTTGGTCACATGAATCTTGTTGCAATTGAAAAGTTGTATTATGGCTTCTGGTGTTCGAATTGGACTTACAATGGGTTCCAGCAAAAATAAAATCTGAATGAAAAAAAAAATCGTCAGCATTTTACTCATAATTTTCATTTCTGTTTCTCATCTTTTCAAACGTTGATTGTATTCATAGACTCTTCATTCAATTCCGTTCCACTTTTATTAGTTATTTTTAATTCAATATTTAAAAAATATTATAATTTATTATGAACATAATTTTAATATATATACATATATATTCGAAATACATGTATTAGAAGTATAAAGAAGAATATGAATATTTTAAATGATAAAATGATAAATTTAAACGGTGAGATGGAAAAGAGAGTAATATTTGAATATGAAATCTATTGGATGGATTTAATTTTTCCATCCGGTCATAATAAAAAATTATGAGGTCTATTATCTTTACGCATTAAATGAATCTTAAATAATTTAAAATTATAATTTTAAAATAATTTTCTGAATTGAAAGAATATTTTATTTATAATTTTTTTATTATAATAATATAATTATTTAATTATATTTAAAATTTATATAAAAATTTATCACTTATAAATATTATTTTATTTAATTTTTTTGATAAACCTTATATAATTCTAAACGGCGGGTGATATGCTCCATAAATTGAATAGCCAATTGAGGGGCATTATTATTATTATCGTTATCGTCACAATCGACACATTTACATATACAATACAATATACATACAGTACGTACATACAATACAATTTATTGTTTTTGATCCCTCCTCAAGGATTCCAAAGGTAATTTCGAAATGCTGAAAGGCATTTGTGTCCACGCATTGTTACTATGTCTGGCTTTTTATTATGGACTTATATGGAATTTTGGAAATGTTATAATGCGAGTGAGTACTTTTATTATTTTAAAAAGGTTTTTGAAAAAAATGAGAGTTGATAGATTGATGGGCTTAGTTGATAGAGTTTGGTAGGATAATTATGAAAAAGCAAGTGGGAAGTATGCTTTTGAAGCGATTGGCGGAGTAAATGAAGGGTGGAAGGTAAAACAATTTTTTTTTTTTTTGAAAATTTTCAAAAAAGATAAATGAACCAGAAATTATTAAAAAAATAGATGAAAAAATAATTTTTAAAAATATATAAATATTTAAATTATGAATAAAAAATTATACTTATTTTTTTACTTTTATTTTTTATTTTGTATTTGCGTGCTCTACTTTTTTGTGTCAAACGAGGGGGAGTCGATTCCTTAAACCGACCCCTCAACCTAAATATTATATCTATATATAATATATATTATATAAATTATATATTAAAAATATTATTTAAAAATAATAAAAAATTAAAAATATTTTATTATATATAATTTGTAGAGTCGGCTTCTTCGTCGAGGAAACCAACCCTTCACATAATATTTTTAATATATATTATTTTTAATTTTTTAAAAAATAATTTAAAAATTAATATTAAATAAATTTTAAATTTTGTTATTTTAATTATTTTTTTAAATTTAATATGAATTATTTTTATATAATAATTCAAAATTTTATATAAAATATTTTTATTTTTATTATTTTTAAAATAATAATTTAAAATTTAATATAATTAAATTAAAATTTAATATAAAAATATTTTTAATTTTTTACTATTTTTTAAATAATATTTTTAATATATATAATTTATATAATATATATTATATATAGATATAATATATTTAAGTCAGAGATCGGTTCTCTGGTTAAAGAACTCATTCGAAACAAAAACATCAATGCTTAAATAAAAAAAAAAAATTAATTATAATTTTTATTAATAATTTTAATAATAATTATTTTTTATTTAAAATTATTTTTTTCAATTTCACCTATTTTGATAATTTATGATCCACTTTCCTTTTTGGAATTTTCCCTTTTTTCTCGTCTGTTCTGCCAGGTTGTTCTAATTTTCCTTTTTTTTTTTCTCCTTTTTTTGGCTCAAGAAGTTCTCGGTGATGCTTGGTGGTAATAGTGGAAGTGAGAGTGGCGGCGACAGCGTCTCTTCCATGACCAATGTTTGGATGGTGGCAGGTTACTTCATTTCTCTCTCTCTCTCTCTCACTCTTTCTCTCTCTTTCTTTTTTTTTTTTTCCAAATCTTTCCTTTCTTTTCATTTTTTTTTTTCATCAGATGCTTTTATTTGTTTTTGTTTTTCCCAAGGTCATAAAACTTTGACTGAGATGGTATGGAGAAGAGAAAAGAAAAGAACAAATATGATAGTTTTGTTGTATTTAAAGAACAACACTGCCAGAAGGAAGTATTTTTTTTATTCATTCATTTTACAGATAACAAAGCTCTTTCTGTTTCTTTCTCAAAATTTTAATCCCGGTTTTTTTTATGTTTCCCTTAACACTGCAAGGTTATCCTGTCTCATAGACAGGCATGGGAGCTTAGCTTGCTCGTGATGAACATTTCTCTGGAATTTGTTTGTCAATCCTTGAACCTGTGAGTTCCCCTTTGTTTTTAGGAAAAACAAAATTGGCATTTTTCAGAGAACACATTACATAAGGGAGCAACTAAGTTGTCTGGTTATTGTGTCTGTTTATGTAGATTAGGAGAAGATTTCAGGGTTTGGTAGGTGAAAAATCCGATGTAGATACCATCGTTGGGGCTAATTTTTTTGCCGGGGTTGTTGCTGCAAGCCTTTCTTCTGCTGTTACCTGTCTTCCAGATGTTGCTAGAACTCAAAGCCAGGTCGAGGTTTTTCTCCTTAAAAAGCTAATTAATAATTCTTAATGTTGCCTCATGTTCGTTTACTTGTGTGTTATATGTACATATATACATATATATATATATATGTATTACTTAATTAGTAGTTACATTTGGTATTGGCTGAGTGGTTTTACTTGTAGTTTATCCCCATAAGTAGTTTAGAAATCGAAAAGGAGTTAGATTTAGTGTAAATGCTGTCATAATTTAATACCGTTTTTCAAAGTACCATTTTTGTCTTACATGTTTATGAAGGAGAAAATCTCCTAAATGGTAATTACCAATTGTTTAACAAAAATAAATATGATAATCTTGTTAAAACTTTGTTACCTTTCTTTTCTTTTGGGGCTCCATAGTCCATGTATTTGTTTTGAAGAGATTAGAAAATCTTGGAATTTCTATGACTTTGTAAAAATTAGGTGTAAAGTAATTACAAAAATGAACTATGGTCCACGATTGTGTGTTATTCTTGGGTGAAAAGGCTTTCTTAGTCACTTTTACTTTTCTTATCTTGGAAAACATTTTCTTCCAAATCTTTGAAAGTCTAGATCAGCTTTTACGAAGTTCAGAATAGGAAAAGATTATTTATTATCATTTTTAATGCAAGTTTAGGTGAATATAATGCCTGAATAAAAAATTTTATGGAAATTAATTCTGATAAGTTGACTTTAGAGATTCCCTTAAACAAGTATTTTAGTAGTACGGCATTACTCAATATGGTCAATTTTGTTTAATTAGTTACTTTTGAACATATTGATATTTTTCCTATTATCATGAATTTCTTTTCTTTTAAAAATTTTATCTTTTATTCTTTAGGTATTATATATGATCAGTATGATATAATGGTGCAGTTATGTATATATATTTTAGTAGGGAACATCCCATAATTTTCATATGCACTCAGATTTAACTGTTTAGTTTGGTTACTTGCAGAACAGGACATTGGTTATGCAAAGCTAGCAAACTTGGATACATACTATGGACTTCTTAAGTTTCCATGTTATTTATCATTGCCTTACAATGTTATAGTAGTGTTTTTGTTAGATTTTTTAAGGTATTATTATTATTATTATTATTATTATTATTATTATTATTATAACCAGATTCCAACTTTATTCTGCCATTGATTTTTGCCTTAATGGGAAGTTCAAGCTTTAATTTGTCTCCGAGGTATTCTATTTTCCATTGTATTATTTCTAAAGCTTTGATTTGTCAAGAAATAAACCCTCCTATGAACTTTCTGGGTTGTTTTAAATATCTTTTTGCTCACTGATTTGTTACTAACGAAATGTTAGTAAAGAAGAGAAATCCAGAATATAAGGTTTCAGTTTTGTGATAGTTTTGTAATGTTCAACATGAGAACTTTACTGAAAGGTATTGAGCACAAGTTCAATAATTTCAATTAGGAGCTTCACAGGTATAGTTAATTGCATGATTAAAGTTTGAAAATTTTAGCTCTATGAAAGTTTCATATTTATATTTTTGTATCTCATTCTTTTAATTGCTCGATGCGGTTCTTGAAGGTATCTCAGGTGGATTATGTTGTGGAAAGAAACTTGAAGAAATGAAAATTTTGGTAAAACTATTGATTGTGTTTACATTTTTTGTGACAATTTAATTATACTACTCTCTAATTTCAGATACTTTTCTCGGGTAGTGGATTTTTGGAAATCAAATATCCGACATCCGTAGGCAATTTCACACTTTGTTCTATGCCCTGTGTACTGTAGAATGTAAGATCATGGTATTTTTTTTGGATGTTATTCGTCTTTTATTCTTGTATAATTGATTAACGATAATTATCATCATTTTTTTATTGCTATTGTTGGAGAGGAGTTAAGAAAATGGTTTCTGTCCATGGAGACTACTCTCTTTTGCTACTGTTTTTGCTTTGTAAGCTCTGAGGCATATGTAGCACATGTTCATTCTTTTTTAGCACTGGGTTTTCTGCTGATTTTATAAAGGGCATCGACGTTTGAGTTTAAGCTTTCCTACAGGGAAGTGATTCCCTCAAGCTATTTGTTGTCGACAAGATGCAATTGTTTAAACCTAATTATGATAATATGTCTGGTGCCTTTGTATCTTCTGTAGATTTCTGAATTCATAGTAACTGGAGGTATTTTGTTTATTCACAGCGTAAATGATATTAGGCCAAGTTGCATTGTCAATGGTGCAAACTTTACTCGCTGGTGTGAGATCATTGATTGGCTTCATTTGCCATTTTACACATGGGGAAGCATAAGTTTGTTTTATTACATCCTTCTTATTTTGCATTAGGTCATTTTGTTATCTATGACATTAAGCTTGGACCATGTCTCTAGATTGTAGATGCTTTAGTTTTTGCTGGCTACAATGATTAGTATAATATGGTAGCCTATGTCAATGGTGCTGCGGTTAGATACTTAGATTGCTTTAGCCATTTACCTGTATTTGTCAGAACATTAGTATCATTAGTAACATTAGTGAATGATGTACTTTTAATTCTATCGTCAAACCAAAACGAAATCTATACTCAATTTATGAATTACAAACTTTCAAAATTAGAAATTTAAATTTCAGTTAGTGTACAAAATGCACTATATCTGAAGCATCACGAGGGTATCTAAGTAATTATCATTAGAGTAGAGAAGGAAATGAAAAGAAATAGGAAACGAAGTGAAAGAAAAGGAAAGGAGGAAAGATAAAAAAAAAGAGAGATTTTGTGTATTTTATTATATTCATTATATTTTTGTATTATAATAATATTTAAAGTAGTATATATTTATATAAATATTAAATTATTAATAATTTATTATTATAAACGTGACGACCATGTTGTCTCCTTTTTAAATTGATTTGTGTTGCAGCAACAAATGCTCGTACGATAGGGGTTTTAATAATCTGACTTTAGTGATTAGTCAGGTCAGGGAACTACTTTGAAAAGATGGTGGAAACTATAGCGGTAGGGAATTTTTGGTTGGCAGGAAAATGCGTAAAGATAAAAAAGAACGCCAACGATGACCAACATTGACGCTGAGAAACAAAAGCTAAGAGAGCGAATAATTAATGTTAATAACATTAAACAATTAATAACAAATAATATAAATTAATAATATTGATAATAACCTGTAATTTGATTAATTGATAAAAATTTGAATTATTATATAATTATGAGGAATTTGGAGAAGATTGTCATACTTGAAAGTTTTTAATAATTCGTTTTATATAAATTTTGACTCGTTCGTACATTAATGTTATGTTCGTAAATTTTTTGTCGTATTTGTGTTATTTTTGTATGTTCAAATTATTATAAAGTTATATAAATTTTTACATGTTAGAAATTTATTTTATATATATTTTGACACGTTCATATATTTATGTTGTGTTTATGTTGTTTTCTTATCATGTTTCAATTGTTTTTTCATGTTGTATTTGCTTTACTTCAATTCATCTTTTATTTTGCATAGACTGTCATAGTGATTTAATTTAGAGTAAGTGCTTGCGTTATTTTTTTATGTTTTTAAAGTATTATAAATTTATATAAATTTTTATATGTTAATAATTTATTTTATATAAATTATGATACGTTCATGTATTTATATCGTATTCACATTTTGTATCGTGTAGTGCTTTGATTATTTTTCATATTATTTTGTGTCATTTCTTAATTTTTCCTATATTTTATATAATTGATCATAATTATTTAATTTTAACTCTAAATTTATTTATAAATCATTATACTTATCATATATTAATATAAAAATCATATTTAAAATTTTAATATAATATTTTGAGTATCTTCCAATAAACCATAAACCTAATCCAATATTAAAAAAAAAAAAAACAAAACTTAAATCCAAAAACTTTCATGGCCCAGTCAATAAACACCTCATCCATAAATATTTATCCTTTCAGTAAAATTAAAAGCCTAGCAGTATTTACTCGGACAAGTGTCAAGTGTCAACATATAGTGTCTCAATTGCGAAGGACATTGATCATTAATCAAGGACTTGTAAAGGTTTACTTTAAGATTCCTCTTAGAGAGAAATGATACCTAACTTGAAAAGGGAAATAAGGTTAAATTAATATTGGTTTTGAATTATAACCAAACATTTATTAAATTTTTAACGAAAAAGAGTTTTCTCATATTGGCATAAAATTAAATTAGCTTTTTATAAATTTTTATGCAATTAATATTTTAACAAATCGATCGTTAGATTTAGTAATATGATTGTATTCGTCATATAAATAAAATTTTGAGTCGATATGATATCTTAACCATATCAATCGAGAAAGCTAGTTTTTTAATATATATTTGACGGTTGAAAGTTTTTTACATCAAATAAATAGTTAGACTTTTTAATTTATTTAAAATTTGACTTGCATGATCTACGTGAATAAAACATAAAATACCATGGTCTGGTTAAACAAATATATTTTGTATTAACTAATTTAATTTTATACTAATATAAATGAATCTCTTCTTATAATTAACATATGAACTCTTGTAACAGAAAAAAAAAAAATCATAAATAAACTTTATGTATATATGATTATGCGGAGGATCAACTTAAATTGAGATTAAATTATAGTTTTACACATTTATAATTTCATACATGATTAATTTTAACAAATTAATTGTTGCATTTGATAATGTATATAATTTCATTAGTCATTCATGTAAAATTTTGAAATGTTTATATTATGTCAAATTGAGAATGTCATCTTTTTAGTGTATATAATGTAAAATTTTCAATTGCTAAATATATATATATATATTTAGCAATTGAAAATTTTATATTAAACAAATAGTTATATATTTTTAATTTATTCAAAATTTACATGTATAATCTAAATGGATCGAATATGAAATACGATCATGTTGAACAAATATAAATCATGTAAAAAATTAAAAATGTAAAACTAAATTAGTTTTACACTAACATGAGTAGATACATCTTCGTAATATACATGTATATATAAGAAAGATCCACTTACACTAATATAAAATTAATTAATTTAACACGATTTATTAATTTCATATACTATTAATATTTTAATAAATTAATCGTTAAATTTAATAATATAATAATATTTAAATATATATATATATAAATTTTAATTTAATTTAATATCTTTAATATTTGATTCGAAAATATTATCGTTTTAATATATATTTATTTACAAGGTAAGGGATAAACTAGTCTTCAACAATTCCCGGAAAGCAGAACTCTATAAATCATTAAAAAAAAAAAAAAAAAAAAAAAAAACCTCAAATCGAGAAAACATTATAAAACAACTCAGAAACAATTATCAACTACCTTAAACAATACCGTCCTTTCTCCAGCCTGAGCGAATGCTTCCTTCAACACATACATCAACGATCTCTCTTATCAAAGTATCGATTTTCAATAAACTAAGACTTTAACGTTAACAGTTGAAATTTTTATATTAAATAAATAATTAAATTTTTTTAAATTTAATATAAATTTTTATATAAATAAAATATAAAAACGGAGATTAAATTAATCAAATATAATTTATATAAAAAAATATAAAATTAATTTAATTTTACATTAAATTAAATAAATCTCTTTTCGCGGAAGTCTTTGGGCGTGTGTTTTTATCTATATATATATATATATATATATGTATATGTTTGGTATAATTGTCTTGTAGGGATTGAAAGCCCAATCTCTCTATAAAAAGGCACACCCGTGATTAGACCTTTAGTGCCAATTCGTACTGGGGAAAGCCAAAAAAAAACAGGGTGGGAGATGGCTAGGATTCTTCTCATCTTAGCTTCCCAATTCATCTTGTTATCTGTTCTGTTTTCTTCAGGCTTCATTCAATGCACCAGAGAAGATGATGATGGCGATGATCATGACTTCGTGAGCAGCCTCGACCGTGAGGTGCTTGGCCTAAAGAAAGAAAAGCTAAGTCATTTCCAAATCTACTGGCACGACATTGTCAGCGGTCGTAACGCTACATCGGTCCGAGTGGTCCAACCCTCGAACATATCGGCGACGGGGTTCGGCATAATCAGCATGATCGACGATCCTTTAACCCTGGGGCCTGACTTAAGCTCGAAACTGGTCGGAAGAGCGCAAGGGTTCTACGCACTGTCATCGCAAGAAGAAGTAGGGCTATTAATGTCCATGAATTTCGCTTTTACTACAGGAAAATACAACGGTAGCACCATTACAGTGCTAGGGAGGAACCCAGTTTTCAACAAGGTGAGAGAGATGCCGGTGATCGGAGGCAGCGGACTTTTCCGGTTTGCCAGAGGCTACGTTCAGGCGAGAACTCATACATTCAACCAGATGACTGGAGATGCCATAATTCAGTATACTTGTTATGTGCTGCATTATTGAAATTTGACCCAATTTGCGTTACTTTATTAAGTCAATATTATTATGTATTGGTGCATTGCTTGCTTCCATCGTGCTTGTAATTATTTTCTAAGTGGGTGGGTCGGTTTATTTCACTTCTTACACCTTAATAATTACTGAAAATTTGGTTAAAATTTGGTTAAAGAGGTTTACTTATATTTATATAATATTTTACTATTTATATTTATTTAATTTAACTTTTATTTTTATATTTGATTTATCTAAATTATACACGTTAAATTTTGAGTAAATTAAAGATGTTTAATTATTAGTTTAATGAAAAAAAATTAATTATTAATTATATATAAAAAAATAATATTTATGATCGATATAATAAAAATATTATATTAATTCAAAATTTTATGTTACATGCAAAATAAATATAATTATATTATTAAATTTAATAATTATTTTATTAAAATATTAATACTTTAAAAATTATAAAATATATAAAATTGAAGTAATTTTATATGATATATAGACACACAAATGATGCGTGTGGGATAAATTTAAAAAAGATTTTATTTGCCTTAACTGTGCATGGATTCTAATTTGCAATCATTATATGGTTGTTGTACACTAATTTCCAAACAGAAAAGACAGTCATAAATGCATTAGGTAGGGGGAGTTGAGCTCGGCAGTTGGGTGTTCTTTTTTCTTTTTTCCTTTTAATTTAAGGATTTGAAAAAACAAATGGAAGGGAAGGGTCCCTCCCAAACCCATATTTGTGAAATTTGGTCGGTTGGTAGATGATAGGATCTTATGTTATGTTATCAATTCAATTCATTCGATTAATTAAATTAATTTATATTTTAAAAATAATATTAATATTAAATATATATTTTTGTTAATTATTAATTAAAATAATAAGATCATTCATAAAATTTTAAAGATTAAAAATTTAAATTTCATCACTCATAAAATGTATATATTTTGTTCCATACTCATAAAAATATTTTTAAATAATTAGATATGATCTTATTATATATAATGCTTTCAATATACAATTTACTAAATATGATCATTTTTTCTTCATAAATATTAAAAAAAAATGCATATGATTATCTATCATTATATATATTAGAAAAAAATACTCATGCTTTACTGCATAGGCATGCGGAAGACGTAAACTCAGTGAAAAGGCAAATGTCTAAACCACCGCTAATTACCAGCGATAATAAATATTGAGAAAAAACCAAAAGAAAAAACAAAACAACAAAATAAAAGAAACATCAAAACAAAATAGAATATGGAAAAAAAAAAAAAAACATAAGCAAAAAAATTTATATCATTTGATGAAATTCACGATTAAAAACATAATTAAGTTTTAAAAAGCAAAAAAAATAAGCAATTGATAGTGAGAAAAATGTAATTAAACGGCATTATCTTAAGCAGTATAATTGAAATACAATGAAATAACCCTAAAAAAAATGAGATTACTAAAGGGAAATATAAGAGACAAAAATAAGCAATAAAAAAAATGTAGAATGAATAACCTCAATAATACAACTCAGTTAGTACAACATATGCAACATTAAATTAGTTTCATGACATAAATGTGATTAAAAGTGTTTACGGGTTTGGCTGCGATCAAATTTTTTTAGATTCTTTCTCTAGGTTTAGATTAAACTCGACTTGACTCGTCTAGAAAGCTGAAATCACTGTAACAAAAATAATAAAAAATAATTATTTTATACTAATATTTATATAATTGTTTTATTATTATATAGTAATTTGAGTTAAGTTGACCAACTTGAATTACTTAAGACTTTGTTCAAGGTCCGATCCATGGACTGGTTTAATTGTGACAATCTAATGTTTGCACATATCATAAGTACATGTCTTCGTATCTATGCAAACAAAAATTTTAAATTAAGATCTTGATTATCCATATAAAAATAAAAAGAAAAATTAATATTTAATTTTGGGTAATATTTTTCACTTATAGATCAATCATCAAACTGAAGATTAAAACAATAAAAAGTTTTTGGCTAAGGTAAATCAAATGTACATTGAAAAAAAAAAAAAAGAAAACACCTTATGACCATGTTATATACTTTTTAGAATAGCTGAATTGAAGTTAAAAAGTTCATTTCAATAAGCCAAGCACATCAATGATAGTTAATATTTTTATCTTATAGAAGTTAAGAATTATAAATTTATACGAAAATGGTTTGAGAATGTAAATCAAACAATGCTAACAATGTACAGATTCAACACGCTCTCCGAATAATTCTGACAATTAAATAGAAGTATGAATATCCGAATTCTTTTATTACTATGCTAAATTCAACTAAAAAACATTAAAAAAATATTGAATTATCTTGGATGGAAGGAATCCATATTTCTCAACAATAAAGATAAAAGCCAAAAGCAGAATATATATAAGTGCATAAAACTTTTGAAATAGTTTGAAAATAATTAATCAGACCCCAAATAAGTAAGCATGCATGCATCAGAGGGACAACAGAAAAAGTTAAATTCGAATAAACGCCATGACAAGGAAAAGAAACTCAAAACAAAAGGCAAAACATATTACATAGAGCATCTGCCTATACAACAATGAAATAATTCGTACATAATTCCAATATCTAAGATTTATGAAGCATCTTTGTACAGAGCAGTCTAGTAAAACATGATTTGGAGATTTATTTATAAGAAGAAAAAAAATCCAATCTGTCCATTGAAAAATATAATGTAAATGAAAAAAAATTCAAGAAAATGACCAGCCCATGGCATTAATTTTTTTTTTTTTTTAAAAAAGATAATTGGAAAAGACAACATGCATGACAGACATTTTTTGGAAGCATGACGTAAAATTTCACAGACTCCTGTTAAGGACAAAACACACGCATGCTACAAACTAACTAATATGTAGCTGCAACTTTGTCGAGAAGTTTGTGGGGTTTCATGATTTTAGGTCGGTGGCATCATTATCTAAAGATTAAAATATTATTATTTTGACGATTTTTCTCAATTTTTATATTATATCTTTACAATTTATCTCAGTTTTTTAGATTAAGTTATTCTTTTGTTAATATCCTCTGCTTAACATAATATATCTTTTAGAGGTTTTCTTTTCTTTGTTGTCTTTATCGCACTGTAAAGTTATAAGTAGCTCTCTCCACTTAACAGAAAAGCATGAGTTTCCTTAGACAAAAAGATAATCTCGTCATCATTTTATAAGCTTTTCAATTAAGCCATTTGTCGCATTAACAAATTAAACTCCGCAATATAATAAGTTTCAAAGAGGCATTAAGACAAACACCTTTACCTTATTAGACGGTAAAACTCTAAAATTAACATTTACTAGAAGTTACAAGACTTTGCTTTAAGAAATCTTGAGCAGTTTGGTGCACTACAGAGATAGCAAACTTTTGCTCCACCATAAATATATTAAAGTAGTCCCTCAATTGATAATCAATTGAGGGACAATTTTACAATATAAATTAAATTAAAGGGTAATAATTAGGGATTGGAGTTTAATTTTTATTTTATTTGTTTAAAGTGATTCTTCATTAATTAAATTTTAATTTTATGTCACATGTTGTAAAATAATTAATTTTTTATTATTTTAAAACATTATTATTTTTTATTTTTATATTATTGAATAAAAATTATTGTGTTGATAATATTATCAATAAAAATTAAAATATTGAATAATAATATAAAATGGTTTAATATAAGTAATTTTTTTTAAAACTTTAGGTGTTGAATCAAAAGAAAAAAAGTATGATGATTAAACAGTAAAAACAACAATGTTAAATGATACCGTAAGTACAATGAATATTAATCTAATTTAAATAAATTAAAATTTAATATCATCTCATTTTTTTACATAAATAAATTAGATTCATGTACTCATATTATATTTATGTTTTATTATATCTGTAGTCAATACCTTACTTTAATTTACGTAATTTATTAGAGTAATTCAATTTTAACTTTTGTTATTTTTATATTACAATTATATTTAATTTATTATTAATGATAATAAAATTAAAGCGATACGAACTAATTCAAAGTTATAATAATGGTGCAAACTTAATTCCAATAGGAACATCTTGAAGACTTGGCCACTAAGATTGAACCAAGAAACATCAAACATGGTCTGTTTCATGATTCATTTGTAATAAATCCTTGAACATTTTAAACGTAATTGGAAATTATTTGGATTGAATTTAAAGAGTAGTAAAAAGAGGGGGGTCGTTGGAGAGAATGTTGCTCAGTTGCAAACGATTGGGGATTGTCATATATAATCCTGCCAGATGGCATGCCTAGCTCTTGTTGAATTATTAAATGAAACACGTGTTTTTAAAAAATATTCTCCAAACGCATTGAATTATTATGTGAACTAGTAATTATTGTATGTAATATAATATATTGTCATAAATAATACTAGAATGTTCTCCCAGCTACGCCTGAATCATATATATATATATATATATATTATAAAATTTGAAGTCTATTATTTTTAATAAATTAATAATTGATTAGTAAATTATTTATAAATTTTAAAAATTCTTTTAATTATTTAAAATCAGAATATTATAATGTAAAACAAATTATGTGCTAAATGTTATTAATGGTATGTATATATTTATTTTCATTTATTATAAATCTTTTATAATTACTTCAATTTAATTCTAATATGTATATATTATTTTTGATAATATTCACACACATTCTGATAAAATTCATTAAATTATTCCTTATCTTACAAAAATTTCTGAAAAATGTCATTAAAAATCTTTAATGTTTGGAATGATTGAGAAATATTAGAACAATATTTATTATTATTATTATTATTATCATCATCATCATCATCATCAATTTTTTATGTGTATGAATAAAATCAATAATTCAAATTTTAATGTTAAAAATTTAAGTCAATAAAATTAGAGTTTAAACTTTAAAGTGACCTACTATATGATAAATTAGGTAAAATATCTCCTCCGATAATTTTTAAAGCAAGATATAAATATCTAAATTTTTTCTAAATATAATCAAACAAATAATAACTTTCGATTATTAAATAACTATCGTATGTTATAATAGAAAACTGTCACTAAAATTTCTTTAATGTTTTTCAATAATTTATAAATTTTAGAATAATATTTTTTATCATCATCATCAATTTTCATGAATATGAATAAAACCATAAATTCCAAAATTTTAACATAAAAAATTTGAGTCAACGAACTTAGATTTTAAATTGAATTATAATGATAAATTATACAAAATATCTTTACATGGGGATAACTTTTAAAGTAAGTATAGATATCTAAAATTATCAAATTTAATTTAGAAAAATAGTAACTCCTAATCATCATATGACACATAACATAAAATTGTGAGTTATTTGAATAATATCAAGTAAACTTAGTAATTTTTGGGTACAACATAATTTTATGAAATAAACATAACATGAAAAAAATAATTAAAATGCAATATAAAAAATATAATAAACACAACACGTATAGATAAACGTGCCAAAATTTATCTAAAGTCAATTATTAAGTGTCAAGATATATACAAATATATAGTACCTTAAATACGATTATGACAAAAAGTAACACGTATATGAATCTGACGACATGTGGTAAATATATAATATCTTAAATATAACTATGACACAAAAAATAAATAAATATGATATTTATACTTTTTTTTTTCAAATTTAGGTGAAATTATCTCCCGGGATAATTTTAATATAATGTAATAGATATGTTTTTTACCCCGGGAAAAAAAAAAGAATAGATGAATCAATAAACAAAAATTGAACCAAAATCATCACTGTCTTAGTATCACAAATTTAGGGTTCTATGAAGCGGTTCCATGTAATATTCATGTATTTTGTTAAGGTAGTGTTTAAGGTATATATTTATATAAATTTTATATTATTAATTCTTGTTAGGTCGATTTTGAGACATTCATATATTCACATCATGTTCGTATTATTTTTGTATCATACTATATTTTATTTTGAATTTCAATTATTTTTCTATGTCATGTTCATATCATGTCTAATATTAACAAGCTCATGTCAAGAAGCAACCATGGAGAGAACTAATAAAAGCATAAAAAAAATATCTTGGCATTCAAAGGCGTAGTCAAAGGGGCAGGCCAGGGCCTCACCTCCCTATGCTCTTCTCAAATGCTTAAATTTTTTATTTTAAAGTTTTTTCTAATTTTTTTTTTGTTCTAAAAAATTTATATTTTAATTTTTTTATTTCAATTTTTAATATAAAATTTTTTACTTTATCCCATTGGCATTGTCGAGACCTAAATGGTTGTTCAGGACTGAATGAAGAAATTTGCTGCATTTATGTGTGTGTATATATATATATATATATATAAATATCAAAATTGCATTGAAAAATTATAAACAACTCAGCTGATTAATTTCATGATGAGGTTGTGGAGAGTGAACAATGCTTATGTTTTTTCGCTGAAGACTTGAGTTGAAATGCATAAGCTTCATATTCTTAATTTGCGATGCACGTTGGCCCATCATCCATGTGAACAATGTTCAAAAAACTTAAACAAAACAATCAGACTGATGCTAGACAAGAGGACCTTAAAAAGCTCAAAACTTAAATGCGTAAGTGGCTCATCAAGAGTGGTTGATGAACCTAGCAAAACTTCCCTCTTTGGTGGCATGGATGTATGGTTCTAAATCTCGATCATGGATTTTCACAACGATTGCATAGTTGTGGGTATCATCAACACGTTACAGTTGCCATAATCGTAAATTTGATAATATTTTAAATAAATAATAAATCAAAGGTGTTTCGCATCGACTAAAATACGATGTAAAAATTATAATTTTAGAGAACTGAAATGACTTGAAAAGAAAATTTGAAATTGAAAAAAAGATGATCATATAAACTGAAAAACAACATCTTCAAGCAAAATTGAACAGCTTGTGGTTAGTCCCCTTTAGAATCAACTATTCAGCTCTTCAAAAATAATAGAAATGATCTTGATTATATTACAGTATTACAGATTGATGGTGACATTTTCAAAGAAATGGGATTATCACAACATTATGTTCCAGTTATCAAATTCGCAATCACCTTCAGCAATACGCTCTTCTTTTTGCATTTTGTGTTCGGAATAGAATATTTGTGGAAAATTCTTGAAGTCAAACTTTAAAATGAACCATTGATATACTTGAAATTTCAATCTGTAAATCAAATAGGAAAATTAAGACTCAAATTGAGGAAATTAGATCCACGTGAAGGCATCAATTTCACTTGGTGATGATATTTTGATTTGTTGGATCAACGGTAGGAACACAATTGTCTCTCAATATATAAAAGATTTTTGTGAAATAACGTATTATATTTGATGATTTTCACAAGATAACTCCAAAATATAGCGATTTTCTCTAATATATATTTTTTAAAGAGGTTTTCCTTGATATATATATATATTACCTTTATCTATCTGCTAATAGCTTTGAAATGTCAATATTCTTGCTTAGATAGGATAAATAATTGAAATTTTTTAATCTTGAATCCCATATAGGCTCCATTGAAAAATAGGAAAATAATTCCAAGGCAGGCTAGTATATTTTTTATCCATTTTACCTAATCCTACGTATACATTTTTATCTTACCCCTAAGTATAAATAATACTCAAAATCAATATCTGGTGTCAAATATACTAAAAATCAAAACTTATTTCTTAACTTCCATGTCAAGGATAGAACATGAACAATAAAAATTTGATGGAGGGAGTAAAAAGATTATTGTCATAACATCCCCAACACTCATACTTGAGTACGGCCGACCCAAAAATAATGTAGTGTGATAGGTAATTCAATGATTATCTGCATATAACAGCAATCAAATTTGATAAATTTATTGAACATTAAAAACAAATCGGAAACAACAAATTCGATGAAGTATAGTAACCACTTATTTATGTAACAATTTATTTTCAATGCATACCATTTGGGCTTCTGTCATGTCAAAATTATATGGCTCATGTGCGATAAAATTACGAAAACACCTGGCCATATTGTGACTTCTCTTTCGTCTACCATTGTAATTCAATATGGCTGACTACATCAAAAGGTGAATTATTATTTACTCCTCGTACGTACGCTTAATCTTAAATAAGAAACATACCCAAGGCATAATTTATATCGCTAAATTTGAAATCAAAACAGATTTCCTAAAGCCTTAAGATTTCGTGGCATTAATGACAAGAATGTAGATGTCTACAGCCGAAAATACTCCACATAAACAAAAAGTTATGGAACTTCACTATAAATGTACGTGTTATTAGAGGTGTGGGTGGGTTCGAATTAGATTGTCTTTGGATTTGAATTATTTTGAGTTTGGATTTATTTTAGATTAAAATCATCTCGGGTTCAAATATTTTCAAAATTCAAATTTTTTATGGTCTAGATTATCTTAGGCTCAGATCATTTCAGACAGAAGCCTTTTCGGATTCAAATTATTTTTAATTTAAAACGATTCAAGTTCGGACAAGTTTAGATAGATTTAGAGAATTTTAAAATTTTGTAGGTTATAAATATTATCAGTTAAAATTTTATTATTATCAAACAAATAGTTAAATATTTTTTTATTAATTTACTTAAAATTTTACGCGCATTATCTACGTGAATAGTGACTTAAATTTAAGAGTCAAATTAATAAAATAAAATTGTATAAAAATATAAAATGTGTAAAATGAATCCCTCCTTTTACAACTTATGAAATGTCTAATTAAATTTAGTATCTCAAATAAAGTGACCTAAAAAAAAGATAGGTATACGTAATTTGCTTTCAAAAAAACCTAAAAATAATTAAAAATTTTCCAATAATTTCATAATTTTTATTTTTTAATTTTTTCTCACTTTTATGTTTTAATTTTATCTATTTTTTTCTCTCTCATTCACGTAAATAGTATGTCATAATCTAGGACTATGATCCTGCACACCTATGATGTAGTGAAAGAATAAATGAAATAAATATCTTTCGAGACAAGCAAATGGATAGTTACTTAAGGAGAGGAGGTAATTTTTTTTTTTCAAAGAAAATAGATGATTTCTTAAAAATTAAAACATGTCAATATTTCTATCATGATCTTAACCTTTTATAAATAATATAATATTTATATAAAAGAAAAATATTAATCAATATCACTGGACATTGGTTAAAGTGATGTTTAGAAAGAAAATTACAATTAATGAATTATTTTTTTCTTGAATTCTTTGAAAGTAATGCATTAAATGTTAAAAAAACTTTAAAATAGTAATAAAAATAATTCTTAATCAGTATCTATAAATATTGGTTAATCAGACATTATATAAAAATAAAGATTATTATTATCAAACAAATTGTTAAAAATTTGATAAATAGTATAAATATATATAAAAAAAATATTAATCAATACCACTAGATATTAGCTAAATTGATGTTTAAGGAATGAAAATTACCATTAATGAATTATTTTCTCTTGAATTAAATAAAAGTAACAATTTAAATAAAAAATTCTTAAAACAATAATAAAATATGTCTTACCCGGTTTCTATAACTACTAATTGACCAAACACTATATAAAAAACCATGATTACAAATTAGATATGATAATTCATATATTTATATTATATTTATATATTTTTAATATCATAATCGTATTTATGATATTCTATATTTATTTAAATTTTAATATATTAATAATTCATACTATATATAAATTTTAACATATCTATATTATATTTATTTTATTTTTTATATTTTATCAAATTTTAATTACTTTTATATTATATTTATTTCATATAA
This sequence comes from Adansonia grandidieri, assembly GCA_038382065.1. Taxonomy (NCBI): domain Eukaryota; kingdom Viridiplantae; phylum Streptophyta; class Magnoliopsida; order Malvales; family Malvaceae; genus Adansonia; species Adansonia grandidieri. The sequence continues at coordinate 596,986 of JBBYHK010000022.1, forward strand.
TTATATTATATTTAAAATTACCTACTCAAATACCTTTTTCGTTACTTTAATAGATGAACATAGGGAAAGTAGCAGTGAGTTGGACCACAATCTCTGGAATTATACGTTGCAAACTTTTCCCAATGACATGATGTTTCCTCTTTTCATTTCCCTTCACAAAACCCTAGCTTGCTTTTTTATTTTTGTTTTGTTTTTCTCCATTATTCTTCCCATCTTTTCCAGATCCAGTACATATGGTCGGTTGCAGGTGGCAGCTTTCGGTTGGTCCACACGTTTTCCAGCTGCGAATCTCAAATAAAATTAAAATTCTCACCGCCATTGTTTGAAGTATCGTTGGTCCTCCTTGAATCGATTGTCAAATAGAGAAAAATCCTTAGGATGCAAGGAAACCATGCAAAGCTATGTCAATCTATTTTACCCAAAAGGAAAATTCCAAATAACAAGAGGAAAAAAAAGGTAAATAAAGCAATAAAAACCCATTTTGTGAAACTATTATGATCATATATATAATGACTGTAAGATTTTTACTTAATAAACAAAATTAAAAAAGTATTATAAATTTTTACCGTATATTTAAAGTAATAAAAAATAAATAAAATAAAATATATATAATAATTTTTTAATTTTATTTATAAAATTAAAAAATTTTAATATTAATGTGTAAGATGATAATCTTTTATTAAATTTTTTTTTCTCAAATAAAGTTGAAACTTAGTAAAAGGGTAATTAAAAGGTGCATTTGGATTCCACTGCAATCCCGGTGCGGTGGAATCCGATGCGCCAGCTATTCTCAAATGTAACGCTGAAAAATTTAATGCAAGGTGTATTTGGATAGTGTCATGATATTATGTTTGAAAATATAAATTTTAAAATATAAATTTGAATTATACACGTACAAAGTCGACAGACATTTGCAATTACAGAACAACATATATATATATATATATATATTATAAAATATATTTAAAGTAATCTCCCAATTGGATTTCCAATCGTGGTAATTTTGTGATTAATATGCAATTGAGGGCTGGTTAGTTTCATTTTTTTTTATTTGAATTGTTTTTTTATTTTGTGTTTTTATGCAGTGTATTAGGTTTGTTTTTTTACTATATATTTATATAAATTTTGAAACAAAAATAATTTATTTTATATAAATTTAGATATTTTCGTGCATTCATAGAGTAATTTCTTTTGTTATATCATTTTTATTTTTTTATTTTTTTATTGCATAATTATGTTATGTTTAAAATTATCAAGTTTAATTGCAACCATTCAAATAACTTTCAATTTTTGTTACATGTTATCATGTTCATGTTATTAATACGTTAATAATTTGTACATTTGTGTTTGAATTAAATTTGATATCATTGTAATTTTTTAACATATAATTTATATATGATGAACTAAATTCCTGTATTCATATTATATTTATATTTTTTTATATCTATATTTTACTTTAAAAATCACTTTCAAGTAGATAATAATACCGAAGCAATGGGAGGATCCAAAAACTATCATATATTTATTGTAAATAGATCATACATGGTAAGCCATTTTAATATCTCCAAATTTGCCTATAACAGTTGGTTAAAGAGGACCAGTCCGATGCACAACTACTATGTGGATAGAAAAGTAAATAATATATAAAAATATAAAATAATTAGAAAAATAAAGAGTAGTTAAAATTTTTGAAATAAAAACTTTGCAAGTTTTTAGAAGAGTGAAAAAAGAAGAAGGAAGAGTTGGCTATAAATAAATATTATTTTATTTTATTAAAAATTAAATTAACAAGATAACCTTATCAATATATATTTTTATTATTTAATTTTTATATATTTTTTAATTGAATTTGTGTACAAGATAGATAATCATTGTTCCTAGGGTGGAATATTATTTAATTTTGTTAACTTTTTTTAAAATCAATTTTCTTTTTTTTTTTAGTTGTTGAAAATTAAATTAAAGTGAAAAGGTTTTATTACCTTTTTGACGAGTTCAGTCATCATTGTGATTTTACAAGGGAAGATCATCTTTTGTTAATGAGACGAATTTATTTTAAAGGAAAGATTTTAAAGGTAATTTTGATCTCAAAATGAGATAATATTTTATAGCAATAATAATTTGATAATTTTTGTATTAATAATGATGTTATTAGTGAAAATTCATTTAAAATGCATTTTGAACCTTATTAAAATACAGTTCAAACACTTGACTTAAAAGATTAATGTTAAGAGAAAAACTAATCTCACGTCGTGACTATCGAAAGTTGAATTATGACTTTATAAGAAATAATTTTTTTAGAGAAAAAATTGTGAAGACAACTTTGATCTTCAAAGTAGGATAACACATAAGAAACAAATATAATCCGATAATTCTTATATCGATAAATTAAATTTAAATAATAGCCTGTGCTTTAAAAGGTTTTTATAAACATCTTTTATCAAAGTTTTGTAATTCTTCAAATTTCCTACACTATAGCTTACGACTGGCAGCCAAAAAAAATTTGAAATAGAGATTTAGACCTGAATATTATCCCACCTAACCTAATCCGATGATCTAAATTTATTGTTTAAAGATATTAAAAGATTAAAATATTTTTATATTAATATTTATATATTTTATAATTAAATTTAAATTAAAAATATTATTTTATTTTATAGATATTAATTTAAACTAAAATAAAATAAATTATAATATATTATATTTAGATCTAACTCAATCAGACAGAACGAGATCTAATTGGCATCTTTTAAGTAGTGTAGATAATTCTTCAAAGTCCTGAAGCCTTTTAAAAAGTTAAAACTTAAGAACCCTCAAACTAAAGGGGAAAGGGAAAATCTAAAAGGGTGGTCAATCAATCTCGACAAACTTTCTAGAGCATGCCACTAAAATCAAGCCTTTGCCTATCAAAAGAAAGACCTTTAACAAATAGCTTTATACTTGAATTTTTATTATATGGCCATTGTTCATTTCACCCTACTTGTACCACGTCATCATCCTATCTTAATTCTTTTTATTTTATGTTTATTAATTAATAGGATAACAATGATTTCTTTTGAAATTTTTTTTATAATCAAACACTAAGAATCTGTGATTACCTCTTTCTTTTTTTTAAGTGATCCATATTTTGTTATATACTATAATTTTATTTAAGATATCATAATATTTATATAAATTTTTATATTTATATTATTTTTAATTATATTTAATATCATAAGTTAAGTGACATCAATTTATTCAAGAATTGATAAAAAACCTTAAGCCAATTTTAATTAACATATAAAATAAAGAGTATAAATGTTATTTTAATATAAAAATAAATATTTTAATTAATTTTGTTTTTAAAATTTGAAGTTATCCAATTTATAAACTATCCACTATTTTTTCACTTTCTTTTTTTCTATACAGTCACCCCATATTGTGGGTTATCTAAATTTAATGTAAATAAATAAGTTATATAAATTTTGATATATTTATATATTTATATTATTTTAATATCATGTATTTTTTATATCTTATTTTAATTTTTTATATCATATTCTCATTAAGTAATGATATCATATTCAAAATTGTTAGATATATATTCAAGGGCTCTAAAACTAGAAATGAACAAGGAAAGGGAAGGAATAAATTTCATCCACTAACTCACTCCCTATCCTCTATATAAACCATGGCCCCTGCTCATCTTTCTACTTCCGATAAACCAGTTGCTTCTAGAAAATTTTTTTCTTAAAACAGTGATTCCCACACTCTTTTTCTCTATAAAAACCTCATTTCTCTTCATATTTTTTTACCTATATTAAACCATATATGGCTAGAAATTATAGATATTCATATTCAATCTTAGACTATCTGTCCCCTCCTCCTCTCCACCTATGTTTCTTTGTTTCCATCCTCTTCTTCGTGCTTGGTTTATCCTGGTACATAAACTATGAGTCCAAATTCGAGGATTTCATAAGCCAGCTCAAGTTCTTCCTCATGTTGTCGCCTGTCGTCCTGCTGCTTCTGGTTCACTGCTTGTCACCGGGAAGCGTTCCTTTCCTGGTTCCACTTCCCGAACGAGATTCACTTCACAGAGTTGGAGGGTCACCATGGGGGGTAGCAGTTGTGCTTGTGTTTCTTCTTTATATGATCTCTTATCAGTCTTATTTTCAGGAGCGTTGGTTTCCATTGAGGACTAAATAATAATCAATAATTAACAAATATGCATGTTGTGAGGTTGAGCTAGTCTTTGGCTTGTTCATTATTTTTGTATGTTTCCAGTTTAATTAATAATAAAATCTATGTATATCTGTTCTGTATATTTAGCTTTGTACGTATTTTGTTGGATTCTATAATCAGAGGATCGATTTTTACGATTTTTCATATGCATAACTTAGGTGTCTCTTACGTCAATTCTTAAGAGGTGGCAGTTGCTAAATTTAGAATTTGAATTTCAGTGGTGCAATCCTTTCCTTACTCTCGTAAACATATGAATCATATTAATATATTTTATTATATCATAATCATTTTTAAAGTATTTTAAATTTATAAAAGTTTTGAATCGTTAGTAATTTGTGTCGTATAAATTTTAAGATATTCATGTACCATGTCATATTATATTTTATTTAATTTTTTATGTTATATTCGTATAATAATGTTTCAGATCTTGAGACTTCCTTTGTAATATATGTACATACATATATATATATATATGTTGGTTTGATACGTTGTTTTCTTAGATTTAAAACTGTTGCATCGATTTAAAACTGTTGCATCATAGTCATGTCTTTGGTTGTTGGATGTCTTCACAGTTGTTTAATTAGCTCATTCTAATTTATCAATTTGTGATTTCAGCTTTGTAGCGTCGCAATTAGACAAAAGAGAATAAGATCACTAGCATGTGCATAGCAACTTTTGACCTAATTTTAAGTGCATAATTTACTTTTCACTCCAAAGTCTCTTTTAATTTGTTGTTGTTTTTTTTCTTTTGTCAAATTATGAAGTTGGTCCCTTTACATTATGCAAATTTGGGTTTTAGTCCCTCTATAATATTTTGTCATAATTGAATCGTTGCCTTTTTGTTAATATGTAAATTAAGTCCAATTCATAATAGAGTAACAATTTGTTATTAACTTGCTGACGTAGTTTTTGACCCTAATAATGTGGCATTTAACTTTATTCTGTGCTTGAGTTTTAAATTTTTTACCATTTTATTATTAGTTTAATTTAAAAGAAGATAAAGAAACATGTAAAAAGAATAAATAATACCTATAATAATGTAGTTTTGTAAACCTATAATAAAATAAATATAGTACTTATAAAAATTTATAATAAATTTTATCTTGATAAGAAGTACTTAGGCTTTTGAATTTTTTCGTTAGAATTGAATTTTAAAAAAATTATATTGTTATCCAAAAATAATTTCAGTAACATTTAAATAATATATTTGTTTAATTGAAATTTCTTTTCCTAGTATGTAAAATGTAATATAACAATTAATTTCATTATTTACATAATAAATTAATTAAATATTTAATTTAATAAGAGTATAATTGAAATAATAAATTCATTCTTGTCTTCTTTATTCTTAAAGAAATAAAAGATTTTTATAATGTATTCATTTTCTTTCTTTTACTCATTTTAGCTAATCCAACCAAAGTGACCAACTACCTTTTCTTTCCTTTAAAAGCCATTACTTTCCTCTCTTTTCCTTTCCAGTCTTTTACTTTACTAACTTTAATCCAAACATGGGGTTAAAAAAAAAAATAGTACTCAAAGTAGTTAGGTTCCTTTTACCCTTCTCGTTAATTTGGATTTATTTATGGTAAGACATATCATATATTGGATATGAATACGTGATATACCAAATCATTTTGACCTTGGAAATATTATCCAAAAACGTTAATTATTTTCAAAAGTTATTTGTCATTAAAGTAGTACCAATTTAAAGATTTGATAATTTTAAATATATGATGTAAAAAAAATATAATAAATACAAAAAAATATTTAAATATGAATAAAACTATATTTAAACACAAATATTAACCCGATACACTTAATATTAGACCTATCTATGGGTTAGGCGACTAGGTTTGGCATGCTTGGGTTGGGCTTTAGATAGATCTTTGCTAATTTGGTCTAACTCAGTCCAAATTGATATTTTAATAATTAAAAATTATTTTTAAAAAATTAATTATAAAAATATTAATATAAAAATATTTTTTATTTTTTATTACTTATGAATAGTAAAATAGGTAATATGGGCGAACTTGGTTGGCACAATTTAGACCTAAGCAAAAAATTCAAAATTTTTTTTTTGGATTACAGCCTAACCTATGAATACTTTTACTCAGCAAACTTATCGTATTCTTATCGACACATTTAATAAATTTTCTTATGTTTATATTTACATGATTTATAAAAAATATTATTTAAACATACACGTATACATAGATTACTGCCCATTTTCATTCAGCTTGGTTAAATTGTGGAAACATTTTTTTGCAATTTATAAATCATCAAGTTGTAGCTAGAAAAGCAAAGTAGATTAATCATGGATATATTTATAGTTATTAGACAATCCATTGAGTAAAAGCAAGAAATTCTACTTTTTCAAGAAAAAAATAAATAAATGAAGTTAAATGGAAAGTTCTAAGGAAGCAGAAAAGAAAATCAGATTAAATTTATGGGAATCTTGAGTTGTAATGCAAAAGAAATTACGTAAATTCTTCAGACTATTATTTATTTAATCTTTTCCTTCTAACTGAGTGTAGATCATTCTTCTTTCTTCGCAGATGGAGTCTGTAAATAGAATGAAATAGGATGCCCCAATAATAGCCAAATACTAGCCTATATACCAACCTCAAACCAATTTATTATACGTGGACGGTCTAACTTAATATAAATAGGCAATCCAATACTTAAGAGGTATAGGTGTAGTCGGCAATCCAGTACTTAGATACAAAGATTACACCACTTTAACACGTTCGGAGAAGACAAAAAACACAGGAATAGCTTATCACCTGATAAGTTCAGAAAAGTAATAGATAAAAGTAATAACAGAATAGACTCTAAACTCTAATATTATGTTAAGTATTCAATTAAAAATTGATTTATTATGAATGGAGAGTCTGACCTAATGTTAAGATGACAGACAATTTAATACTTAGTAGATGCGCGATTGGATGACTAATTTTTTATATGCTGATGTATTCTTCAACGGGTAGAATTTAAATTGTGATTGTTGATGTATTTTTGATCTTGTCAAATTTATCGTATTACGGATATAATGAATATTATAACAATCAATTATTATAGATACTGATAAAAAAGTCGAAGCCAGGAAATATTGACCGTAATATTACCTTGTGAGTATTTAAGTTGTGATTGCTGACATATTTCTGATTTCGTCAAATTTATCGTGATTGCAGACATAATGAATATTATAACAATCAATTAATATAGATGCTGATACAAAAGTTGAAGCTAGGAAATATTGACCACAATATTACCTTGAAACCTCTAGTTAAATCCCTACTCTACGGCTTTATTCATTCACATGAACTGATGCTGCAAAAAGTGAGAAGCTTGAATAGAGTTTCAACATGGAAAACATTTATAAGTATTTACAGAGAGAAGTCAGACAAAGTAACTGATTCTATCCTAGCTTCATCAAGACTTGAAGCAACGGACATCCATTTTTGTAGCGCACACACACACACACACACACACATATATATATGCCTAGAAGATAAGGTTATGGCAGGAAGGCTAGTAAAATATGAGAAAGAAAAGAAGCAGAAGCACAAAGGCAATACCCCATGGCAAGCCACCAGCTCGGTGGATGGCACCAGACTCTGACCCTGGCATAGGGAAGTTAAGATCACAGCCTTTTAGACATCCAGTGAACAACAACAACCAGAAGCAAAGGCGAGATTACCAGTAAACGCTGAAGCAGTTCGGATGCTGTGACCATTATCGCATCATAAACCACATATCCCAAGAAACCACAAACCAGAATAGTAGCAGTCATTAGAAGCCACTGCTCTGAGGGAGTGAAAGTTGAAGTTCTTGGTCTGGGGTATGCAGCCATGAAAGAAGATGAAAGATTTCTGCCTTCACTGTATAATAGAGTGATTTAGAGATTCTTGAGGATTAATAATGATGTATGGTAGGATTCATATAATGGTATAGGTGTTAATGCGTAAATTTACTTTTAATTATATATCTTTTAATATTTTAGTACTTAAAAAAAATTTACAATCAAATATCTGAAATATTTTATTTTTGCAAGTTAGCCTAATGGAGCAGTATCGTTACATAAAATACTAACATGGCTTAGTTGATAAATACTAGATCATTAAATTGTCATGCATTAGGTCAATATTACATTAATAATTAGAAATGTTTTTGACTTTAACATATGGTAACTTAGTATTAATCAATAATATCACATCAAAATTTTATATAATAGCATTAGTTCAATAGCATAATCTATTGAAAGAATACAAATTTAAATACTGAATTGTAATTTTTTTCCTCCAAATATCAAATCATTAAAAAAATGTATAATTTTCAAGCCAATTCACATGTTAAGCCATGTTAGTTATAGAGGCAAGGAATGATTTGGTGGGGCGTGTCTTTGTATCTTTTGTCATGCAGTTCAATTTCAGTTAGAAGGAATATTTCAATTGAAATTTAACCCTTCCATGTGTTGTAAGGCCAATGGAATGGAGAGTGTCCCTTCAATTAGCCTATCACACAGAAGGGTCGAAAGGGCAAGCATGCTCTTGAGGAGAGACATTGACAGATTCGAACATGATTAATCTCCAATCATAAAACGGATTAAGAAACCAGAGTAAACAAAAGAGTGTGGGGGGGGGGGGGCGCAGTGCTGGGGATTCCCTGTGAAGCAAAGCCAATCAAGTGTTGTTTACTTGCTAGATTATGGAGTACTGTTAGTGATTATTGTAGGTAGCTGCTAAGTAAGCAATTTACAGAAGCTGAAAATGATTTATAGAAAGCCCAGGTTTTTACTTTTTTTTTTTAATTTTTTTTATGGGGTTGGTCCAGCCAATCCATAGCAGCAGAGGCAAATCTCGGTTTTAGATTTCTGACTTATCTAAACCTGCCAAAAGATTCAACCAAAGTAGAACATTTGCTTTGCTTGCTAGAATGGCAAAATAAGACTGAACTGCAAGCCCTGGCTTCTATTACAGTGAATTATGGCCAGAAAAAGGGGGGAAATCATATAAAAGGAAAATGATATGTTGTTTACGTTGTGGGTGTTCATGGCTTCACGTTGGGTCACAGTTAAACAAATTTTTTTTTTATGTCTAGGTTTGAAATTTTTTTAATATTTAAGTTTTGGTTTGAAAATTTATATCATTGCTCAAATTAATATTAAAATAATTTTTTTTTATTAATATATATAATTAAATATAAATAAAAATAATAATATATTATTATATAAACATTAATTTGGTCGGGTTAAGCTCGTCCGAAGCAAAAAAAAATCTTTACTCAGGCCCAACCTATATATGTGGGTTGCTTGCTCATGGGTACGCTTAAAATACATGTACACATATAACTAGATTTGACAATTTCAATGTCGTATCTTCTATTTTTTCATTTCAACCATATAACACAATTACACGAATATAATATAAATTATTAAAAATATTAAAATTTTAAAAAGAAATATAATTTATATATTGAATATATTATATTAATCATGTTTAAATATATTGTCATATAATGCTTATTAAACTACTTTTATAGTGGATGCTTTTAAAAAAAGTTAAATATATATTTTTATTAACTATGGGTACTTTTAATTTAAAAATGTGTCCGTAAAAAATAAAATCAAAACATTTTTAATTTTATTTTAATTTTTATATTTTTTTTATTTGAGTTGCTCTCATTTGATACTTATCCAATATAATAAAAGTATTTGTATTAATATTATAAGTCAAATGATACTTAATTAAAAAAATTATTTAAAAACCAAAGAAAATTATTATAGAAAAGTTTAAAATTAAATATATACGCTTACTTTAAAAATAATACCCACTTCAAGAAAACATATCTTTCTTAACCTGTTGGCAAGCTTGTGAGTAAATCTATCTAAAAACCGAAAAGCTTATTTGACTCGACTCGATTTAGACTTCAATTTTTATGTTTTAAGCGGTTTGACTTAGTTTGAAATATTTTTAATTAACATAATATATTTATTTAAATTTAATTATAAAATATATAAATATTAATATAAAATTTTTTTTAATATTTTTAATAAAATAAATAATTATGTAATTAAATAGATTTGATCAAATTAAATTTAAATTTGAATTTAGTTGTCGGGCATGAGCAACCTCCCGGGGGTGGGGGGTTGCTATTGTAGTACAAATTGAAAAGATAGAGAACGGCACCGTTGAAGTAGCTGGCGAATAAAAGAGCGTGATATTCCTAGTGAATCAAAGACAAAAAAGAAGGGAACAAGGGAAAGAAAATGAAAGCTACAGAGATTCCAATTAAAACCAGCAACAAAATCCAAAGCCAAAGCGAAAGCCAGGTTAAGAATGAGAAGCCCCAAAGGCCCCCTTTCAGACCTGCAAAAGACGACACCAAGCCTGTTCTTCAAGACCCAGTAACCATTCCTCTTCTCAAATTTCCAACACTTAGTTTTTATGTAGTTTTTTTTTTTTTTTTGAAAATATTTGGTTTTGCTTTTTGCAGATACTGAGATCTGATCCCAATGAAACAGAGGAAGCAGTGCTGCGATTGCCTCCTTTTCATACACGTAATTGAACCTTTCACAATTTCATTTCCCTTTGGCTTTTGATTTCCGTTGATTTTGGGATTGTTATGTAAGACAGTAGATGAATTCAAATGGTTTTTTTCTATTTTTTTTTAATTACTTCACTAGTGCTAACTATGGTTTTGTTTGTTGTTTAAGAGGGGTTCGTAGATGCATTGGGATCTTTTGTTTAATTCGTTGGTGGAATTCGCAATTTACGAAGTGAAAGCTTTAAATCCAATTCATTAGAAATTACATTCAGACAAAATTGGCGAACACACATTCATAGAGATAGTTTTCTCTTTCTCTTTCTACTAAGATTTTCTTGACGGTTTGTTTTTTTTCTCTCGTATTTTCTTTCTTTAGAGGTTTAGGGGTTTCTTTGTTAACTTTCCTTTCCATTTACGATTGAAGAGTATTATTACCACTGCTACTAAGGTTTCTTATACTTGGTTCTACCTTTTTCAACTTTCCTTAGGCCCAGTAATTAATTTTTTCATTAAATTAAATTAGGTTACTGAATTTAATTAATAATAATTTGCTATTTATTTTTAAATGTCTTTATATAGGATTGTGACTGATGAGGTGTTTTGGCAATTCTAAGGGGAATCTGGTCTTATCCGGATAGCGCCTTGTGTTTCTGTGGTAGGTTAGTAGTAACAAATTTGGAATGTTTTGTCTTTCAAGTCAAAAGATGCTATGAATAGGGCAAATTGAAGGCAAAATTATGTTTGTCCTTCAAAATTCGGAATATTTGAGGTTTATATTAATTTGGTTCGAATGTTTAGATTCAGATAAATTTAGGTTTAGGTTGACGAATTTGGATTATTGACCTTTTTTTTTTTCAAATCAATTGAGCAGGTTTAAGTTCGGGTATTTCAAGTCGGATCAATTTTACCAGCTCTCTAAATGGGACTTCCACCCAATATTTGAATTTTCTTTGGCTTTGACCTCCCATTATTTAAATAAAAAAAATCATCCTCAAAATCTTTGCCTTTTTTAGGCATGTACACCGTGTAAAATTTAAGATCTAACATTAGGTCAAAATTAGCCATGTTAATTATTCAGATTTTTAGATTATTTCGTATTCTAGCTGCTTTGGAAGTGAATGGTTATAGTTTTTCGGTCTCTGCGTTCTTAGGTTCAAAGCGATATGGATTTTAGTTATTTTATGTTTGATTTATTTTGCATTCCAGCTGCTTTGGAAGCAAATAGTTTTCAAGTTTCGGTTGTCATAAGTTCGAATCAATATGGATTTGAGTTATTTTGTGTTCGATCAGATTATCTAAAATGATAGTGACGATTTGTATACAATTCGTCCTTGGAATGATCATATTGGAACTTTTGAAGTACCCTTCAAAATTTTCTTGCGTAAACCGACAAAGTATTCTTCTTCACTTTGATCCATACTCGTTATGCATCATTTGTTTTTTTTTTTTTCCACCTTTTCAATGTGAGATTCAACTAAGTATTGCTTAATTTAGCTCATACATTTAGCGTGAGATTCAAAGATCTAATCTGAGACCGAAGTAAAATTCAAAGCTTTATTTTGGAACTGCGATGCAGCCGTGAGGAAGAAAGTACGAAAGTTAATGGCGACCTCTAGGAATATTGGGCTGGGCAATTGACGCTAAAAACTTTCTCCCCAACCAAACAACCTTTTCAATAACAAAAGTTACCTATTGATAATAGGAGCTGATTTCAAAACTCATTTGATAATATGCACTAACCAAAACAACTCAAAACATGAACTTATTAAAGTAAAAATAAATCTATCATAAATCTCAGATACAAATATAAGTCTTAAGAGATAAGAGAAATTATGATTTTATAATGAGCAAGGAGAAAACTAAGTGTTTTCACTTCTTTAATTTTGAAAATTAAAATATTAAAATTATAGTAAATGAATTTTTTTTTTTCATTTGAGGTTTGTCATTCATGTTTTAAAAACTTTTTAAATGTTTTCTCAAAATAATCCCACAATATCTACAAAAATATTATTTTAATTCCACATACACGTTAGTGCCATGTATATGCCACATCAGCATATAAACCAAGTAAAGGTTGTTAACAATTTGTTGTATTTTAAAATACAGAAACTAAATTAAGAGACTAAATTGCCTTTTTCTTTTTTTAAGTACAAGGACTTCAGATGTATTTGACCTAATAATATCCATTCTACACATTTAACATGAAACATCCAAAGAAAACAGATAGGGATAATAAGTAGAGGGGAAGAAAACAAACTCCAATTTTTTTCCCCCTCACCATTAAGTTACTGATTTCAAGATACAGTCCTTCCATAGCATAGACAAGCAAGGTAGAGATTTTTTGCCCATTTTTCCTACCAAAAAAGACAAAAACTCACATGAAATTAAATATATACATTAATAAAAAAAGAATCATATAGATATAAACGTAATAAGAATTCATATGTTCACATACATTGCAGCTCATCAACTATCAAAAATGATTCCCATTAGGAAATATTGGTTTAGTCAACAAGTGCCTATAGAACTATGTTATTTGAACTCGAGTGTGAATATTAGATACAGCTATGCATCCAACACTGATATATTTATTTATTTTTTCTAAGTTTTTCATGATCCTTGGAGGGTCATATCCCCTTACCCATGTCTAAATATGCGTTGGATATGGGTTTTTCAAGAAACATGAAGAGTCAAAGCAACATAGCTTATAGGCACCAATTACCGATTGATTAATTACCATTTTAGGGAAAAAAATTGCAATTAATACATTGTTTTTACCGAATTTAAGAAAAAATGCATTAATTACATTTTTCTTTCGATAAGGCTAATTGATTGGAAGAGATGGATATCGAAATCATTGTCATTTATAACTATTAACTGCTCATTCCTCGAAGAAATCGTACAAACTCCTCAAACCAGTAGAGCATAGCAAGTTTAGCATACATAAATTATATATTACAGAAGCAATAGAACCATTACCTTAACATGTGTGCTGGGAAATTGAGATGTGCGCAGAGTTTCTTGAGTTTCGTCACCAGGTTTGCGCTTAGGGATGCTCAAGATTAGAGCAGCTTGATCCGAAGTTGCAGCTGTTGACGTAATTCTATAACCGCTATCCCAACGTCTGTGGATACCTTCACTCGGATAGAGAAAATCAAGTTCCACAACCTACAGATCAGGTCGACAATAGTTAATAAGACGTTGATTCACTATGATAAAGGATGGAGTGAATTCAAACAACAAAACACATTCAGGGCTTTAGCATAGTGAACCCATGAATGTTAAAATACATTTATCACTTTTAATATTTTACTTCTAATAAATTTTATGATAAGAGTTAGGTTCCACTTGAATCAGTGTTGTCAAAGGTGCAAGGTGCACTCTAAGCGCTAAAGCCCTTACATTGCCTCAGGTGCAAGGCAGAGCAATATTTACATGTGAGTGTTTTTGTATGCGTTTCTGTGTGTGTATATATAGTAAGTTTAAGATATATAACAGCAATTCTTTTTTTTTTTTTGGGTTGACCAATATGCACGATTTCCTTACGATCTCATGTCTGTTGTCAAATACTCAAAACATTGAAAAGTAGCGAGCTTGATACTATCAACTTCCTTACTATTAAAGGTACATTTAATGAAAAAGGTTCAAATTAAAGAGAACTTCAATAAGGCGGGCTTCTTTTAATGCTTATCGCCTTACAAAAAAATGCACCTAGCCACACCAAGCGCGCGCTTGATCAAATGCGCAACCCCCAAATAGGTATGAGGCACTTTTGTTGTCTAACTATTAAGGCGCGCGCCTTGACAACACTAACTTGCATAACTCTCTAATAGAGTTGTAGTCAACCCTAATCATTGTATTGCATTTTTAGATATCAATCCCAATTTATTACATAGAAAATCATCTATAAAATAATAGAGATGTTTAACTAAATTTTGAGACCTATCTATAGTTTAATGTATGAAAACGGAAAAAAATGTTTTAAAATTATCTATAATCACTGATATATTCATGATAACTGTTGATTATATGTGTTGTCAATTGAGTTAATTGTTCTAAACAATATCTTTTTGTTGGATATTTGCAAATTTATAACACAAAATGGGTGGGGAAAATGATATTTTTCCTTTTTTTTTTTTCTTTTTTACTTTTTATTTGCACTTAAGCTTTCGTTTAATTATCACTTATCACTATCTTCAATTATGGTATTTTTCAATTTGATCGAAGATCCTCAATGGCATCATCTAACCCTCAACAAAGTGTTGAGGGGGTCTATCGATCCCACATCGAATGACCATGGATCCTTAGTTGTGGCTTATAAGCAAGGGGCCACCCCTTCCCTTATGAGGTGTCTTTTCTCAAAGGACAAAACTACGAGGACGGTCGTGCACCAGTCCAAAGCGAACAATACCCTAAAGCGGACAATACATCAAAGCGGGCACAACCTCAATCGAAAATGCTCAAGCCTCGATCGAAGATCCTCAACAACCTTCATTAAATTGAATTAAAATATAAATACCATGTTCTAAAGCTATAATGCTCATATGGTTGCGATAATTTTTAAGGGACATGTTGAATTAGGAGTAGTTTAATATATGATCAATGCCACATGGAATAGAAGCTATTATCATGTAAAAAAAAAAAATCTTCGACTATGGATTTATGCATGTTGGCCTAGTCCACTCATAATAAAGTCATGTTTTAAAAGAGAAAAGTAGCTCCATTGGTCAATAGGACTTATAACATGTTGCCTTCAGACAAATTAAAATTGCTTTTTTAGTGAAAAATGTCCCACATGTAAATAAAATTGACCCAGAAGTTCAGATTTGGCGGTACAATTATGGTTCATCATCTAAACCTCATTTTCTTGAATCATGCAAGCCACTATTTACTAAAACCTTTAGTGTGAAACAGCAATAATCAGTAAGAAAAGCAAATACCAAAAAAGAAAAAAGGGGGAAAAAAAAACAAAAAGGAAATTTAGATTGATAAAAAGCGAAGGCGTCATCAGATGTGCATCACTCATGAAACAGAATGGAAAACACTATTATTGACTTCTAATTCAACGTGAATTCAAACACAGAAATAAAAAATTTGATAAATAGTCATCAAATTCACATAGAGAATCCACTCTTCTAAAAGCAACATAAATAATTGTATTGCAACTGAGATCAAACCTGATCACTGAAGCCTGCATTGCGAGACATGACAACACCCCACCGGCTTCCAGCAGTTGCCATCGAGGTGACAAAAAATCCCTCTCTCCACTTTTTGTTTATCCACTTAAAGGGGAAAGAGTCACTTACTTTATAAGATTGTTGAGTGTATTGGGTGCCTACAAAGATTATCATAATTCAGAAATCTGAAGCCAAAAAAAAAAGCTGCTTGCTCATATCTTACAAATCCCCTAGAAGTACAAATTTTGATAAACACTAACATGCATGCGTCTAAATACTTGGGTGAACTGCCATTCAGGTTGTCTGTAAAATGATTTTGAGCTAAGTTGTAGAATGCATCAGTTAGTGAACAAGTTTTGTATCAGGATGCATGTTTCTATTCTACCAAGATTTGCTTGCATTATTCAATTGCACCACTGCCAATGAGAATGGGAACCATATAGATAAATTCAGTTCTCATCTAGTTGATTACCTCAGCTTCTGGTTAAATCCTAAGCTTATAGGAGTTAATTCCCATGAGAAAAGTGAACAGAAGAAGCCAAACTACAATTAAGAGAGTTAGTTTCTACGAGCATGTTCAATGAACAGTGAAAGTCCCAGCTACCCATAATTTAAATAACACCTCGAAATATTTAACATCAATTAGTCCTCACCAAAAAGTTTTGATATTCCATGCAAGAATCATTCAGAAGGTATGTAGGTGTCTTAATTTGACAGCAGAGTTTAACAGGATTTTTAATCTTTCCAAGTATTTTGTGCATAGGTTGATTAAATTGCTGAAAAAAGAGGTCAGAATAATCTTGGGGGGGGGGGGGAGTATCTATGTCGAAAAAAAGACATCACCATCAACTAAATCCTCTATATACTCGTCTCCCCACCCAACCCATCTTAAGAGCTTTTATTTAGTATATATTTATTTCACTAAAACCAAAATTTCACCAGATAATTTAAACAACCAGAATATGAACTGACCTTTGGACATAACAACAAGGGAGCTTCCACTGCTAGAACCAGCAATAGAACTAATGTAATAGTTCTTCTCCCACTGATCCATGATCCACTCCTGTATATATGGAAGAATAAGTAATTCCTTAATATAAATACTTCAGTTATTATAGGAAAAAAAATTGCAATCATAACAATCTGAAATGGGAGGTCACCTTGTGTAAGAAAGAAGGTGATAGCTCATAAACTTGGCTTGTGAAACCAGTACCAGCATCCATAATTAATGCCCAAAGATTGGTACAAGAGGCCACACAGCTTATTAGAAGACCATCTGCCATTCCTTTCTCCACATGTTGAGCCAACCTTGCATCAGCCACATTGTAATGATACCTAATTGCATGATAACCAAACAGTTAAATTGAAACATCAAAAAAGGAAAGCTAGTATATATCAATTTTTTTTTCTTCTCTTTCTCATGGTCTACATGCTGATCATACTCCAGCCAAAGTGCAGAAAAGAGGGGCAAGAAATGGACAAAGAGGTGTTGGATCTGACGGACCACCAAAAAATAGGAAGCACGAAGCTTTTCGACACATGGTTCGTATAACAGGATAAATCCATAGCATAGAAGGAACCAAACTAATTCCAATGTAGTTAATTAAGATTCTATTGGTCGTTGCATTTGTAAATTAGCTATTATGTAAAATCTAACAGATGCTTAAGCATAGGTGTTCCTTTTGAAAGTAAAATCACACATTTTGCAAATAAAAAAATTTTAAATTCTGATCATTCCATAAATAATTTGCTTTTTTGTCCCACAATTTTAGCTTTTTTGCTTTCAGAAGCAAAAAGCATGTAACCAAAGAAACAATCATGTCTAAAACCATATCGAGGTTCATTTTAGAAGACAAGAAATCATGAATCAAAATCATAATGTTATGAATAAAATCATTTCCATGATAAATTACCCAGCATCTTAAACAAGATTACAGTAAACATCAGTCTTTATTTTTTTAAAAGATTTGTTTTCCCCTTTTTCGTCCTTTTCTCAAAACTTCAATTGAAACTTTGTAAAAGCCCCCTAATTACAGACATTGTAAGCTTCAAACAAGAACAAAAAAAAGTCTCTTTGATTTTCCAAATAAGAACTTTATCCATCAAAGGGTCTCAGTAAGCATACAGTTACAAGCTTAAAAAATTATTAATTCTAATTATCACAGCCCTCTGATGACACATGCATGAACTTCCAAAGATATTTTACAGACATACATCATTTTCTATGTACTGCCCAACCAAATACATAAAAGACAATGCAATAGCTATTCAGGAACAAAAGCAGTATAATGCACAATGGCATATATATATA